>CM057454.1:1343885554-1344378054 GCA_016271365.2 Neoceratodus forsteri
GGATGCCAGTCCAGCTTGTGTGGGCAGCCACCCCAGGGAAGGGACCCGCGGCTGGCCCTGGATGGCACAGCAGCACTGGGACACCATCACAGAGGAGCACTTTGGACAGCACAGGAGGCAATGGGTCCATGCAACCACCAGGACAAGGTACAGCCCACAGACAGGCAGGGGGTGGACACCAGGGGTGGATGGTGTCAGGGCATGGGAATGGGTGGGGCCGCACAAAGGCAGGGATAGGCAGGCTGCACACATCATGCACACACACCACAACACATGCCCAAAGGACAGTAGGCATGCCCACCCCAAAAGGCAACCTACACCCACACAGGACCACACAGCCATGCCCAGTGGCTGGCACTGTGCATGCCTCAGATGCTGAGCACCATTGCACAGTGAAGGACATGCTATGCAGGCATCATCATGCACACGCCACAGTGGTCAGCAGCTGGGAGGGTGTCAGAGGGACCATGTGTGTGCAGGACTGGGCACCTCACCCATGCATTGCAACAAAGAACATCACAGTGCACACAGGCCAGTGGCAGACAGTGGCCATGGAGGATATGTCAGTCATGTGCACAGCAGCATGGTCACCACAGACACATGGGTGGCCCAGCCAAGACCTGCCAGCTGTGCCAGGCTGATCAGTGGCCTCATGGGGTGGCACCAACGGGCCCTCAGGGGTGACACTGCATGAACTTGATCATGTCCATGCAGTGGTCCGCAGGCCACCAAACATGCCTTCACCAAGCGGATAGGTATGCCCACAGCCAAACCCAGTGTCAGCACTAGCAAGTGCCGCATGCTGCCTGCAACATGGGGTGGACATAGCACTCTGTGGGGTGTGTGGCAGCTGGCACCCAACCAGTTGGCCAGTAGCCACAACAGTAACTATTGCAGTGGTCTGCTCGTCAATGGCAGCGGTCACATCTCCTCACTGCTGGGACAACTCTGCAAGGAGCAAGGCATGGTCCCTGCTGCGCCACTCCTCTGCCTGGTGCAGAACCATACTGAGTGCATCTACCACTACCATGAGCTGCATCTGCTGATCTACTGAGGCCTGGAGAAGACAGTTGTGGTCATCCAAGGTCATCTGCATGTCCAGCATGCTGTCCTTCATGGTGTTCCTGGCCCTGCCACCCAGCACCCCCATCAGTGGGTGCTGCACAGCACTGCCAGTCTGGGGCACGCCCACATGGTGCACTGCCACTGCCCCGCCCCGTCCACATGTTGACATTGGCCTTGCCGGGCACGCCCTCTGGCTGCCAATCGCCATGCAACACTGGTGCAGCTAGCAGCAGCAACAGCCCCACCATCCTGGCTGCATGCCAGTGCTGCCCCACTGAGCATGCAGATGCAGCCTGGGAATGGGCTGTTGTGCAGGCAGCCACACAAGCGCTACCCACAGAACTGCCTGAGCGGATGCCATCCATGGGACCATCCTGTGTCCCATACATCACTGTCCAGGCGGTGTCACATCATCATTAGTGCTGGAGCCAGCCCCGATCCATGTCTTAGCACACTAGACACGAGGGCAGTGTCACGCTGGGACACAGGCAGGGCCAAGGCTGCACCGCACCACCGGCATCAGTCCAGACAGACATGCAGGGCTGCAGACGGTCAGTCCTCGGACACCTGTGGAGGTGGATGGACACTCCACCATGTCCGGGTCTCCCCTGTGGACACACCCACCACCACTGCCCCATGCAGACACTCAGGAGCTGTAAGGAACACAGTATTGTTAGTGGCCCGCCTGGCCCTGGGGCTTGCCCCCAACCACCCACACACTGCCAATGCCAGACCTACCATGGTAGTGATGGTCTGTCACCCATCTGGAAGCCACCGCCAGGAACACTTCAATGGCACTAAGCCACATGCGCTGCTGGCCACCTGTCCTCCCATGGCATCAGGTGGGTACATCATGCTGGCCCCCACTGGTGGCAGCACATGCCACCGTGATGGTGGCCACCTTTTCTTTAATCTGCTTCCTGTCCATGCCAACCTTCTTCTTGCACTCCTGCATGGAATGCTGGTGGCTGCCCTGCTGATTGATGGCACATGCCACCTCACCCCATGCCGCAGCATCACCGGCCTGTGGTGTTCCCGCTGTCCGCCAAGCAGCGGCTCCCTTCAAGGTATGCCTCAAACAGGGCATCAGATTCTGCCCTGGTAAGCTGGGCCTCCTCCTTCGCTTACCCTTTCCTCCTCCTCTTCATCCTCTCGCTCGGTCATGCTCGTGCCTGGGGATGGACAGGTTACTGTGGACTGTGCAGTCCCATACAGCCCTCCCAGACCACTGTCTTCATGTCTCTACAGCATGCAACCTACCTCAAAGGATTGCAATATTGATCTATGGCCTGTGCACCTCAGGTCACGATGTAGAGCATGCAAAATGAGGGCAGGCTTAACTGTAATGGGATGCTAATGCAGTGGATGCGCCGTGGAATGGCTCATGAGCTGATTTGCATATCCTGGCTGAATATCACGCTGTTACATTTTGCACACTGGTGTTGAGTGTGCTCAGCCTCATGGATCACCACTGTGACATGGACAATCAGTACTCACCACGCATGCCTGCAGTGCTGACACCGATGCAAGTGGTGCTGCTGACGTGCTGTGCATGGGAGGCAGTACAGGGCATGGCCACCACTGTGTCTGTGGCACAAGTGTGCCATATGCCCAGGGGTGCTTTTGTGCCATGGTGCGCCATGGGTGCCATGGTGCCACAGCATAGTAGGCCACTGCATGGTGACACACACAAGCACTCACCCACACAAAATGCAGGGCTTCCCAATAGCACTGTGGTGCCCATGCAAGGACAGAATCTTGACCCTGCAGCCGACGCCTGCCCTCTAGAAGCCTTGTGTATGCATGGCTGCACTCTATTATGCATAATCTGGTGCCAGTGTGATAGCAACTGGCAGCGAAGTACCACACGCTCGCACGTAAGGGCATGTGCTAGAGGGTGCCATTTTGTGGCCACTAGCTGCCAGCACCATGTCACACACCAGAAAGCACCCATGTGATGGCAATTGAGCTTGCCAACCTGGCTTGCATTAGTGGAGCCCCATGCAGGGTGCCTCTTTGCCCAGTGCCCCTCCTGAGGCCACGGACAGCAGTGTGGCAGAAGGTGGCACAGAGCCTGAAGGAGGCCACTGGGTGCCAGGAGCACTAAGTATTGTCGCTACCACCATGGGGACCTCCATTGGTGGGACCCCAACCTCCTAGGGTGACTGTGGCGCACAGCCCAGTGGGCACATTGCCATGGCCAGTAGGGCTCCTTCACAACACAGGTAGTAGTATCTGTCAGCCGCAGTATCACGGTGGTCATCAGGCCATGCCGCGGGGACGTACCTGTGTTGCCGGTGTTGGGAGTGCCTTGTGTACACCCTGCACCACACCAAGATCATGGCTGGAGCTGTGTGGGCACGCACACAGCAAGGGGGTTATCTTACTGGCCTGTACTGATGTTACCCTCTCCATGTTTTCACTCCCCCAGGCCTGGAGGATCACCATATGGCCTGGTTAGCCCATGAGCAGGGATGACAGGCTGGAACTGGAGGTGGCCTGCAGCCAGGAGCACAGTGGTGGCAATGGGGTCAGCAGCACCCTGCTGACCAGGATGCAGGGTGAGTGCCATGTTTCCCTACATCTGTGCATGGTGGGTTGCAGGGGGTGGTGGGCCATGGCCCCCGCACAGGCCCCATTGTTGTGCATAGCCCATGGTGCACTCGCACCATCCTGTGGGACTGCAACATGCTGGAGTGTCACAGGTGGGATGTGTGTGTGCACTGGCACCTGGCTGTGCCACTGCCATCACACTGCATAGCACCATGACACAGTCACAGCCACGCTGGTGCCGCAGCTGCAGTGCATAGGCGTAGGTGTGCAGTGGTATACATGGCTATGGGTGCCTGGTAGTGGGGTCATGGGGGCACACCCACTGTGGGAATCACATGCCATCACAGGGTTGCAGACCACATCTGCATACCATGCACATTGGGTGGGCTGCAGGATCTGGCCAGTCACACACTGACTCTGCTCCACTTGTCCTAGGTGGACAATACTGGATGACCCTGGAGTGTCACATCAGAGATACTGCAGATTACCTGGGCCACACTGGAGCTGCTGGGGCATGGAATGGAGTGACCATGGCCCCGGCACAGAAGGCGCCACAGGAGAGCACTTGGGACCAGAGGGCCACCACTAGGGTATGCAGCTACTGCATGTTCTTCCCTTCCTGGACCGTCCCTCACACCCCTTTGTCCCCTCCTTGCTATTCCCCTTGCCATCTGCCCATCCCCCAAACCCTTGTACCTCCCCACTCTGTATATATAGTACTGTATATAGTTCTTGTTGAATATGTTACCTTTTGAATTATAGATACGCTTTCATACACAACTGTGGTTGTCTCCTGATTTGCATGGACGTCTGGTGCCTTGATACAGTAGTGTGCATAGCATCTGAGGTGGTGCCGGCCTGGTCATGGAGTCGTCTGCCAGGGCCCTCCACTGGTGGGTGGGGGGCCATGGTCTCTGTCCATGGTATGTGTGTTTGCCCTGTGTACTGTATGCCTGTGTGCAGTGGTCTCTGGTGCATAAACTGTGTCCCCATCACCCCTGGCAGTGGTGCATGGCCTGTGCAGCTGTGACCCTTGCTTGTCTGTGGTACACATGGTCATATAGAAAACCCTCCACCACATACATGTCTGCCGGGCATGACATTGGTGGCAGTCCATGCCAGCCCACCCTCAAGGCAGTGGCACCCTGGCAGCGGCATCCTGACTCCAGGACTATTGCATCTGCCTCTGGTGACACTATGAGGCGGTGCTGCTGTTGTCCCCTCCATGCTGTTGATGGTGTCTGGGGTGATACCAGTAGTCTGCCGTCTGTACATCTGTGCTCCAGCTGCATGCTGGCAGTGGGCAGGTTCATGGTACATGCACGCATGTCTAGCTCATAGTGCCATGGTGGTGCGCAGACCATACACAGCACCGGACTCATGACAGTGGTATCTGTTGCACCGCCATGTGGCTCTGTGATGGGTTATTCTTGGGACCGGTGGGGGATTTGTCTGTGCCCTATGTTGCATTCTATTGGTGCATGCCTCCATGCACCACAGTGGGCTGCTGTGCTGTTTGGTGGGGCCAGTGCTGGGACAGGTTGTGTGCATGGGTGGTGTGCAGGATGCCACCCCTGCTGGTTGTGACATCAGGGCGGGCCTTGTCGAATGCAGTGTTCTCGGTACGACACATGGTTTAATTTCTTGCTGCACCACTATGGGGGCTATGTAGGTTATTGTGTATGCTGCAGTGGCATCATTGGCTGGTGTCGCTGTTGTAGGTGGATCACGGTGGCTGTCCTAGATGCACCTTGGGGTACATGGTTGCATTGTCACGGTGGTGAGTGAGTGGCATACGCTTCAGTGCCGATTTACGGTTGGTAATGCTTCTGGGCCAGGTGTCTTGGGATCGCTGTACAGGTGGTGGTCAGTATTGATGTGGTGCTGTGGCTGCAGGAGGGTCCTGGCCCTCCTTGTGTTAGCAGTCACTGTTTGCCAGGGAAGTGTGCTTGGGCACCTTGCTTGCCCTCACGCAGGTGTGACAGCTGACCCCATCTTCTGTTGGATCGGTGCACAAGGGTTCATGGGCTGGTGGTCCATTCAACTCACCTCTGGCTGTGCAGCTCCATGGGAGGTTGGTCTCTCTGGCCTGCTGTGTCCTCCACTCATGAGTGCATCCATTGCACTAGTGCACCCCTGCTTCCACGATCCTTGTCCCTCGCATCCCTGGATGTGCTGCTGCTATCAGCCCTGCTCCACTGCACATCCCTGGAGGCTGAGATGCTGCCCTGTTTGCAGACAACTATCTTCCCTGAGGGGAAGTTGCCCATCTTCAGGCACGCACTGGACAGTGGCAAGGGAACCTCCCCCATCCAGGAGAACCACAGCCACCACCACTATCTCAGAAGTTGCAAAGCACAGCAGTTGGACCACAGTGGGTCTCAGGGAGGGTAAGTGCAGTGGAACAGAGCACACCAGTCAGTTAGTTACACTCCACAATCCATACAACATATCTGGGGAGCATAATCTCCCATGGATGCAACACGCAGAGGAGACTAAGGAGGGTGTACACAACTGGTCAGAGAAGGGAGGCCCCTCAGGAAGGAGGCAGAGGGCACCACAGGGAAAGAAAGCAGCTCCTGGTGGGGACCTCAATTATTAGGAGAGAACTGGGGGGAGCAGGAAAACTGAAGTAAGGTGCCTGCCTGGTGCCATGGCTTGAGGGACAGGAAGCGATCCTTAGGATCACGAGAACAGTTGCAGCAGAGTCTGAGCTGGACATCATTGTCCACTCTAGGGACAAATGACTTGGCTCATCATGAAGTTAGAGCAGTGCAAAGGACTTTGTAAGAGTTGGGAGGGGCTTAAGACAAGTAGCACACAGTATCCTTCTCAGAGGTGCTGCCTGTCAGTGCATGAGTGAGGTGAGGTACTTTGCACCATGCAGTTTAACAAATGGTTAAAAAAATGAGTGTGAAGACACAGGGTTTGGCTTCATTGGGACTGGGGTTCCACCGTGAGGGACATCAGCCTATACTGGCAGGATGGTCTGCATCTGTCCAGGAAGGAACAAGTCTTTTTGGGCAATCGGTTTAAAGCTTCACTGGCAAGTCTTAAACTAGTCAAGGGGAGGCACTGATAAGCAGAAGGAAAATCCCAGCCTACCCCTACAAAACAGGGTACTAAATGAGAAAAAGACCAAGGTAGAATGGTCAGTAGGTGTTGCCGCTACAGAAGGTAAAGCCATCAAAAAATGGAGAGCAATGAGTACCAATGCCTGTAGTCTGGGTAACAAGCTTCCTGAATTAGTGACCATGATGGAGGAGGAACATCTGGATATTGTGGCAGTCACAGAAACATAGCACACACAGATCCATGACTGGGATGTAAACATACCAGGATACACTATCTACAGGAGGGACAGGGAGGGTAAAAAGGAGGAGAGAAGCTCTCTACATAAGAGAAGAAATCAAAGTAATAACAGAACTAAAAGGATAAACAGGAGGAGAAGAACACTGTGGAGGTCGAACTGGAGAGCCAGGCAATGGCACCACAATCCACACAGGGGTTGTATACAACCCCCTCTCAGGGGAGGAAATGGACAAGGAAATGATAGAAAGCATCATAGAATGGCAGATAAAGGGAGATATTGCTGATGGGTGATCTGAATATGCCAGATGTTAACTGGAGTGCAGTTGCAGCAGCCACTTTAAGAGTGGGGTTACTCTGGATGCCCCACAGGGCACATGCCTTAGCCAACTAGTACTGGAGCCCACTCGAGAGGGAGCAATCTAGACCTGGTTCTCTCTCAAATGAGATGAAGAGAGGATCACAGATGTAGAAGTGGGTAGCCATCTGGGAACTAGCGACCATCAGACAGTATGGTTCACAATAAACACAACAATAGGTAAGAAGCCATACAAAAGACAATTATTGGATTTTAGGAGGGCTGACTTTGCAAAATGGTGCGATGCCTAAAGAATGCACTAGCAAATGGGCAGGAAGGAGGGTGGAAGAACAATGGGAATAATAAAAACTGACATCACAGAGGTAACAAGCCTTTTGTGTAAAGCAAATAAACAAAACAAAACGAGGTAAGAAACCACTATGGTTCTCAAAGGAAGCAGCAGTGAAGGTTCAAAGAAAAAGAAACATTCAGGAAGTACAAGGAATCACAGAAAGAACAGGATAGAGAACTGTATCAGTTAAAACAAAGGAAGCTGGAAAGGCAGTCAGAACAGCAAAGGCCCAAACCGAGAAAAGATAGCCAACTCCAGTTAAGAAGGGGGAAAAAACCTTTATAGGTACATCAGGGAGCAAAGGAAGACCAAGGAGGGATAGTGAGGCTTAATAAAGGGAGGGAGGTGGGCAGAGGGTGACTGTGAAAAGGAGAGATACTAAACAAATATTTTTTGCTCAGTATTTACAAAGGAAGAGGGAGGTACCTAAAACAAACAGTAGAAACACTCTGGATACAGAAGTTGATACCAGCCCACTTACAGAAGAAAAGAGTTCTGAAAAGAGCCTAAAACTGAAGGTGGACAAAGCTAATGAAGCCTGAGGGAATTCATCCCAGAATTCAAAAAGAACCAGGATAGAACTAGTGACACCACTGACTCACCCTCTTTAACAAATCATGGAAGGATGGGGTGGTACCTGAGGACTGGAGGAGGGCAGATGTGATTCCCTTCACAAAAGTGGAGCAAGGGCAGAAGCGAGGAACTACAGACCTGTTAGTTTAAACCTCAGTGGTATGGAAATGATGGAATCACTTGAAGGAAAGAATCTGTTATGTATCTAGAGGCCAGAGGGGCACAGGACCCAAGGCAGCATGGATTCACAGCGGGAAGGTCATACCGAACAAATCTGATAGATTTCTTTGACTGGGTGACCAAAGTAGTAGATCAGGAGGGGCTGTGGACATGGCCCACCTAGACTTCTAGCAAGGCATTTGACACAGTCCCACACAAAAGATTAATATGCAAAGTTAGCCAGCCTGGGAGTGGGTCCAAAGATGACAGCCTGGGTAAAGAATTGGCTGGAGAATAGGACACAGAGAGTAATAGTAAATGGAGTCCACTCTGAAAAAAGAGGGTTAGCAGTGGGGTACCACAGGTTTCAGTATAGGACTCAGTCCTCTTCAATGTCTTTTATAGACTACTTGCAGAGGGACTGGAAGAAAAGTATGTCCCTTGCAGATGACACAAAGATCTGCAACAGAGTTGATGCACAAGGTGGGGTGGAAAGGATGAGAAGGGACTTGGCAGGTAGAGGAATGGTCAAATGTATGGCAGCTAGATTCAATGCTAAGTGCAAGGTAATGCACCTGGAAACAAAAACCCAGGAAGAGTACACAATGGGGGTGAGATAGTAACAACAACAAAAATGGAAAGGGACCTGGGGTAGTCATATCAGATGACCTAAAGGTGGGCAAGCAATGTGAGAGGGCAGCAAGGAGGGCTGGGGGATACTGGGATGCATAGGGAGAGGCATCACCAGCAGAAAACAAGTAGTTATCCTCTGTACAGACAGCTGGTGAGACACATCTGGAGTACTGTGCTAGTTCTGAGAACCCAGTCTCCACAAAGACATAGACAGGATGGAAGCTGTCCAGAGGAGGGCACTAAAATGGTGCAGGGTCTGCACGGAAGACATATGAAGTGAGACTTAAGGAGCTTAATATGTATAGCCTCGAGGAAAGAGGAGGAGAGGGGGACATGATAGAAACTTTCAAGTACCTCAAGGAATCAACAAAGTCCAAGAGGGTAGCATCTTTCAAAAAAGAGGCTGCAAGAGCAAGGGGCACAATTTGAAGATAGAAGGGGCGGCTCAGAGGTAATTTAAGGAAGTATTTTTCACAGAGAGGGTTGTGGATGCATGGAACAGCCTTCCAGAGGAGGTTGTGGAGTCAAAAACAGTGGTGGAATTCAAGCATGCATAGGACAGTCATAAGGCAATTCTAGGGGGGTGGGGTAGGAAGAAGTAGGCTGCTGGTTAACTAGGATCTGCAGCTTATCCATCAGGCAGGAAATGGGCAGGCTGGGTGGGCCAAGCGGTCCTTATCTGCCGATCAAATTCTATGTTTCGTTTCTATGTTTCTATATGCCATGGTGCATCGGGCATGATATTCAGCTGTGTTGTGCAGGCACACCTTGGCTGGCGCTGGTTTGAATATACGTGTACATTACACATCAGAGCACTGCTCTTGCATATCCCACCTATGTGTATAAATGTAAAATTCTGAATTTATCTCATAGTAGCTAGAGATACAGCAAATTTTAATTCCGCTGGTGAAGTGAAAGTGAGGTGGCCACTTGCGCTGCCACTCCACCACTTGGAATGGGCAATGCAAAGTGCTCCTCCACCTTGTCATTACCTCTTCACATTAAGGCAGATGGCAAAGGGTTAGGTGAAGTCATTGTTTTTAATGGACTTCACGTTCTTCATTATGATTCTAAGTGTCCCACTTGGTGTTTCAGATTTGGCAGTCCCCACACATCACATGGCTTTCAGTACTGTAAGTCACATGCTTTTAGCTAGGCAGGAAGAAAGTGAGTCATACAAGCAGACACTCTTACTTTCTCCTGTGCAGATGAGAGAGAGAAAGTAGTGTGTTTTGTGACTGCTGATACTTTGAGATCAGAGCGAGAAGGTGATTTAAACTTGATTTAGACTCAACAGCTTTTTAAATGCTACATTTTTGTGTCTTTTCTGTACTCTTTTTACTTAATTTGCTCTTTCTATAAATGTTATTTTTCTTACCTTTATAAGTAGTTAGTTGTTTGTCTGTGTTGTGTGTGACTGTGTGTGTGTGTTGTGTGACAGTGTGAGTAGTGACTGCTCAGACTGAGGGAGCTCATGAAGGAGAGATGGACTAGGGTGAGGAATGTCTGGGGAGGGGGGCAACTGGGAGAGTGTGGTAGTGGTAAGCATCATACAGTGTGCATCTGTGGAGGGCATGGGTGCCCATCCCTGTTGGACTGCTCAAACCTGTGAGTGCCCCCCCAGAAGCTGGACCAGCACCGCCTCCTGTTCTGACTCTGAGGCAGTTGAACCACCACCACCAAGTCCAGCACCAGGTCCTCTGGAGCAGGATGTCCCTTCTCCACGGGCCCAGGTGTGGATCCCATCCTGTTCAGCACCATGACCAGCCAGCTGCCAGTTCATCTGGCCATCCCCTACCTGTGCCTGGTCCTCCCCACATCTCCATTGTTTGGCAGTTTTTGACTGTGTCAGGAGGACAACAGTGTGTAGTCAAGTGCCACCTATGTTAGGTGTAGGTGCACCATGGCCCCGGGGGATTCACCTGGGGACTGGGTCCAACATACCATGTGTTCAATCACCAGCAGTTGGGTGGCAGGCTCACAGGAATGGACCATGCCTGTACCTGCTGGCCATTCTGTGGCAAAGGCGCAACTGTGCTTTGTGGCATCCCTAAGAAGAGGAGGGCCACAGCAGTACCTGCTGCTCCACCACACCTACCACCACCACCAGCAGATCAGCCTGTAGACTGTGGTGGACCCCAGAGAACTGCATGTAACACAGGCTGACTTGGTAGTTCTCTGGAGTGCTGTCGAGGATAATGAGAGGTGAGTGCTGTGGAGCAGCAGCTGAATCACATAGAGGGACATCAGTTGCAAATTATGTCCATGCTGGAACTGCTTGCTGGATCACCATAGGAGTCCCACATTATTTTTTTTCCTCACACCATGTACCCCCACACCTTCCTCACACTGTGTTATGAAATGTATTCTCCACCATCCCGACCCTTGTATGTAATAGCCCTTTTGCTGTCTTTTTGTTCGCAGGACACTTTGTATTCTGAGCAGTTCAAGTATACTGTGCTAAACTGCATGTGGGCAGTCAGTCTTCTTTCCAGTCTGTGTATGTACTGCGAGACACTGTCCAACTCCCTGACTTAAAAACAAACATTAATGAGTACAATGGTGGGTGGTAAGCATGGAGAGATACTACAAAATGGGCTTAAAATATATCCAAGTAACTATTAAAAAAATTAATGTTGTGATTCGTAATGTGAATGATTGTGAATCATGATTTGTGACTGCATTTGTGACCGTGACGCATGAAGAACGTGATTTGTACACGAGTGACTTATGATGATGGTTCTGACTTAAAATGCATATTAATGAGTACAATGTTCATGCAGAATTAAGCACCACACCTGTCCAGTACTCTGAAGGCAAGCCAAAGAAACAACTGTGACTTAAGTTACAGATGGAAATTGGGCCCCAAAGAAATGCAAATGCACAGACAGATTAAGATTGCACTGTACACTGAAGAGATGCAGACACAAAGGCACAACACCTAATCAGTGCTCACCATCAGAAATTCAAATCTGGAAAAAATAACTTTGCCGGTTGGGAGGGCTGCTGGGGGCAGTGTACTGCCTTGCAGTAACAGTCACTAGTACTAGTACCAGTAAAGATGCCACAAAGAAGTATAAAAATCACACAGCTGCAGTGGATAGCAGGTTCACATTGCTGAAATTATTATGTGGCACAATAAAGGTGTCTGATTTGATGACACGCATCACATACATACACACATGCACTAAGTAATGCATAGCAAATTGAAAACTTCAGTAATATAACCCCTTTTTAAACAAACTAAAATTATGCACTGCTACACCACAACAATCAGCAAAGAAATGGCAATAAATATTGAAAATATTAGTGTGTACATTAACACAGGTATACAAGAAAAATATCTCAAAACAGAAAGCACTGTCTTTTTCTCCAAGTTAATCTACCTACAGCACAGATGCACCCTACCCCAAAGCACACTTCCACTGTCTGTCTGTAACACAGACTGAATGTTGCACATTAACATTCAAAATCCATACACAAATAGTAAATGCTCAATGATATGAGCACAGGAGGGTGTCCTATAATCAATGAACTAAAGTTTCAGCAAAAGAAATGACTCAAAAAGGCTTTTTAACAGCTTTTGAAGGTTTGAATTGCAGAAGCTCTCAGAGCAGATTGTCTCCTACAGCTTCCCACACATTATCCCAAACTGAGGCTGTGCAGAGCAATCTAGAGTCCATGTGACCTGAAATCCCATGAATCACTGCAAATTTTGTCTTTGGAGCTTAAAAACAAAGGCAAAGTGAGGAAAGTACATTGTTGTCAATGTGCCGCCTTAGAATTAGTGGAGTAGTGGTTTGGGAAGGTGGAGTAACTTGAAGTCAATGTTTTCAATGGACTTCACGATACCCATTAATAATGCAAAATACTCCCCTTCGCATTGCTGAGCACTCCACAAATTCACCTTCACTCCGCGAATCACTCCTGCAGAGTGAATTGGGCCACTACCTCACTAATAGTAGCTCAGATTTATCACATAGGATTTATGTCCACGCCTATTGCATAAATAAATTTATACTTACAGTAACCATTTATACACACAGTTACTATGTTCAAATATCTTTGGAATTCATTTAGAATGTTCGGCCTCAGAAACAGTACTAACCATGTTCAAATGGAATTATTTTAAAACGAAAAAGATAGCATGGTACTGTGAGCACAAAAATTGTTCAGCAGAAAATTATCTACAAAATTAGTGTTTTTTCATTTATAGTTTTCACTCTTATAGATTTTTACAATTTGCAAAAAGTAGAAGAAAATGTCATTTTTTTGCATTTTTGCTTGATAAACAAATGTGAGTAACTTTAAAATAAAAACGACAGCATGGTACTGTGAGCATGAAAATGTTCAGCACAAAATATCTACAAAATGAGTGGTGTTGCATTTATAGATACCTTTTAGTTTTTATAATTACCAAAAACAGCATAAAATTCTATTTTCTTTTCCTTTTTGACAAACAAATGTGAATAACTTTAAAATGAAAAATATAGCATGGTACTGTGAGCATGACATTTGTTCTGCAAGAAGTTTTCTGCAGAATGAGTGGTGTTTCAATTAATAACAATCATTATGCTAGACAGGACATACTCCAGGAAAGTTAACCAAAACTCTCAGAAATTATCATTTTAAAGAAAGACAAACAGTCCAAACCAAACGTTCCTGCAGTGATGAAAAAAATCCCTATTGCATAAATAAAAATATACCAATGGTGAGCTGTCAGTTAAATGATTTATCTACACTTGTGCTGTTTGACCTCGGACACCTCACTCATGGTTTGTGCCACTCGTGAGGTTACCTGAGGTCAACAGCACTTGTGTAGATAAATCATTTATCTGACAGCTGACCACTGTATATCATATATATATATATATATATATATATATATATATATATATATATATATATATATATAGCCTAGGCCATTACATCTTTAATGTTATGATTTGATTGATTAGTTTAATCCTCTCCGAAGCAGACATCTGAGCTTACTATATAAGCGTATAAATAATGAGTTGCCTTTTATCCGCCTTAATTTTAATCTTTTGAAAACATGATAATGCACACTAGGATTCAATGACTGTAGACAAGGCAACCTGGGAGTGCTAGGGTGGATAATTGACTTGCAGTATGCAAGTGGAGGTTGTGGGAATCAAATCCAGGTCTGCCAGATGTGCCAAGCTCATTCATAACTGATTACTGTAGTTTCTAGGCTATACTACCAGCCAAGGTGCTATCTGAATAACTCATCAATACCAACTAATGGCTCCTCATTAGGCATTTGGGATGACATTTGCGATGCCTATCGATCACTCTGTCAGTATTAGAATGGATGTTCTATTATTGCTCTAAATAGCAATCAACACCCAAAGTGAGCACAACTATACAATGACTTATCATTCTCCACCTAAATAAAGCCTGTCATAATATAAGGAATAGCAACGATGGCACATATAGAAACAAGTGTTGCCAAATGCTGCCTGACTGACAAAGCCTCCTTTCTTCCCCAAACCTTCAACATCACACATCTAACATTACACATAAAAAGAACCACAATTAACTGTAAAGGACAGCTTAGAATTCTCTCTCTCTCTCGATTGATTGACTCAAGCTCTTTCTTGTCAGGATTTACCAGCGCTTACTATCAGAAAATGTAAACAGTGAGATGCGTGTTTTCCTTCATTTTAATCTTTGAAAACATAGTAAGGCACAATTAGGCTCAAATGGTTGTAGCCAAGGGGTGAACTGTGTGCCCTGGCAATTATATTGACTTAGTCAGTCATGGCAGCATGCAAGTGGAGTTTCTGGGAATAATTAACTGTAAAATGTGGTTACACTGAACATTTTGAAGTCATTGCCATCCCTGTACAGTACTTGTTACTAACTGTGCATGTTTAGAATTGAGCTTGCTTATTTTCCAGGTTTTATTTTTTTTGTTGTTGTTTTTTCAGTTTTCTACATGTTGCCTTTGTATTTCTGAACCTGTGTGTGTTTTGAATGTAAATAACTCCTGACTGATCTCGCCATGTTCGGGTCCTATCCAAATTATTAGTAAAGGTGGTCAGTGATCAACTCGGTCCTATCTGGAGACCTACAACCTGCTGAATCCAGTTCAGTCAGGCTCTAGACTGCACCATAGCACTGCATCTGCATTGGCTAAGGTCACTAATGATTGGCAGGCTGCCTTGGGCACAAATAATTACGTGTGTGCTTTGTTTCTCGACCTAGCAAAGCTTTGATACTGTGGATCATGACTTACTCCTGTGTGTTCTAACTAATATTGGAGCAGACCAACCAGCCTTCAAGTAGTTTACTAACTACCTTACTGAGCAGGACCTCTCCTCAAAAATCCTGTTGAGGGGTGTCCCTTATGGGTCCATTTTAAGCTCTCGCTACTGTTTGCTGTCTATATTAACTGCATTAATACTGGTATCTCCGCAGCAAATATCCACCTGTTTGCAGATGATACTGTCTTTTTTTATTCAATTTTGTTGTATCAGATATACAATGTATAGTATATCGAGCTGCAGCCATACCACATATACTTTAACATGTATATACTTTAACATCCGTGGGTTCGAGTGTATTGTACCTTATATAGTAACTATGAGTGATACATATCTGAGCTACAGGGAGGTTGAACCATCATGAAGAAAACAAAGTCTGATCAATTCCACCAAGGCATCCAATGACCGAGTTTCTCACCTTCATGTGGTTCTGAAGTCTCCTCAACTGAGCAGCATATAACAAGAAAAGACAGCCTCAGACCATATCAGTGTTACTACCTAGATGTTATTAAATGAAATTATTTAAACTATCTACAACTCTCTAACCTATATTAACTTAAACTAACATTACTGTAGTGAAAACAGGGCACATACCATTGCATCCATTTCCTTAACTGGGTTATCTTCTCTCTGACTGACTAAGTATATATTTAACCCACTAGTACCAGAAACCTTTCCTATTCATTTTATTAAATACTCCATCCACCCAAGCTATGTCCTCACCCTATCCCAGCTCTGGGTGCCAGAAATGCCATAAAGGGGCCCATGTGAGGCGGAAGTCTACATTTCTAATTCTTAGGATATAGGATCTCTTTCCATTCCATACATCGGGCCAGCGACTCTAGAATCTCCGCTATAGTAGCTACCTTAGTCATCCTCCTGTTACTGAGTATTAATCTCTTCACTTGCATAACCAAAGTCATATACCATTTAAATTCTTTACTGGTCCACAAGCATGTCAGGGATTGCAGACCCAGGAGTATAGCTTTGGGTGTCTTGTCCTTAAATTTTAATGATCTGGTCTCCCTGTTGTCCTATCTGGTGCCAAAGCTGCTTAGGTGCCGGACAGTCCCAGACTATATGAAATAGGTCCCTCCCTGGCCGGTGACATCACCAGCATTCATCATTCCTAAGTACCCCAAGCTTATGTAAATCACCACCAATGTAAGATTTTGTTTTGTATTGTTCTACTCCTGACATCCATGTACTGCTTGTGGGCTATAGACCAACATTTGGCCCATTGCACCCTGTGGATAGTTATTGATAGTGCTATTTCCATGTAACCTTAGGCTTTTTCCATTTGGTCAGGAAGGGCTTCTATAATACTGGAATATATACAACTTACTAGACCTTTGGTCGTCTTAGCCACTCTAGCTAAAGGAACACCCTTCTGGGGCTCCTTTGACCCCTTATCAAATATGGTCTAACCTGTCCCTTTATCGGCATATAATGCCAAAATTCCTGCTGTGGGAGGTCCCATCTTTCCTGAAGATGTAAAATGAGTCCACCTGCCCACCCACAGGTGTGAGAATATCTGAAAAATAAAAAATCCCTTTTGGGTCTAGCTATTCCAGTATATTATCTCCTTTGCTATAGTAACATGTGGATTGTGCCATAGAGGAGTATACTTTTTTATTTATTTATTAAATTCTCGGATTAAAAATACCTTTGAGCAGAAACTGCTCATTTACAAAGGTTCCACGTCAAAGGATGAGGGTCAACATACATACAGAGGTAGTAAAGAATGCACAATAAACAACCAAAACAACTAAAAGAAAAATAAAGATACTCAGTTATAACATACTTTGAGATAATATTCATAAAATGAGCAGCTTGAGTAGGCAGCTGGCTGGTAACAATAAGAGAAAGAGGGCACCATAGGCAGTTAGTATTGCAGGCGACCGGGAGAGAAGTTGGCAGGCTAATGGGCCACTGTCCGATGGTAGTGGAAAATATCTTGTACCAGTGGAGATGTGAAGCAGGAAGGAGTCACAAGGAAGGCCCAGTGCCAGAGGGAATGAGATTGGGAAAGGGCGGCTGTGAGACATGAGTGAGCTGGGAGGTGTTTAGAGAGATCTCTGTTCAACAAAGCAGTCACATTGATGGTAGAGGTGAGGTAAAGTTTGAGATTCCTTTTGAAGGGTCCAAGTGTAGTAGAAAAAGTGATTCTTTATTGAGGGAATTGAACCATTGAGCAGCTCTATAGATAAAGGACCGCTGACCCATGGAGGTACGACATCTGGGAACCTGAAAGGTTAGAAATTGGGCACCACATGTTTGTTGAGTGCCACTGTAGGTAGTAAGGAGTGAGTTAACACCAGGTGGCATGAGACCAAAGAGAATCTTTTGGTAAGTAAGCAGGTCTGGTATTGTATTCTGCTGCTAAGGGGTAGCCAGCTGGCCTGTGCATAGAGGTCACAGGTGTGAGTTAGTCGGGCTGCACCTGTCAGTAGTCTACAGGCTTTGTTGAGAGCAACTGAGATCCTCGCGGAGGGCACTTGTTGGGGCAGAGCCATAGATGGCAAGGCCATAGTCAATGATAGAGGTGACAGAGCTGTAGATAGCTAGTTTAAGGGCATCCACTGAGGCATACAGTGCTTGTTTTGTGTAGTAGTCCAATCCGTTATATTGGCGGTCTTGGCAACAGTGTCAATATGCCGAGTGTAGGAGAGGGTACTATCCAGGGTAATACCAAGGTACTTGAACTCCTTGACATGTCTCGAAAGGGTTCCCAGCGTGGTTCTTTATGGTGAGGGACGAGAGTTGTGCCTGCTCTGTCGGTTACAGAAGGACATGGCTTTAGTCTTGCTGTGGTTCAGGACAAGTTTATGAGAATTGAACCAGTCTTCAATGCGATTGAAGTCGAGCTGCAGCTGGGATTCAAGGACTGTAATGTCATGGTGGTTGGAAAACAGGACTGCATCGTCTGCGTATAGTAATATTTTTGGTGGCAGGCACTGGGGAGATTGTTAATGAAGAGGGAAAAGAGTAGAGGCCCAGAATAGACCCATGGGAGACTCCAGAGCGGACCGGTTTCTCATCCAAGAGATCCCTACAATCCTTACATGTTGGATCCGATTATCAAGGTAGCTGGTGAACCATGGAAGGGCATTGCTGGAGATCCCAATGGAGGACAGTTGCTTGAGCAGTAGGGGTGGTTAACTGTTTCAATGCCTTGGTAAGGTCTATAAATACTGCCCTCCACAATTCCCTTTGTCAAGCGTGGCATGGATGAAGGTTGTAAATTCCAGTAGTGCAGTGGTGGTGCTGTGCCCTTTTCTGAAGCCATGCTGCTCTGGGCACTGTACATTGTACTTATCCAGGAATTCAACTAGTGGGTCCGACACTATTCGCTCCAGCGCTTTGGATAGTGGGGAGGAGTGAGATAGGTCTGTAATTGGTGTGCAGTGTCCTATCTCCACTATGTGAACCAGTGAGACAGTGGCTTTCTTCCAGAGAGAGAGGAAATGGCCCAAACTAAGTGAGATATTAAAGATCTTTGTAAGTGGTTCTAAGATTTCATCAAGGACTTGTGCCAGCAGTTTCAGGTCAAGGCGTCACCACTGTACCTTGTTTGCCGATGGCCTTTTGAATGTATTTTCTAGCTACTTGTGGTGGGATCTCCGTCAAAAAACTTTGGGGTTGTACGTTCTAGTTGGGGGTAACAGGAGGAGCTGGAGGGGAGGTCGTCGAAAAATTTGGTGGAAGGACACTGTCCAGGTTTGTAAATGCATTATTAAAAGTGCTGGCGATGATACCTAGGTTGAGTGTAGGAGTGCCATGAAGGTTGAGCATAGTGGGTGGTGCTTTAGGATCCTTGCCTGTGAGTTCTTTTATGTTGTTCCAGAATTTGTTTCCTGGCCCCAAGAGTTGGTCAGAGCCTCTTTGTAATAGCTGCGTTTAGCATTCCATATTCTTCGAGTGCAATCATTTCTGGCTGCTTTGTATACTTGTATGTTTACTTGCATTGAGTTGCACGAGCACAATGCCAGAGGTGGTCTCTGTGCTTGAGCAGAGTTAAAAGGTCAGTAGTAACCCAGGGGTTGGTCTGTCCTTTGACCTTCATCTTTTCATTGGTGCATAGATGTCACAGGCTTCGTTGAAACGTTTGATAAGTAGGTCCAGAGCTTTGTTGGTGTCATTGAGGAGTCAAGCACTGCCCAGTTCAGCCTGGTTAGGTGGAATTTTAACAGCTGGAGGTGCCCTTGTTTGATAACCCTGGCATAGATAAGCTTGGGAGGGCTTGTGGTATTTGTTTGACCAGGAACAGATGACAGGCAGTGGTCACTTATTGTATCCGGGAGTACAGAAATATTGGAGATGCATTCAGGGTGGTTAGATAGAATCCAGTCTAGAAGCATAAGGGAGCCTGTCCTATAGTTACACCTAGTGGGGCATTGACCAGTTGAGTGAGGTGATGCGCCGATGCTGCATCCTTATAGGTAGTGGCCTCAGTGGAGAGCCAGTTAATGTTAAAATCACCCATGATTATGGTTTCAGAATTATGTTGCTGGACCCTTAGATATTTCATGATGCTATGGAAGCCAGCAGCCTGGTCTCTTGGGGTAGGTAAACCAAGATGACAGTGAGTTCCTTGTTATGTGCACCAAGGAGGATTTTGATTGTGAGGACCTGAGAGGAGTTGCTCAGGCTGGGGATGGGATGATGTGACCCATAAGGGTATCCTTAAGATAGATGGCCAGCCCCTGCCCTGTTTAGCAATCCTGCCTTGCCTGAAACGCAGTAGCCAGGGATAGAGACTGAGGTATCAGGGATTTTAGGGTTTAGCCATGTTTCCACAACTGAGAGGACATCAGGGGTTGTGCTGTAGGATCCATGTTTGGAGAGTCAAGTTTGTTGAGGATGCTGCAGGCATTGATGGATGCCATGGTGAGTGTCCCTGTCCTTCTGCTTGGTGCCACTGCTGGCTGCCGAGGTGGTCCTGGGTTGGAGTGAACATTTCCTGAGAGCAGAAGCAGCATAGGAGAATTTGTAAGAGAAAGGATTTCAGCATCTTGTAGATACCTGGTGGTTAAGTCATAAGCCAAAAGAAATTATCAACAGCTGAGGTCCAGAGTCACAGAATGTGTTAGAATTCTGCAGGTGATGAATTGTGCCTGTGCATATGCAGGATGTGAAATCCTTTTGTCTACATGCTTCTTTGTCATTCAAAGAGGTTGTTGAAAAGCCAACATACAGATCATGGAGCAGGTCAGACGAAATGTGAATTCAAGCAGACCTAGAGTCACTGAGTTGGTCAGTGGAGTGAACCAGTGTTGGAGATACATGGAGGAGAGTATGGAACTGTTTCCAGTATTTAATAGTAGGGTCTATTAGAGGGTGAGAGGCAGAAGGTGCCCCCCATAGAAGGAAATCAGAGGTGACAGATCCATCTGAACTTTTTCCATCTGATGCCATTGTGGGGATTCATGGAAGAGGGACGGAACCATTGCAATGTTTGAGCTGTGTGGAAACTGATCTCATATCCCTCCAGCCAAGGAAGGCCCCACCACCCTTCCTTCAATGTCTTCTCAGTGTGGCCCTACTATATCTAGATGCAGTCCTTCCCAAAGAAAAGCCCCAATCATGTTGTCCCATCTGTCATACCAGCATGCTGGGAGGTGCAGTGGGACATGTGACAAAAGATATGTTACCTTTGGGGCTAAGACCATTTTAATGGCGGAGATCTTGCCGCCATCATGAGCCTAAGCCTTGCCTATCTACCCAGCTCCTCCTGGCAGTCTACTAGTAAGGGCCTAAGTTACTCTCCCACATCTTATCCAGACTGGTATTTAGTTTTATCCCTAAATATGTTAGTTCTTCCTTTACCCAGGCCAGACCTGTATTACATACCTTGGCAGGATTACAGTGGTCATTAAAGGGTAAACTTTCTGTTTTGTTAGCATTAACTATCAGACCTGAAAAAGTATAAAAGGTAGGAAGAGGGTCTGTAAGAGGGTAGTGACTCATTTAAATCTGCCAAGGTTATTAACAGATCGTCCACATACAGCAAGGTGGTATAACAGCGGTCTTTGATAGGGATACCCCTAATGCCAAGATGTTGCTGTATGATAGCTGCCAGTGGTTCTAATGCTAGAACAATAGCATAGGTGACAGTGGACAGCCTTGTCTAGTTCCACGCCCTATCATAAAGGGGCCAGACATGGTAGAATTGGTGAGAACTTTGGCTGATGGAGACTTATATACAGCCTTAATCCCAGCACAGAACCCCAGACCAAAGCCATACTGTTGAAGTACTAATAGGAGTTAATCCCTCTATAGAATCGAATGTTTTCTCAAAGTCCACCACTATACCAGCTGCTGGTGTGCCGAGGGTCTTGCTGTTTGCATCAGATTAAGTACTGAGCAGATATGATCTGCACTGTATCTCCCTGACAGGAAGCCTCCCTGAGATGGGTGTACAAGCTCAGGAAGGAGGGCTTTAAGTCGAGTGGCTATTCCTTTAGCAAGAATGTTGCTATCAACCAGGATCAGTGATATAGGCCTATAATTACTGACTCTGGCAGGATCCTTTCCTTTTTCGGAATAATATTTATCACTGCCTCTCTCATTGTAAGAGTAAACTGTCCAGATATAGTTGCCTCTCAATACACCTGACATAATATCGGTGTGACTAGAGGACTAAGGGCCTGGTAATATTCTGCTGGGAAGCCATCTCCTCCTGGGGCCTTACTTTTTGTAAAGACATCAATGCTTGTTCTATTTCTAGCACTGTAAGAGGGGTTCCAAAGCAGCTCCTTCCTGGGCTAGAGATGGGAGCTGCACCTTACTCAAGAAATCTAATATCTCCTCAGGGGAAGAGTTCGGAGGTGTTGTATAATTGCTCATAGAACTGCCTCATTATTTTATTGATCCCAGAGGGGGAGACGAGCAACCTCTGGGTTTGGGGATCCTTTGGTCCTACAATATGTCAGTTTGCCAGCTGTTTCCTAATCTGATAAGCTTGAACTTTCCCTTTTTATCCCTTGCTCCCAATATGTATGTCTTAGATAGAGCATTGCTAGTTATGGCTGCCTAGACAACAGTTCATTGGTCTCAAGGCGCAACTTAAGCATGTCCTTTGCCAAATAAGACTTTACCCATGGTTCTTTGGTCTTTTTAATTGGGCTTCTGCCTGGGATAACTGCCCTCCAGGTTGTTTAATTTCAAAGTCCTTTGTTTCTTCCTGTGGAAACAAATCCTAAATTCCTCTCCTTATCGAGCTTTATAGACCTCCCATATATTACAGGCATTAGTATCAATCAGTATATTTTCTTTAAGAAAGTCTCAGTCTTTTGTCTCACCAGGGGCAAAACTCAGGGTCTTTCAGTAACAATAACGTCAAACCTCCATGCAGGGTGGGCTTCGTTTGGGGACCCCATCAGGATGGGTTGTACAGGGCATGGTCTGAGATAATTATTGGTAAAATATTAGTGTTCACCACCGACTGCAATAAACTAGAGGAAATTAGCCAATAATACAACCTACTAAAAGTGCAGTGGACCCCGGACTGAAACCTGTAATCTCGGTCCTTAGGATGTCCCAGTCTCCAGATATCAGTCAGGTTGAACTCATCCATAAGACACTTCATTACCCTCGTCCCCTTGGGTGTGACTCTTTCCCCAAGTCACTTCTATCCACAGCTGGGATCAAGGCCAAGTTACAGTCCCCCTACCAATATTGGGACCCGTCCATTTACATAGCCCGATTTTATCTGACACCTCCTGAAAAAAACAGGGTCATCCTCATTTGGGCGTAAATATTAACAATAGCAGCGACCCCTCAGGGGTTTGTACTAGTGCCATGACCCATCAACCCTGTGGATCTTTCTTACTTTTGATTACCACCCACTAGCTGTTTGTGAAACAGAATAACCACCATGTTTTTGTTGTTGCACAGGTATGCACCTCCATTCTCACCCAATCTTTAAGTAGCAGTGCATGGTCGTTACCTATCAACTTAGTTTCTTGCAGAAAGGATATATGTACCTTTCCTCTTTAGGTATGACAAGACTTTTTCCATTTTATGGGGTATTTAGACCTTAACATTCCAAGTATATGGCTACTGTACCAGCCATTGTCTTTATACCCAAACACTTGTTCCTCTTTATCTGCATAGAAACCTAAGGTGGGGTCCAGAAGTACTCTGCTGCAAAACCCACATCTCAATCCATACAATCTTACTACTATTATACTGCCTATTGTTAAGTCTAGACAGCTTACTTGTCTTTCTCAGCCATACGTGATGCGATGGTGCCCTCTTGTGTCTAAATCTTGAACTACAACATACAATGCTTATAAACCAAAACCAATAAACACACCCAACATAACCTATATACATTTGCACCAAGCGGTGCCTTGGAAGTAACAACCTTACAGATAGGGATTCTTGCCCCCCATTAGCCTTGACTGCTTCCATAGTGGGGTAGGCAAAGCGACCTGAAATGAGTGGAGAATAACACTTCTTTCTCCAAAAATCATAATAGCCCTAATTAACTTTCAACTTCTAATGTAGGCACATTTATAACATTCCTGTGAGTTGGGCCCTGTTATGCCCTTAAATCAAGTCACACATGTATAATAACCCAGAAGAAAAAACAGAAGCCTTAAAAGAGAGGAGCCTTGTAAAATATACACCCTATTCTGGGAGAAATCACCTAGGAAATGCCTCCCCTCCCCTTATAAGCCTGATACCCTGCCTGGCCCAGTATCAAAACATTATCCCATATCATCAGACCTTCGGTATGAACAGTAACCCAGCGGTCTCCTGTGCATAGAATGCTGCGTCCATGTATCCCCTCCCTTTTCCAAAGCAACACTATGTTCACCCAGTGCTGAGAATGACTCCTTATCAAAGTTAACCTATTCTGGTAACCCAGCTCCTTACCATCACCCCTCTTTTACTCTGCCCACAGTATAAGCCCGTATCATAACCATAAATTCTCAGCTTATCTAAAACCACAGTGATGTTCAAGTCCAGGCCAGGAGTCAGAAAACAAAGGCTCCCATGTTGTCATTTACATATTGCCTGCTTCAGGAGGTTAGATCCATCTTTGAGAGGGGATTGTTGCAGTGGGGGTCAGCTGTGTGTTCAAGATCACACAATGACTGTTCTTTCTCCACCCCTCATAATGCTTGGGAGAATCCTCACAGTGTTCCAATTGCCTGGCTTCGGATATGAATTGTTTTCCTCTGGTAGGTTCCACAGATGCTCATATCGATTCTTTGAGAAGTATGGGCTAGAAATCAGCTCTCCTTCATCTGTCAGCAAGGAGTGCGAGGGATCATAAATGTACGCTCAATTGGATGATCTCTCCTTGGGTGCTGATCCTTCTGATGCCTCTTATGGCTCCTGGGAGGGAGCACTGCAGTAAATCTCAGGGTCTGATCAGTGGTATCCACGTCTCCTTCGGTGGGGGACAGAGATTTGCCATGCCAGCCAGGTTAGTGTCTTGAACCTGTATGGAGTTCTGAGAGCTCTTAGGAGAAAGTACTCCATGTTCTGGCCAGGTTCTCCTCAAATAATCCCCAAGTGCCTCTGTCGTGGAAAATGTTAAGGGGACCCATTAATCACAGGATGCATCATAGCTGGATATCTGAGGAGAAAGAGACTCAAGCTCATGTAACCCGCTCACAGGGGAGCATATTCTTTCCTGCGCATAGCCAAGTCTTTAGAGTAGTCTTGGAAAATCAGAACCTTATGCCCATTGAAGCTCAGTCATCCCATTTTTCTGGCCCTTGTCAGGACCCAGTCTTTGTATGCATAGTTTAGTATGCGGGCTAAGATAGGTTGGGGACTTTCTGATTTTAGGAGCAGGGCCCAGGGTTCGATGTGCCCTTTCCATGGTGAACCGGGGTAACTCCTGTTGCAATATTTCTGGTAGTTTCTCATATAAAAAATCAGTCACACACCTCTCTGTCCCTTCTGGCAGCCCCAATATCAGAGGTTATTCCTCCGACTTCTATTTTCAAGGTCATCTACCTTGACCGTCAGCTCCTGGATAGTATGTTGCTGCTCCCCAGAATGGAATGTAGGTCAGTGATAGTGGCCTTGTTTGCCATCGTTTGCCTTTCCATATGAAAAATCCTGGTTTCCAGTTGATAAATCGCCAAAGTAGTTGCATTGGAGGTCACCGTCACCTCCGACATCTGTTAAACTAGGGTATGGAACTTTTCTGTGAGCTTAGAGCCATTCAGAGCTGTGGCTGCATTTGTGACCTGTGCCCTCACCCCACCATATTAAATTTGCCTCCATGTTCATCTTGTCATGATCAACCAGAAGCTTCCCAGTCACAAACACTGTGGAGCTGCCAGAAAAGGCTTGTTTTCATCAGACAGAGCACTACTGAAGGTATTGACCTGGGTACTGACTGTTTCTGGACAGTTTCCTCCGTGTGGATTGTTGGATGTGTCCCCAACTCACAGGAGCTCATAGGTTATGCTGCCATTTGTCTAGGAGGTCAAGCCACACCCCATGGATAATAATGTCTTGTACATTGCCAGACCGACTCTGGATCTTGCCTGCAGTGATCTCCAACAAGACTTGATCATTTACAGAAAAATCTACTTCAATTAAAGCTCCTCCTAAATGCAAAAGACCAAGGCTATGATCGTGCTCCCTCTACCTTTGCAACTAAACACAGTCTCCCTGGTTCTACTCCTTAGTATACACATTACTGGGTGAGCCACTGGAGTTTGTTGAGAAATTAAGTATCTTCGGTTTTGGATAGACCACAAATTGTCCCTTGTCCATCATACCAATGAACTCTCAAAACTGAAACAGAGACCTGGTCTCTTCTTCCATAATAGAAATCTACTTACGCTAGAAGCTAAAACTAGATTGGTCCAGAATATATTTTGCCTCTTTTAGACTATGCCAATTTCCTGTATGGCCAAGGCCCAAAGCTCTCCCTCTCTAACCTAGATATACTCTACAATCGAACTATTGATTCATAACTGGTCTCCCTTATGCCACACACCACTGTGAGCTCAATGCCAAGGTAGAGTGGAGCTCACTAACATTCAGACGACAAAATAATGCAGTGCTTTTGGCCCTACAGAGCAATCACTAATATGCTTTGCATTATATTGTGAGTTGCCTACCCAGCTGTAGGGTTGGAAACTACACCTTGAGGTGTTCTTTACATCTCACTATTCATCCCTAAGGTGAGAACCAGATATGGCAAATCTGCAATAAGTCATGCTCTTACTGTCATTTGGAACACAATACAGAAAATTCAAGTTGTCAATCCATGTGAAACTATGCTTCTTCAAATCCCTTTACCAACGTTCTTTTTCAGAAACCTGTACTTGCTTCCGTTAATGGCATTCCCACCACACCATACTCTGTATTCTAAGGTCCTTTCCCTATTTCTTTTCCGTGCCCTGCCTCTTTTCACATTGTAGCTTAACCTGACTTATTCCCTGAACTATGTAATGCCCTCCCCAAACGTATCACTCTTTCTCCCCTCTGGCTTTGCCCCATCCTCTTTCTACTTCCTTCTCCTTACCCTTTCTTGCTGCATAGTTTCCTGTTGCAGCTAATGTATATAGGTTTTTGTACCATTATAAGTATGCTACTTTCATCTAAGATATATGCACTTTCTCCTTGTTTACACTAGCATTACTACATGGTATGAAGACTAATTTGTTGTAACACTGTATATATCCCTGCCCTGTACCTATCGTTTATTTACTTTCTTGTTTTCTTTCTTTTTGAATTACTGTGTTGTTGGACTCCCAATTGTAACATTGTAGATACTTTCACTGTACTTTTATATATGAATGCACAGGCTCATCATGTAAATGAGTTTGTCTCAGTGATGCTC
The DNA here is from genome assembly GCA_016271365.2 of Neoceratodus forsteri. Lineage (NCBI taxonomy): Eukaryota > Metazoa > Chordata > Ceratodontiformes > Ceratodontidae > Neoceratodus > Neoceratodus forsteri. The sequence continues at coordinate 1,343,912,611 of CM057454.1, forward strand.
ACCTGGTTAAATAAAGATTGATTGATTGATTGATTGATTGATTGTTTGGGAGATATTTGGCCAGGACTTTGAACATGCAGTTGAAGCACACAGGAAGGTTTTTTTACTTCTTGTTACTACAGATGTTAATGCTTCATTTTTCTTATTGGTTGTTTTAGTGATTGGCTGTTTCTTCTGAAATGTCTTTAGGCTATGGCTTTGGCAATTAAGAGCTAGGCACAAGTTCCATGTTTGGATTCATTGAGTTCCCTTATCTTTATTAGGGTCAGCTTATCTCTACCAATTAGGAGCTGAATAACCTGACCAAACTGTCATGGTCTTTTAATCAGTCATTGAACAACAGCACAGTGGGCCCGATTCTAGCAGGGTGGTGCAAATCATGCCAAACGCAACTTGCACCACTCAAGAACTGTGACAATGACCCTGTGCCCTATTCTAGAAGGGGCAGGGTCATCGCAGCTAAGTCCTGTGACTTGAGACGTTTACCCAGATATGTCAAACTGCGGGTGCACTTGGCAAGCATGTCGCAAGCTGCACAGCAGGAGGCGCGGTCAACCCCCAACCGTGCCATGACCCCAAGTCACCAGCTGCATATGCGTACACACCAGTGAAGCACTGGTATTTTAGTACTCCCCAAACATCATTAAATAAATGCACATCTCCCCATGTCCCTGGTAGTCTAGTGCCCCTGAACATTGTTAAATACATACACATCTCCCCAATTCCCTGGTAGATTAGGTGCCCCCAAACACTGTTAAATATACACATCTCCTCCATGTCCCTGGTAGTCTAGTGCCCCCAAACATTGTTAAATAAATACACATCTCCCCAATTACCTGGTAAACTATTGCCCCATCACTGTAATAAACGTACATATCACCTTTTCCCTGGTAGTCTGGTGCCTCCTGATCATTGTTGAATAATTATATATAGCCAACACCCTGATAGTCTCGTGGACCCCTAATCAGCTGTGCCAGCACATCAGCACCCCTCCACCTCATCCCCAGCCAGCGACTGACTTCATCTCACTACCACTGCCAGCCATCGACTGAGTTCAGTATCAGCGTGTTCTGAAAAGATGTGCCCAGATATTAATATCTGAGCATGTCTTTACAGTACGTGTTGATACTGAACTCAGTTGGTGGCTGGCCAGGGTGGTGACAGGTGGCTGTGCCAGTCGCTGGCTGAGAACGGGTGGAAGGTGCTGGGTGGCTGGCAAAGCTGGGTGGGGGCACTAGACTACCAGGAATAGGTGATATGTATGTTTATTACAGTGATGGAGGGCACTAGTCTACCAGGGAAATGGGAGATATCTATTTATTTAACAATTTTGGGGGACCACTGGACTACCAGGGTATAGGAGTTAATTATTTATAGGTACAGTGATGGGGAGGCACTAGACTACCAGAGAGGTTAATTGCCACATTTGCAGCTGGCGACTCTGAGATCAGGGCACAGGTAGGGGATGGCAGTGCCACCTTGTGGAGCTTCCACCAATGGGTGTTTCAGGGGCTGGGGTATGGGTAGCCTGCAGCCCCACTGGGTTATGCTGGCATGGAGGGTGGACATGGTGGCATGTCTGCAGGTGGGTCTACGGGACCCCAGGGGCAGCCATATGTTACACCAGCTAATTGCTGGTGTAACTACGTATGCCAGTTCACCTCTGGGGTTCTTGTAGAATCCTGACATTGGGGACTTTGCTGCTGCCCTTCTGGAATGGGGCACAACTGCTGCATAAACCCCTAGTGCCATGTCACTGGGGGTTTTGTAGCACAACTATGAGAATAAATAAAAAATAAACTGTCTTTCGGAAATGAAAGATAATTGTGTCTAAATATCAATTTTAAATGTTTTCTAAAATACTCATCTCCCTTACAAAGGGAGATTAAATGAAAGCAAAACACAAGTGTTATGTTGGATACAAACAGGGTGATATGTGCTCGGCAGTGTTCATGGTATTGTACAGTACAAAAAGGAAGGGATATGATTTAAGTTTTGTTAGATAGTATTGGATGTACTTTGGAAATACCCTGTTATATGTGGTGCGTGGGCAGAGAGTTAGGTGGCAAATCAAGGGAATGCATGTCAGCGGGCAGTTGCTAATTCATTTTGTCAAGGTCTGTTTGTTGTTCTGCATTCTCTACTTATGCAAGAAAAGATGGTATTCTGTCCTGAGCAGGACATTATTTTTAAAATGAGCATTTGACAAACTCAATGAAAATATTAGCTGTAAATAAATGAGCCTTACAAGTCTTAAGTCCCACTGTTTAAAATGCTGAACACCAAAAATGAACCTGCACATTAATGTGCATTCAGTGCATCCAATCAGTCTTACATCAATCACTAGTAAACTGATGGAGTGAGTAATACAGGATGCAATACTTGAGCACATCAAAATAAGTAATTGTATTGATGTCTCACTACATGGATTCACTGCTGGATGGTCATGTTTAACAAACCTCATAAATGTTTTTGATCCTGTCAGTGAGGCATTGGAAAATGGAGTGTCTGTTGACATACTCTTTTAGATTATGCCAAAGCATTTGATGCAGTATCCCATGGAACTTTAATTGAGCAATTAGTCAAGATAAACCTTGATACAAAACTTATAAAATGGATAAATTCATGGCTATCAAACAGACAACAAAGAGTAGATATCAGAGGTCACGAATCAGACTGGACACATGCCACTAGTAGAGTGCCACAGGGCTCGGTGCTAGGTCCGTTACTATTTAATATACTCATTTCAAGTATGCAAACCAACAGTGGTGTCTGCATTAGCAAATATGCAGATGACTGCAAAATTGGATGTATTGTCAATAATGCAGAATCAGTTAATTATTTACAGGAAAATTTAAATCATTTATGTGCCTGGGCAAAAATCAACAAAATGAACTTCAACGAGCAAAATGTAAGGCGATGCATATGGGAAGAACAATGAAACATAGAAACATAGAATTTGATGGCAGATAAGGACCACTTGGCAGACCTAGTCTGCCCATTTCCTACCTAATGGATAAGCTGCAGATCCTAGTTAACCAACAGCCTACTTCCTCCTACCCCCACTAGAATTGCCTTATGTCTGTCCCATGGATTCTTGAATTCCCCCACTGTTTTGATTCTACAATCTCCTCAGGAAGGTTGTTCCATGCATCCACAACCCTCTCTGTGAAAAACACTTCCTCACATTACCTCTGAGCCATCCCCCTCTATCTTCAAATTGTGGCCCTTGTTCTTGCACATCTCTTTTCTGAAAGATGCTATCCTCTTGGACTTTGCTGATTTCCTTGAGGTATTTGAAGGTTTCAATGATGTCTCCACTCTCCCTCTTTTCCTCGAGGCTATACATCTTAAGCTCCTTAGTCTTTCTTCATATGTCTTCTGGTGCAGTCCCTGCACTCATTTTGAGTGCCCTTCTCTGGACAGCCTTCACCCTCTCGATGTCTTTAAGGAGATGGGGTCTCTAGAACTGTACACAGTACTCCAGATGTGGTCTTACCAACTGTCTGTACAGAAGGCCAGCAACTTCCTGTTTTCTACTGGTGATGCATCTCCCTATGCATCCTAGTATCCCCCAGCCCTCCTTACTGCCTTCTCACATTGCTGGCCCACCTTTAGGTCATCTGATATGACTACCCCCAGGTCCCTTTCCATTTTGTTGTTGTCAGTATCTCACCCCATTGTGTACTGTTCCCTGGGTTTTGTTTCCCAGGTGCATTACTTTACTTCTTTGCACTGAATCTAAGCTGCCATACATTTGACCATTCCTCCAACCTTGCTAAGTCCCTTTTCATCCTTTCACCTCCACTTTTTGTATCAAGGCTATTGCAGATCTTTGTGTCATTTGCAAAGAGACATACTTTCTTCCAGTCCCTCTGCAATGTCACTTATAAAAACATTAAAAGGACGGCCCCAGTACTGAACCCTGTGGTACCCACTAGTAACCCTCCTTTCTTCACTGTGGACTCCATTTACTATTACCCGCTGTGTCCTGTTGTCCAGCCAGTGTTTTACCCAGGCTACCACTCTGGGACCCACTCCCAGGCTGGCTAATTTGTTTATTAATCTTTTGTGTGGGACCGTGTCAAATGCCTTGCTAAAGTCTAGGTAGGCCATGTCCACAGCCCCTCCCTGGTCTACTACTTTGGTCACCCAGTCAAAGAAATCAATTATGAATCCATGTTGCCTTGGGTCCTGTGCCCCACTGACCTCTAGGTACTCAACAATTCTTTCCTTCAGAAGTGATTCCATCATTTGCCTTACCACTGAGGTCAAACTGACAGGTCTGTAGTCTCCTGCCTCTGTCTTACTCCCACTTTTGTGAGGGAATCACATCCACCTCCTCCAGTCCTCAGGTACCACCATCCTCCCATGATTTATTAAAAGGGTAGTCAGTGGTGTTACTAATTCTTCCCTTAGTTCTTTCAGAATTCTGGGGTGAATCCCATCAGGCTCCAATGCTTTATCCACCTTCAGTTTGAAGAGTTCTTTCAGAACCCTTTCTTCTGTGAAAGGACTAATATCAACACCCCTATCCAGAGTGCTTCTATTGGCTGGATTAGGTGTCTCCCATGCTTTTCCATTGTGAATACTGAGCAGAAGTATTGGTTCAGTATCCCTGCTTTTCACTGTCACTGTCTGCCCAACTACCTTCCTCTTTATTCAGCCTCAGTATCCCTGCGTAGTCTTTCTTTGCTCCCTAATGTACCTATCAATGCTTTATCCCTTCTCAACTGAGTTGGCTATCTTTTCTCAGTTTGGGTCTTGGATATTCTGACTGCCTTCCCGCTTCATTCTGCTTTAACTGGTACAGTTCTCTGTCCTGCTCCTTCTGTGTTTCCTTATACTTCCTGAATGCTATCTTTTTCTCCTTACCTTCTCCATCGCTTCTTTTGAGAACCATAGTGGTTTTCTTTCATTTGATTTGTTTATCTGTTTCACACAAAGGCTTGTTGCCTCTGTGGTGGCAATTTTGATATTTCCCCATTGTTGTTCCACCCCTCCTTCTAGCCTGTTTGCTAGTGCTTTTCTGAGGCACTCTCCCATTTTGACAATGCTATGGTAGAATATGCTATGAATAATGTTCAACTTACAAAGACAGTGGAAGAAAATTATCTGAGTGTCATAATAACAAACCATCTCAAATTTGATACATTCAGAAGACAGTTTAAAATGCTATGGTATATTTGGATGTATACAGAAACATATTAAAAGCATAAAACCAGAGGTAATACTTCCTTTATATATCAGTCTGATCCGCCACATTTGGAGAATTGTGTTCCCTTTTTCCCCTACTACTATAGGTGGTAAAAATATTGTAGAAAGAGTGCAATGAAGGGTAACTAAAAGATAAAACAGTTAAGAATAAGCAGTACAGCAAAAGGTTAAAATCCCTGAATCTACACTCCATGGAATACAGATCCCTAAGAGGTGATTTGATATACTGTATCTTTTAAAGCTTTTCAAGATGAGTTATTACTTGTTACTATTTGCCTAGAAACAATCAATTCAGAATGCTACTAGGTCACATAAATTTCAATTATAAACTACTACAAGTAGGACCACTAGGCAGAATTTTTTTTACCCAGAGAGCTCCAGCAGTATGGAATTCATTACCTAGCGAGTGTTGTTTTGAGTAAAACAGTAGAGCGGTAAACCAAATCTGGATCATTATATGGAAGACAAAACATTTCCACTACCATCATTAATTTGTGATGGTGGGTTCATATGGGCCTTGGCCTTTTAACCTGTACAGGACTATGAGACTATGATAGCTAACAACTGTGCTTTCATTCCCAAAGCCAGATTTAAAATTGTGTAGAAGCATTTACCATGCTAATTTTCAAACAAATCACTTCCAGTCAACATGTCATCTACTTTTGAACTACACAATTTGTATATAGCACTTGAGGAAAATTAAGATCTTGCAAAGTGCTAGTTGGGCAATTGATAGCAGACACGCATCCACATCTTGTACCCTTTCATGCTTCTGACAATTAAGCTTGCCAATTAAAGGGCAAGCCAGGCTATCCCAGGCCCCTCCCAGAAATCAAGGTAGGAAGCCAAGTGCTGCGGGGAAGGAGGGGAAGAGCCAGTGACTTCCTGGGGCAGGGGTGGGGACAAGGGTGAGCATCATATGACAATGAGCCTAGGGGCCTTGGGATTGGCCAGGGAGGGCCATCAGGGGTCCTAATGGGCTGTTGAGGGCAGCTCACAGGCAGCGAGCCCTCTTTTGCTGGGATTTTTACAGTTTCAGCACATTCACTGGTGAACAAGGTAAGGCACAATCGTTTAACTAGGCCACTACAGGCCATGTGGTGGTAGCATGGCTAGCCCAGTGAGAATTGTGTGGTTTTTAAAAGGGCTAGCCATGCAGATACAAGATTGGTTTTAAGAAGTATGTTAGCAACTGCTGTGGTTTTGTTACTTTAAGGAATTTTTGTCAGTATTTGTGTGGGGAAAAAATGTAGCAACTGCTGTGGTTTTGTTGCTTAAGCCAGCCAGAGCTAAGAGCACTGGCCAGGCTGCAGGCTATAGAGGCCAGTTTTAATACAGAATAGAATTTGTGTGGTTTAGGGTATTTATTTCTAAAATTTGTTTTAAAAATACACTGGAAGATTAGCCACTGCTTAGTAACTGTTGTAAAAAAAAGACGATTTAAGAATTTACGGTTTGCTGATTAATATGTTAAAGCAGGTATTGCAGACAGACAAATTACAGGCTGGTTTGGTGAAAAGTTTTTGTCTTGGCCTGTTGGCGACGTGGCCAATTGCATGGAATTTAGGGCCTAGTACTCTGGTTCAGGCAGCCAGCAGAGTCCGTGTAAGGGTGTTTGCTAGAGCAAGCGAGAGCCAGTTTTTAATACATAATGAACTTTTCATGGTTTAAGGTATTTATTTCAAAGATTTATAAAATAGCAAAGATATGCTGGAAAATTGGCTACACGCTAGCTGTTGTTGAAAAATAAAACAAAAAAGTGATATAAGAATTTATGTTTTGCTGATTAATAGGTTAAAGCAGGCATTGGAGACAGACAAATTACAAGTGGGTTTGCTGAGAGGTTTTGTCTTGCCTGGTGGAGACTAGAAAGTAAAATTATTTAAAGGAACAATGAAGATAGGTAAGAGAATATAGGCTTTGGGGCCTGCTGACCACATGACACAGGCCCAGTAAAGTATGTATGCATTTGACTGATTTTAAGAATTGAGTTTAACAAGAATAATGTTTATTTTCAGCATTTTAAAGATATACAATAACAGGCATTAAAAAGATACCATTTGTGAGTATTTAGGATGAACAGTTAGGGACTGGAAACAAATTCAAGCTTGTAGTGACTTATTAGTTGGTTGCTGCTGGTTGAAAAATGAAGCATTCCTTATTCACAGAGTTTGGGAAGGCGTTCTTGGTATGCTGGATGCTAGAGTTTTTAAATGGAATGGCGGTTTAGTAGCATTTACACTTTAAAATGGAGCTCATGCTAGGTATTTGCTTGGCCTTTTGCACTGAAGCTGAGCTGTGGGATTATACGGTTTTAGGATGGGACTTTAGTGTGGGGATGCTAGTGTGGGACAGTCAGTGAAGCATGTTTCTCCTGGTTTATGTTTTGAATGGGATAGTACGGTTTTAGGATGGGACTTTAGGGTGGGGTGCTAGTGTGGGGACAGTCGGTGAAGCATGTCTCTCCGGTTTATGTTTTGAATGGGATAGTACTGTTTTAGGATGGGACTTTAGTGTGGTGATGCTAGTGTGGGGACAGTCGGTGAAGCATGTCTCTCCCGGTTTATGTTTTGAATGGGATAGTACAGTTTTAGGATGGGACTTTAGTGTGGTGATGCTAGTGTGGGGACAGTCAGTGAAGCATGTCTCTCCCAGTTTATGTTGTGAATGTAACCACAGGATTAATTTTGGAATTTGTAGCAGCTCCATCTTGTTATTTCTCTACCTGCTTGTGGTTCCACTGGAAGATGGGCAGGTGGGATGATGGGGCCATGGGCCTCTCATGCCTGTCAGGAGATGTAGTATCAGTTTTAATCAGGTCAGTGCAAGGGTAGAAGTCCTAGTACCTGGGGGCTTCAGGTCAAATCCGTGTCACATGCAGGTAGTTTGCAAGCACTGGTCCCCTGGGCTGTGGGTTTTAGGAACCAGTCACATGGAAAGGCCCTGGGCTGGTGGCCTAGGCTCTGTGTGCCATGGGGCAAGCATTGGGGGCTGATCATTGGTTTTGGATAACCTCCAAGGGCTCCACTGATGGTGGGCAAGTAATCCGCTCCTCCAATGCCTCTCATCCAACCTGGGCTGTGTTATGCAATGCCAGGTCTATAAAAAACAAGACAGCAATTATTGCTGATCTTGTTGAGTCATCTGACCTGACTCACATCACTGAGACCTGGCTGGATGAGAATGCTGGCCCCATTTTGGCATCAGCTATTCCAGCTGGGTATTTGGTGATACACGCACTGAGATTGGATTGCAGGGGTCTCTATCTGTTTTAGATCAGAATTGGACCTTGGTGGAGGTTTCACGGTATCCCCTAGATCCTTTGAGTGTATTGTGGGAGCAGGTCTGGGCTGCAGAATTTTGCTTGTCTACCATCTACCCAGTGATGAGAAAGTTTTCTGCAGGAAATAGCAGACTTCATTGTTGACCTGGTGTTGGAGCCCTCCAGGTGGTTGGTCCTGGAGGAGTTCAATGCCTGGATTGAAGATGAACTCTCACGTTTTGGTCAAGACTTCCTCCAACTATTGAATTTGTTGGGCTTCACACAGGTTGTTGCCACTGCTACCCTCATTCAGGGTCACTCATTGGATCTGGTGTTTACCTTGGGGATGGAGATCACTGGACTGGTGGTGGAACCAGTGGGGTGGTCTGACCATCTCCATAAGGTTCAATTTATGGCCCCCATGAGACCTACCCCTGTGGAGATGATCCAGTACCACCCTTTAAGGGCATTACCCCAAAGGTCTGATGGCAGTGCTGGATCTATCGAGTTGGCCTGTGGAGTGCTTGGAACCAGATTCTTTAGTAGTGCACTATAATAATATGGTGCTGAAGGCTCTGGATTCCATAGTTCCTGTCCACGTTAAGCCCTCTCCCTCCGCCCTCGGTCCCTTGGTTTGATGGGAGATTGAGGAGCTTATGAGAGTGGGGCGAAGACTGGAACATTGTTGGTGGAAGGCTGGCCTTGAAAGTGACAGGTTTAGATTGATCGCCCATTATTCGACTATGAATCAGAAATCTCCAGTAAGAAGGCAGAGTTCCTGTCCAGGAGATTACTGCATCAAGGAATTGACCAGCTCTTTTGGACTGTAGATAGACTGTGCAAACCAGCCTGCATGCAGGGCCATAGAGCTTTTCACAATTAGAGTGTGATGAGTTTGCTCGGTTCTTTGATGATAAGGTGTCAACGATCAGGTCGGACATCTGCACAATGTGCTCAAATCAGCATGGTGGAGATTGATGTGTGGTTACAGGCCCTTGGACTGTCTGGACAAACTTGACCTGCCAGTGATCATGGATATCATGAAGATCGCCCAGAGCTTGCAGACGACTTGCTGTAGTTTGGATCCTAGCCCCTACGCCTTCTTATGGGTTGTGTGGAGGTGATCGAGCCAGTTCTTTCTGAGATAGTCTGCTGCTCTCATTGTATCGAGGGGTGTTCCTGGAGTTCTTGAAAGAGGTGGTTGTGACACTCCTCTTGAAGAAAGCTTCCTTGACCCAGACTGTCTCGCAAACTACAGACCAACCCCAACCTGCCTTTTGGGTAAGGTTATTGAAAAAAGTAGTCACGCTACAGCTCGATGACTTTCTTACCACCCACGGAATCTATGATCCTCTCCAGTCTGGTTTCAGGAAGAGGCATAGTACTGATACGGTGTTGGTTCAGGTAATTAATGACCTCCTAATTAGATAGATAGATAGAGGGGATAAGATGGGGGCAGCTCAGGTAATGTATGGAAGTATTTTTTCACAGAGAGGTTGTGGATGCATGGAACAGCCTTCTGGAGGAAGTTGTGGAGTCAAAACAGTAATTGAATTCAAGCATGCTTGGGACAGCCATAAGGCAATTCTAGGGGTGGGGTAGAAAGAAGTAGGCTGCTGGTTAACTAGGATCTGCAGCTTATCCGTTAGGTAGGGAAATGGGCAGACTGGGTGAGCAGCGGTCCTTATCTGCTGTCAAATTCTATGTTTCTAATTGTGAGAGATTGAGGTGCCATTCGATCTTGGTTCTCCTTGATCTCTCTGCTGCATTTGACACTGTGGACCATGGGATATTGTTGGAATGTCTCAGCTTATCTGTGGACTGTCTGGGACAGTCCTCAGATGGTTTAACTCTTTTCTCACGGCAGATCTCAGAGGGTAGTATCGGAATTTTTTCCTCTGCTCCCTTTGTGCTGCCCTGTGGAGTGCCGCAGGGTTCTGTGTTCTCTCCATGTTGTTCACAGTGTATATCTACAGTTGGGAGACATTATTAGGCGTTATGAGCTGAGTTTTCACTGCTATGCAGATGACACTCAGTTCTATATGCCCTTGTACCCAAACAGAATGACGCACTTACACTCTTTAACAACTGCCTCACTGAGATCCAGGACTGGACGAGTGCCAACTGGTTGAGGCTGAATCCGGATAAGACTGAGGTATTGGTGGTGGACCCTGGTCACTGCATGAGAAGTTGACTCCTGGATTCCCCTCTGGCCTTGTTCTAGGGGAAAATAGTTGAGACCTTCTGAATGGGTGTGAAATCTGGGCGTAATACTTGACTGTGAACTGACACTTAAGTCTCAGGTGTCAGCCGTTGTCAAGTCCTGGTTTTACCAACTGAGGAATATAGCTCAAATAAAGCACCTTGTCCCACTAGATGACCTTCCTGTATTGGTTCACGCCTTTGTTTCCTCGCATCTAGATTACTGTAATGCTCTATATCTAGGGTTGCAGGGGTGGACCTCCGCTGCTTGCAGTTGGTGCAGAAACGCTGCAGCCAGGTTGTTGACTGGAGCTACCAGAACTTGCCATATCACGCCTGTTCGTGTGAACTGCACTGACTGCCAGTGCATTGGAGGATTACCTTCAAGGTCGCATTGCTGACCTATAAGACCCTACACGGACAGGGACCAGGCTCACTGCAAGATCTCCTTTGGCCCTACCACCCTTCCTGCTCACTCCTATTCCACTGATGAGGGATTGCTAGATTCCCAGGGTTTGTCTTCAATCTTCCAGGGCCAGAGCCTTTTCTTTTGTGGCTCTAACCCTGTGGAATTCTCTACCTCGTCGGATTAAGTGGCCTTCAACAGAATCTTTTAAGGCCTCTTTGAAGAGCTTTTGTTTATGTCGGCTTTTGATTGGTTCATATTTTGCTGTCTTTTAAATTGTGTTTAATTTTAATTCCTATTTATTATTGATGTTGTGTTTTATGTACTCGCACTTTGGTATTTGAAAAGAGCAATATAAATAAATTATGATTTGATTTGATTTGAAGATTCGAACCACATCTGTCAGTGATTGGACAAACCTGAATGTCTTACTAAATACATTACTACAAGAGGAAACAGCACATGAAGCTTAACCATGAAGTTTAGCATTCTTACTGCTGATCTTATCATAACACTTACATCATAACATGTCCAGTGAAATCTATCTGGCCTGTGAAGAGCAAAATACAGAGAGATTCAACAACAGACAAGACTCCCTCTCCAGCTTTTGCATATAACCATCTCACCAGAGGCCGGAACTGAGGTGTGGACAGCACCGCTGTGGTAAAAGAGCATACCACAGGACTATTTTAGAATGCGAGTAAATAATAATTAAACAAATAAATAACAATTAAGCTCCTTTAAAGCAAGTAAATGAATTAGTAAAGAAAAGGTCCTATTTGCACTAACACCAAATGTTATTCTTGGTATAGACAGAAGTTCAAAGACACTAACCAATGTCACTGTGAAGAATCATGGGTATAGTGGGCATAGAACAACAAGGAAACAGAGCTTACCACACCAAGAAGGAAGTCTACTGGTGGTAGAGAATCCAGGCAATTAGGCGTTTAAGTCAGCATTTCACAGTTGAATCTGGTGTGTTCAGGCCATCGAATCTGGCAGAGGATCAAGTCACTCATGGAAGGTCTACCCTCCCTACTCCTGGAGGGAACATTTCTTTGGATTCTGTAGCCTCCTAGAGTACAGTAGGTAATTTCTGTGCTGGGGTTTCAATTTCTGATTCAGATTAGAACCCTATTCGCCTCACTGACAAGTTGAGATGTTAAAGTGTCAATTAACAAGCTTTGGAGGTAAATTCCTATGGCTGGAGCTGCTGTTAGATTTCCCATGCTCACCTGCAACTTGCACAGGTGCAGAAGGTGTAACTTGTTGGGATCTCGGGAGTAAAACAGGAACAGCTGAGGTCACTCGAGACGGCATTCCATCACCTTTGAATTGACAGCAAAATGTTGAGGCTGAACTGTTGCATTGCCTTTACTGTTTCCAATAGTTGCCAAGCCTTTTAGGTGAATTACATTGTATATTTGGACCTCCTTTGTAGGAAACCACTAGTGAGGCAGGGGACGTCTTATACTAACTCCATCCCTCCATCTGTAATGCCTTCTTAACCTCGGTAAATTCCTTGCACTTACTGACTGCTTCAGAGGCAAAGTCCTGGAAGACTGAGATTCTGTTCCCTCCATAATAACTCCCTTGCTCCCTAGAAAGATGTAAAATTTCTTCTTTGGTGGTAAATCACAAGAAATACACAATAACAGGCTGGATCTGCTGCAGGAGGAGATAGGGTGCCAGAGATCTATGAACCCTCACCATGTCCAAGGGCCAGTGCCACTGTTTACTAAAAGGTCTGGGAAAAACTGTCGCATAAAATGGGGCATATCATTCCCTTCCACACTCTTAGGAGATCGACTGTTCTTAAGTTATTCCTCCTACCTCTCTTTTCTAGATCTTCAATCTTTCTAGGAGGAAGGCAATTCGTCATGGGTTTTGACTGAATTTTCAGTAGAAAGCATAGCATGTTCCACCATGTCTAACCTGTTCGCTATTGTTTCAACCCTCTCCATTATCTCGGCAGATTCAGACCCAATACATTGTATAGGATTGCTTCAGGTCCATAATATCCAATTGTATTTTATCCAACATTTGTTTAATTTCAGCAATATCATCCTTAAAATGATTGCTAATATGAGGTAAGCATTTATGTCTGTATCATGTTTCTTGTCAGCCCAGCTTTGTCATCATGGGGAGACATTGGGACACAACCGAAGACCAGAGATCAGCTGTCAAAACCTGTATGCTGATAAAGTCCTTTAGCCAGACCAGTTACTTGAAGTTTGATATCCACGGAGAGGTTGTAATTTCTGCTTCAACGTTTACACAAAACGCCCAAAACTGAAGATGCAGAAATTATGAAATAAATTAATAAGCGCAGTGTACAGACAGCCTTCATTCTACACTACCATTCCACTAGCGCCGTCTTGTGCACTAATAAACTACTCCTATTGCACACTATATGCTTTTATGCCTTTAATTCAGGATGCCTATCTGTTTGGACCTTATTTCTAGGACATATTAAACTGGACAATTGCCTAATTTTACACATCCATGAATCAACATTCATTGGTACATCCATAATTTAATTTGTGAATATACATAAACATGGCAATGCTACCAAGCAATATACTAGTATTCATATCAGTAATACAGACCCTGTAACTATTTTGCATTCTATGGTTTTGTATCAGCTTGTATTAATTGTAAATTACCTTTTATGTAGTTGCATGGTTTATTTGCTTGGTAACCATATGTTAAAATATTTGAATAGTATATTTCATTTTAATGTTTATGGGTTCCATATTCAAAGAGTTACCAACTGAATTGCACAAGTGCCTGTGCTGCACATCTGAAATGCCCTGGCCAAAAAACACAATATTCAGAAGATATACCATGAAATGCAATTGCCAATGTCCAACTGAATATACAGTACCACAGATGTGTGATCACACAACTGGAAATGTGGCACAGCAGGCCAGCTTTGAATATGGGAAACCATGCAAGACAGCCAGGGACTGGGGTGCACAAACAGTGAAAGTAGCCCAATGCACTGGTACAAGTTGGATGGGTGATGCTGCAAGAGGGCAACACCCCTAGGGGACAGGGGAGGACAGTGACATGTCACAGAGGCTAAATGGCCATGTGTAGGCCCCTGAGTGCCCAGCACAATACAGCCACACATGACAGTGTTACATGAGGTCCCTGCACCCTTATTGATACCCTCAGAGGTACACCATAGACAGCTAGTGCTTAGGTATATGTTGTACCTACGTATAGAGCTAAGGGCATCCACCGTATAAGAGTAGATGTCAGGATATGTATGCATGTTATTGTAATACACATTGTTTGCTAATACAAATATATTCTTCTATGTATTTTCTGTGTATTTCTTACTTATAAGATGTTAGGACACCTGTGTCCTTGGAATATTATGATATATAAGCCAGCATTGCCACGTTTTAGTGAATGTACTGCTACACTGAGTTATGTCAGACCCTGTGTAAGAACTCCTTTGTTTCACAAACTGATGACTACTACACAATTGTATAATGTTATCTTGGACCATGGAGCCTCCTCTAATTTAGCCAATAGGGCTCACCTCTGTAACTAGAAATGTTTCTATCTTACAGTAACCATAGTAATTATCATAGGTATATAATGTGAGACACTGAGTCTTATACCTTGGAGATCCCAAGAGACACAAAGAAACCTCAAGGTACAGGGAACACTTAGCACTGGCTCCCAGTTCATATTGGTGAGAACTGCTTAGGGCAACTATGATTTTATCCTTTTTGGTAGTAATAAACAAGTTTATTACTCTAATGCAACATGTCTGTGACTACTTGCATTCCCAATATTCTAAGAACCTGAGTGAGGTTTAGACCTCCTGACAATTGTGACGCATGCAGGCAATATTTGGTGTTTGTAAGCTTTCACTAGTTGCTACAAATTTTCCCTTCCCAACAGGGACAGTTGGTGTATATTTCCATATCACCTCTCCGTTTTCAAACCAGTTTGTAGTCACTTACAAAGTCTGGCTGTTTTTCTCGGGTGTGGTCGATGCTGACTTGACCCACTCCACAGCATCTTTGATGTAAGCCTACAATTCTACAGTAGCCTGACTATGTATAACGTATTCTGCTGTGGATCGATACATAGCATAGCACCTTTTCACAGTTTGATTTTTGTTCCCTCCACACAATGGTCACCGTGTCAAATATCTGCGCAGAACTGAGACTCGATGTCTCTAACTTCCTTGCCTCCCATGGATGATGGGCTGACTTTGCAGGGATGCAAATCAATCCGAAAACCCTATACTGGGATTTCAACCCATTACACAGAGATGAGACAATCAACCAATAAGCATCATGCCAAAGGGCTGATGGTCACGGCTCTCTCACTGCTCTGAAGCCTCCAAAGTGAGGTTTCGAACTCTTGATCTGAAATTCATCTCTTAAGCAACAGATGGGTTTGCAGAAAAGGAATGTGTTAGACTGCAGCAGAATTTGGAGTCTGAACTTCAAACTCTGCGAAATGAAAAGGATTTACTTTGCATCATTCAGCTCAGGTTGGAGAACAGGAACTTTGTATGTTGAAGTAGAGTGTGAAAGTTTGAGACAGGATAAAGGGATAGGCATTGCATATGAATGACTTGTTAAGTACAGCGAATGCACAGTTAAGTGAGGAGATGGGAGAGCTACAGGATGAGATAAACCAGGTTCGCAATGACTTAGAAGTGGCAACTAGGGACAATCGTGAATTGAGTGCTGCGTATAGAGTGTTGCAAAAGCAAATGTAGGATGAGGTTGATATGGATCTTGCAATTGTGAGTCATGCTGAATGTAAAACCAAGATGGCGAAACTGTGCCATCAACGGGAGGTTCTGGCTGGACATGTTAAGGCAATGGGAGGCATAGCCTCTGCCTTACACACATCATCTGAGGGAGATATCAGATGATGACATCTCTCAGTACAATGCCCATTCACATCTCTACTATGGCCCAGAAACCTCGCCCAGCCATTCACAACATGGTGGGTTCCTACCCACCTACACCATGTCATAATGCATTGACATCATGACGCCCATCATGGGAGATGCCAACATGGCGGCCCCATGATAGTGGAGGAGCAGACCCAGGCCTGGTCCCGACGGTTCCCCAATAGCCATTATTAATGTGGAAGACAGGCAGGAGATAGAAACAATGATTGAAAATGCAATCGGTAATATACCTATTCCTGAGAGAAGCAAACGGGCCATTAAAACCCAAATCAGGCAGTTTCTACAAAAGCTGGCACTCAGGATGGTATTGTTCATACTGCAGCTGAGGCTGCAACTCGGGCTGCCCTAGATGGCACCTGAGATAACCTACCTCCACCTGATCAGCCCAATAATCCCCTACAAATGGCCTACTTGTTCAGCAAATAGCTGGCAATATAGGTCGGATGAACCCGTCCGCAACCTCAGCTGCCACTTGGAAAAGGTGTGTTCTAAATGTGAGATGCTTAGCCTCGCTGAAGAATATCAGGTTCAGATACTACACCAGACCATCGATCCTAGTTTGTAGGCCAAACTCCCCAATGCCATCCGCCAGGATGGCAAGCCCACCTTTGATGAGGTTGCAGCTGAGCTAATTTCTGCACACAGCCCAGGTGTAGTAGGAGTGATTCTTTCATACCCTGTAAAACAGAATGCAAAGGAAAGTCCAGCGACTTACCACCAGAAACTCTGGATGGCCTACTGAGCAGGAAAGCACCTGGCACAAGAAGCTGCAGATGTAGATCTTATTGAGTACAAGACCCTGTTCCTTAGGAACATGATTCCTGCAATACGAGAAAAGGTAGAGCCAACCACTTATCCCAACATGGACAGGTTTGCCAACATCCTTCAGAAAACTGAGAGAGTCTGCCAACTCTACATCTGTGATCTGGGCTCTGGTTCCAAAAGTAGCGCCGTAGAGCCTACTCAAGAGGCTGCGATGCACTACACAGTGGAAGGGCAGGCCCAACACAAAGAGCCCTCCCCCAAACAACCAACACCCCAACAGGCCCAACAACAACAGCAACAACCACAACAGCAACAGCAGCAATGGGGTGGGAACTGAAACTATCATAAGAATAAGAAGTACAAAAATAAGGGCAGATAACAACAACATAGAACAGGCCCTTCAGTATAGGAGATAGCCGAAGAAAATCAGAAATTCGAGAGCTCCTGGGGCAAGTGCGCCTGTGGCAGATGTTGTTCCTGCTCAGTCCCTTACGGATGTACAACCGGTGACCCAAACCCCAATGGGCCATGGCGACACTGGAAGTACAGGCCCATACTAGCCTGAACCCAGAAGCTCCTCCCTATATAGCATCAGTGCAGCATGGTGAAGTGGTTCAAAGGAGCCAGGCCCAAACTCTTCATGCTCCCAGCAGTACAGATTGACAATTACAGGCCCCAGTCCAGATTGTAAACAAGCTGGTCTTGGATACAAATGGAAGGCCCTGCACTGAGGCCGAGGTAGGGGCTATCTACTTATAGTGTTACTAGATACAGGCGTGGCTGTGTCTGTATTACATGATGACCACCCGGACACATCTCCTTTGTCCACCAGATGGAGGACCAACATGTCAGGAGTAGATGGTACTAGATTATCTGCATATCGGTCTCTACCCTTGCAGGTAGATTTAGGCCATAAAGGCCTCACACACCTTCCAACTGATGGTATTACATGATCATCCTAGTATCATAAGAATTGATTTTTCTTGCACCACACGGCTGTGTGGTGGATTTAGCTAACATGCTATTGATACAAATTCAGGGTCAATACCACACTATTTTGATCCCTGATTCACATGTTGTGGCAACAATATCTGCTAACAACAAAGAGTATGATGTCATAGATTTGTTCAAAGACCATGATCTTTTCCTAAAGCTTCTCCCATTTTACAATGGCATTTGAAAGTGTTTGCAATCAACAAACATGACTGTGGCAGAATGCACACTGTCATTGAAAGTCCAGGCCCAGCACATGAGAGGCAAAGGCAATATCCTTTTCCAACTGAGGCCTTGCCTTCTCTCAGAGAAACAGGCACCTGGAGACTTACTATTGACTACAGGAAATTTAACCAGGTCACCACCAGTTGTACTCCAACTGTGGCATCCGCACCTGATGTGCTACAACTTTGACCCTGACCCAAAATGGTTCAGTGCCCTGGATATCTCCAATGGTTTTGGTCACTACCATTGGCTCCCAAGAATCAATATATGTTCGCCTCCACCTTTGAAGGAAGACAGTATCGTGGACTTGCTTACCACAGGGATTCCATATCAACCCGTCCCTGTTCCATCTGCATATGATGGACACCCTTGAGGTTTCTCTACTCCACAATGTCTCTTGGAGTATGTGGATGACCTGTTACTGGCAACACTCAACAGGAACAACACTTGATCTCTTGGACGAACTACTGACTCTCATTCAGAAAGCAGGCCTAAATGCAATCCAGCAAAAGCACAGCTATGTCAGGAAGCAGTACTCTTTCTGGGACTAAAATAACTGGCCAAGGCTGAAGCCCTACCTGGCAGAAGATATAAGGACTGCAAGACTTGCCATTGCCTACCAGCGTGGCAACTCTTGATGGTTTCTAGGTATGGTGAACTATTCTAGAGATTTCATCTGTGATTTTGCTCAGAAGCCACTCCTCTGTATGAGCTATTAAAAAGGACATTCCATGGACTTGGGGCCCTATACATACCCAGGTTGTGATGTCACTGAAGCAGGCCTTGGCCTCTGCCCCAGCTCTGGTTAACCCCAATCCATCACTACCATTTCATCTGGAATGTGCCACCTCTGACATTGCCATGTCAGCAGTGCTGGCTCAGAAGGTCCATGGCACCCTGAGACCTGTGCATATGCATCACAACTCTTGACCCCAGAGGAACAGAAGTACAGCCTTGCTTAAAAAGAACCTCTGGCCAACTGGGCTGTCAAGCACTTTCAGTACATCATTGGGAACTCTCCACTGATTATTAACACCAACCACACACCTACTACCTTTCTGCTCTCAGACAGAGTGAAGGACAGGTTAGTCTCTAATACCAGGCTGACACACTGTAGCGGAGGAATTATAGCTGGGGTCCTCCAGGCTACGTATTACCTTGGGACCTAGTTGTACATTACAATACAGTTGACACTGACGTGGTTGGAAGAGCAGCAAAGATACGTTTATTCTCGCAGTGGTGTTATACAGCCATTGGTGTTACATTCTCTTCACCTTGGTGAAGCAAGCAAGCATTTATATATACACATCATCTCCCCCTTCAGCATAAAATCACTCATGCACCAATAAAATTATTTTCTTTCATTAATATCTAGGCAGAACTTGTCTGGACATGTTTGAGCATGCCTTGGTATTACATTCTACACATTGGTTTCTGCTAGATCCCTATAAGGACATGCAGGCTTATGTTGTTGTATGTTGCCATGGTGTGAGTGAAACTTATTGTTCCTCTAGATCAAGTTGACCCACAGTGCGCACATGAGCAGTTAGGCAGCTTTGAGCCAGTGGATGATGACATAGGTACACTTATAAGGTTACACACACTGGTCACTTCTTCTCCAGGATAGAGACATACAGGTTCACCCAACAAAATTCCATCTATGCTGGCTCATGGACTCCTTTTCAAGGAGAACCCATGACTGTACACTGCAGTCACCTGATCTTGCAGATCCAGGTCCTTTTCTCTCTGCCATGCCACAAATACTTGACAACACCTCTTTGTGCCGTGTCTTTACAGATGGTTCAGCTTCCTACTATCAGGGAGAACAAACTGCAGGGATGGGCATTCTAGTGATCTACCCTTATGGTAACACTGTATAAATATCAAAGCACTGCAGTGTAGCATCATCACAGTATGCAGGGATGGCAGAGGTGGCCTGTGTCCTCGAGTTCATCCAGCATGGGACCAAGGATACCATCATTTTACAGACTCTAATTGTTTGTTGTTCTCTTACAGAATTCCTTCCTTTCTGGCAGAAGAACTCCTTCCTCTCTTCTGACTGCAGCCCAGTGAATTACAAGGAAATGGTAATATACAGATATTCACTGGCACAAAAATTTGGACACAGGCTCTATGTACACAAAGTTAAAGCTCATTTCCTCTAATGATCCCTATCATGCCTTCAATGATACAACAGATACCCTTGCCAAGGAAGGGTCCCAGGGGGGACACATGGATGATGGAGCATCCAGAGGCCAATGTGGCCGTACATATTGCAGCACTCAGGAAAAAACCTGAACCCTTTTCCCCTTGGACCTCTCAGCAGCCCAACAAGTTGATACTGAACTCAAAAGTGTTCAGATTCCTTGACAAAAGTACCGAAGAGAAACTTCCACACATAATCCCTACCGGGCATGAAGGTAAGTTACACTTGTCACCAGATGACAAGCTTATCTGGTACCAGCCAGATGATTCCACCACCAAGTTGTGAGTGGTCCCCAGACACTTTAGGTCTGAATTTTGCACCAAGTGCATGATACACCACTGGTGGGCACCAGGCAGTGGAAAACACCTCCAGGGGCTTAAGACCACAGCCTAATGGCCTGGTGTCACCAAAGATATCAAACAGTACATAGATAACTGCCTTGTTTGTGCACAAAACAACCCCATCTCTACTAAATGAAATGCCAAACTTTTACCACAACAACACTCTGTCCCTTGGAATGCCATACAGATTGATTTTATTGGTCCCTTAACCAATACCAGCAGAAATAACAAATATGCTCTTGTGGTAACTGACCTCTTCTAAGTGGGTGGAAGCTTTCCCCACTAAAACATGCACTGCTAAAACCACTGCCAAAACCTGGTGGAACAAATTTTCCAGGCGAGGCCCACCTCTTAAGGTGGACTCTGACAAAAAAACAACTTTACTGGTGAGTTAATGAAAGAATCTCTTGAACTCCTTGAGTTCAACAAAGTTCCATATACCCTATCACCCCAATCTTCAGGTCAAGTAGAGAGAGCCAACAGACGGATTAAGCAAATGCTTTCCAAATTCATTGAGGACAAACCCAAAACCTGGGATTCCCTACTGCCATTACTCCTTATGGCAATTAGGGCACACCCTCAGCCACTACCCAGCTCACACCCTTTGAGGTGTTGACTGGAAGACAGATGAGATTAGCTGAACACCTGTTGTTTGACCTGCACACTCCACTGCAGACAGTGTGTCTGTAGATCAATATGTGGAAAAACTCAGAAAAGACCTTATACACACACACACTTGTATGCTGCTAACTGCATGGGTAAGGACCAGCAACAATCCAAAATACAGTTTGACAAGCACACACAAGAAGTGGATTGGCAGGTTGTAGATCAGGTAATGGTCCTCCATTTTGCACATCCCACATTCCTTCTCCAATAAATGGAAGGCCCATATCCCATTGTCAACAAGCTCAGTCCAGCAGTCTATAAGTTAGACTCCTGCAAAATAATAAACTGACTGACAAATGGTTACGTCAAACCAGCTGAAACTGTATAAAGGAGTTTAATTACTTTTCTTCACCCCATTGGGTAGAATAGTACGGACTTACTAATGTTTGATTTTGCTTTTCAGATACACTGACAAGATGGCTATCTTGTTCCATTATCTCCTCATCTCAGGGTTATCCCTGCACCCAAGGTACAGTACAGTACAGAACCTCCTACCACACCTTGATCATCCAGCATCTCCTTCAGAGGATTATCCATCAAAATGCCCTATAGTCTGATTACTGTCCAGGAAGGTTCGATGCTTACCTTACTGCCTCGGTTGTCGCTCCTGATCAATCTACCCTACAAATTTAGTGGCAAACCACATCGCAAGGACAAATTTTCCTTGTGGCCAAACTCTCTAAAGGAACTTTCTAGTTTTGGCCCAATGCTAAATATCCCCAAATGGTTCTCTGTCCTTGCTACAAACTGCTCTTAGGCACTCTGGTTTATACAATATTACTGCCTTAATTGATCCTTCAGTATTGTAATTCTCTGTCTAAGGATTCTGCTTGAAAATTTTTGTGCTGTAATGCAACATGGCTTCTGCTGCCATGTACCTCTCTGTGTTACCACCACTGATAAACAGCTTTGAGTTTCCAAAGCACACCCTGGTCCCTGCAGTGGTCTAACAGCTACTGCCCTTCCTGGTTCATTGATTAACAATTTACAATTTATGCACATACCTGTGTTGTTTAATCTTACTTAATGGAATATTAAAGAATTTGGTATGTGTCACAATACTAATACGTCAGCATTTTATAATACGTTATTGCTTGATAGTTTAGCTGCATTTCAGATTAGTACTCAAGACCCTATTGCGGGGTCCATAGTACTGAACATAGAAGCAACTTCAGGAAAAACCCAATCCTGATGATCAAAGTCATAAGCGTAATACGGGAGTTGTCAGTTCTGATGTCAGTGTTGCAACAGGTACTGTCACAGGTCTCTTTGGTACAGTCATGTCTATTTTGAATAAAGCAGACATTGCTGCTATCAAATCTCATTCTGCCAAATTTCAGACTGGTTTGGTGAATAATATACTACTCCCAATATTGCATGGTGTGGATGGCCTTAGTCAGGAAGAAAGATGCACTGGCCCAGATATTCAAACTGTGCCAGGCTGTGGCGCAAGCCTGGGTACAGTGCAACTTGGCTGTGCAGGGGTGCTGACTGGGTGATATTCAACAGAGCTACACCATGGCACAGCATCATTGAATATTGCACCTGGCCACCGCGAGTACACATGGCACAGTGGCACTGCACCAGCGCCAAGTGGCCAGAGTGGAGCAGGGGATCGCTAGCAAGTTCCATTGCGCTATGCGCAGCAACTGCGATATTCCAGTGCACATGCAAATGGGGCCATAATGTATGCAAGGCACAAATGGGTCCATTTGTATGTCATTATTCATTTGCATGCAGGTGGTGCCAATCCCGCGACATGTGCCTGGTGCCCTGCCAGGCAGCAGCCATCATGGACCGATGCCCCTGCAGTGTGGCAATGTGCCCCACAGCCCCATTGTGGGCATTTGTAAAATAAAACAAATCCAATATCCCTGGTGGTCCAGTGGACCACTGTCAACCAGATCGTGGGCCTAAGTAAAATAAAAATGAATTCAATAACCCTGGTGGTCCGGTGGACCACTGTCAATGATCAGCGGGCATTTGTAAAATAAAATGAATCCAATATCCTGGTGGTCCAGTGGACCACTGTCAACCTGATCGCTGGCTTAAGTAAAATAAAAATGAATCCAATATCCCTGGTGGTCCAGTGGACGCTGTCAGCCTGATCTCGGGCTTAAGTAAAATAAAAATAAATCCAATATCTGTCAGCCCGATTGTGAGCATTTGTAAAATAAAATAGAATCCAATATCCCTGGTGGTCCAGTGGACGCTGTCAGCCGATCGTGGGCTTAAGTAAAATAAAACAAATCCAATATCCCTGGTGGTCAGTGGACCCCTCCCAACTCACCCACTGAGCCCCACTGCCCACACCTCCCCAGTCAGCAGCGGGCGGCGGCACCCACCCGCCTGCCGCCCGCTGACTGACACTGTTAGTGGGACTGTACTCCCATTGATTCTGGCGTAAGCCAGGGTGTGCAGCCTGTACCATACTACACATTTCGAATATGTGACACATATCTGGAATGTATATTGTAATACGAGCTACATGCCGTGGCTCACGCTGGACCAACAAGGCATACAATCATACTGACGGTGTCAGATGGAGGGTGGTGGGGTGGCAGGCAGGTGGGTGCTGCCGCTGACCGGGAGGAGCGGGGTGGTGGGGCTCAGTGGAGTGGGTGGGAGGGAGTCCACTGGACCACCAGGGATATTGGATATGTTTATTTTACTTAAGCTCGCGTATTGGCTGACAACCGTCCACTGGGCCACCAGGAATTGATCTATTTTTATTTTGCCTACGATCGGGCTGACAGCAGTCCACTGAACCACCAGGATATTGATTCATTTTATTATACAAATGCCCGCAATCGGTTGACAGCTGTCCACCGAACCACCAGGGACATAGGTTCATTTTATTTTATTTAAGCCCACGATCGGGCTGGACAGTGGTACACTCAGACCACCAGGGACATGCTGATTTATTTTTATTTACAATGCCCACAACTGAAGCTGACAGTGGTCCACTGGACCACCAGGAATATTGGATTTGTTTTATTTTACTTAGCCCGTGATCAGGCTGACAGCGGTCCACTGACCACCAAGATATTGATTTGTTTTGCTTTACTTAAGCCCGCTATCAGGCTGACAGCGGTCCACTGGACCACCAGGAGTTTGGAGGGTCATTTTTGTATGTGTGCCCACGATCGGGCATGGGGGGTGCCACCACTTGCAGCCGGATCTCGGGTGCACACACAGGTGGCAGCTGCCGTGTTGCACTCTGCAATATGGCAGTTCACCTGTGGGTGGCCAGCCATTGTTCCTTTTTTTGGATCAACTTTGTGTGGCGCAAGTAGCAGTTGTGCATGATGGACTCAGCATCCCGGGCTGAATATTGGGATGTGCAGAGTATGCATGGTCTCGCCCACCTGCACGCATACATTACTGATGTGCTCCTGCAAATCAGGATTTGTGCCAGGCACAATTCCCATTTGAATATCACACGGGGTGCATCAGTGGGTTGTGCATGGTGCAACACTGTTGTGACATGAGCAACCATTTTGAATATCTGGGCCACTGTATACAATATGCAAACATTGCTAAGGCATTTACAGACTCTAAAGAGAAGATTAATGTACTCATTGCACAGAACAACAAAAAGCAGATAAACAATACAGTGCTAGAGAATTCTCTGCTCTGCCTATGGCTCATACATTATCACTACCATCAATAATCTCTTCCATGATCTAGAATCTGGAAGAATCCCTGATATCATACATGATAGATGCATTTCAAATGGTAATGGCCACGATGTAAAAACCCTGGCTGTATTGCTATGTGTATGCAACAATCTCTAACTATTCCTATCTCTACAGCTAGAAACCTGGGTTTTGTGACCAGACACCCTAATACTGTGTCTTGTTTTACTTCTAAGAAATGTCCTATAAGAGATACTATGTTTGTTTCTTTCACTGTCTCTTTACCACGCTTTGATCCCAGTACAGCTTTGTTCGACAAGCTGGCACTGGTACACTCCATTGGGCACTTTCATGAAGACATCTACAGAGAACACCTGGATCTTCCTCCTCTACTGGTTTTCCATCCTTTCCTGGACACCTGGGTCACTCCGCACACAGACTGCTGTGCGAAGAAACAATATATTTACTTGTGTTGATGTGATGTATTTGATGTTATTCAACCTGTATGTGGTTATTCTCCAGATAGCATTGATTGGACTTTTCCGTGGATGATGACATCAGCACAAATGGCTGAATTTCTCAGACTCAACATTGGCTCTGGATAAACTCTACCGATCTTATCGTGGAGGTTCATCGCCTGTAAACAAGGATTTTCAAGATGACCTACACCTGCCGGTACAGTTGCAAAAGTGGAGACTCCCCACTGTTCGATCTCAGTATAATTCTGATGGAGAGTATTGCATGGTTACTAATCTCAAAAGCTATACTTATGGATCTGAAACATGTGTTATTGATATCCCCAATTTCTGTTTTGTCCCACACAGAAAACTGTTATTTCAGACATCATTGATGGTAACCCTGATTATCTGCTCCTCTTGCTGAATATTTAACATATTTTAATGTACACATAGATCCACTTACATTTACATTAAAATCACTTTTAGACAGGAAAGATACTCACCTCATCCACATCAGCAATAATATGACCAAGGCCAATGAAGCTATCCTTTCATTAATTAATGATGGTGATATGAATGATGCATTAACTAACACCTGGTTAGAGATTACTTTTAAAGGTTTTGTTATCATACAAACATTTTAATATTTTCTTGATTATTATGCTATAGCTGCCTATGGCACATACTGCGCCACACCATGAGCAACTCAAGTTCCTTTACAAAGCTCACGTTGGCTTTGTAAATGACCACTGCTCCCTGACCTTTCCCTAGATTTGCCTGTGTTGCCCTTGGAGGCAACACGGGAAATGTTACACAAGGTCCCTGCACCCTTATTGATACCCTCAGAGGTACACCGTAGACAACTAGTGCTTAGGTATATGTTGTACCTACATTATAGGGCTAAGGGCATCTACCGTATAAGAGTAGATGTCAGGATATGTATGCATGTTATAGTAATACACTTTGCTTACTAATACATATATATTGTTCTATGTATTTTCTCTGTATTTCTTACTTATAAGATGTTAGGACACCTGTGTCCTTAGAATAATTATGATATATAAGTCGGCATTACCTCCTTCGGTGATTTGTACTACTACACTGAGTTATGTAAGACTCTGTTTAAGTACTCTTTTGTTTCACAAACTGATGACTACTACACAATTGTATAATGTTATCTGGGACCATGGAGCCTCCTTTAATTTAGCCAATATGGCTCATCTCTGTAATTAGAAATGCTTCTATCTTACAGTAATCATAGTAATTATCATAGGTATATAATGTGAGACACTAAGTCTTGTACCTCGGAGATCCCAAGAGACACAAAGAAACCTCAAGGTATAGGCAGCTTAGCACTGACTCCCAGTTCAGTATTGGTAAGAACTGCTTAGTGCAACTGTGATTTTATCCTTTTGGTAGTAATAAACAAGTTTATAACTCTAATGCAATGTGTCTATGATTACTTGCGTTCTAATATTGCCAAGAACCTGAGAGTGAGTTTTAGACCTCCTGACAACCGCAACCATGGGGAATGCCACACACACCTGGCAGTGTGGAAACACATAGTCATGGATAGAGTACCACAGCAAGGGCCATGCCAATGGAAAGGGTCAAATGCACAAGCAGAGTGACAACTGTGCAGACCGACACAGTACCACAATGGCTGGAGCAGGGGTCCACAAAGGGGACACACACTGATAGAGACATGTCCACTGACAGTGCCTCAGACAACCACATATGCCCATGACAACAACAGAGAAGGGCACAGAGCCAGCACAGGAAATCAGCGGAAA
This sequence comes from Neoceratodus forsteri, assembly GCA_016271365.2. Taxonomy (NCBI): domain Eukaryota; kingdom Metazoa; phylum Chordata; order Ceratodontiformes; family Ceratodontidae; genus Neoceratodus; species Neoceratodus forsteri. Next base: position 1,343,939,737 of record CM057454.1, read on the forward strand.
GGGAGACATGGAGCACCAACAAGAACCCTAAGCAACCAGTGCAGGATGTCTGTGACACACAGGCTGGGGCCACACCCTGGGGACAGGGTGTGTTGGGTGAGCAGTGGCAGTCACACACTTAGCAGTGGTGTCCACGGTATATGGGCCACATGTGCCACACAGCAGCTGGCAACAACCATGGAAGCCATGTCAGAAAACAACCAAATAGTTTAATACAAGAAAATGTAACTACAACAACAGCAAGAACAACATGAATCGAAAAATAAACAAACCCAAAGTAGTAAAACACAGATAACAGTATGAAATAAAAACTATTTACAAGCAAAAAGGGGGTGAGGACAAGGGACAGGGGAACACAGGATGTGGGGATTAGTTATATGGGATGGATGAGGGGCAGGTGTTGTGGGTCAGTATCGGCAATGTACAAATATATACAAGTCTGTTGGGCCACATTGGCAGGACAGTAGTGGTACAGGTGGATGGTTGTTGACCTGTGTGGCTTGTGACAGGTATGGTCACGGTGCAAGGCAAGGCAAGTTTATTTATCTAGCACCCAATCCCAGAGGCTCTGGCACCTACAAATAAAAGGCAGGGGTCAGTACAAAACAACATACAGTAAAGTTTAAAATAAATACACAACTAGGCACAGCATAACTAAATCATTTCATATACTCAATGAAAGTCAGTTCCCTTTGTCAGGATAGGCCAAACAGAAAAAGGTGGGCCTTTAGCCCCTTAAACTGCTTGTCTGGTGGGGCCTCCTGAGAACAGCTAGGTAAAGTGTTTCACAGGCCCAGCCCAGCGACACTGAAAGCTCACGGTCACCGGATGTTTTAGCCTGATCCTGGGAACATCAAGGATTCACCAAGTCAAGGAGTGGAGGGAACAGCTGAGGAGACAAGCCCCAAGGCACCTGTTTTGCATGGTCAGACTAGTAGTGTCATGCTGTGTGTTTCCACATCAGTGGGACTGAGACAGGTGTTGCACTGGGACCCTGCATACCACAATGGCCTATCATCTCATTCAAAGTCTCCCATAGCAAATATGGATAGGGACTGGGCTGTCCTCACGATGGCTCTAGCCATGTGCCCAGTATAGCCCATGTCTCCCAGCTACCTGTGCTCTTCTGCAGGAACAATGTGGCAAGCCTACTACACCATGTCAGGGCACAGTGTACAGGTGTTTAGCTCTATGCTGAGGCTATAAAACTGCACCAATGGCACAGTACCCCGTGCAGGCAGGTGTACAGGTACAAGCTCTGTACCAGGCTGTAACTGCTGTGTACAGTACATCATGTCAGGGCATGGTGTACAGGTACAGCTCTGTACCAGGCTGTAAACTGCAGTGTACAATCGTCATGTCAGGGCATGGTGTACAGGTACAGTCTGTACCAGGCTGTAAACTGCAGTGTACAGTACAACATGTTAGGGCATGGTGTACAGGTGCAGCTCTGTACCAGGCTGTAAACTGCAGTGTACAGTACACCATGTCAGGGCACAGTGTACAGGTACAGCTATGTACCAGGCTTTAAACTGCACCTGTACAGTATGACATGTCAGGGCACGGTGTACAGGTACAGCTCTGTACCAGGCTGTAAACTGCAGTGTGAGTACACCATGTCAGGGCACAGTGTACAGGTACAACTATGTACAGGCTTTAAACTGTGCTGTACAGTATGACATGTCAGGGCATGTGACAGGTACAGCTCTGTACCAGGCTGTAAACTGCAGTGTACAGTACAACCATTTCAGGGCATGGTACAGGTACAGCTCAGTATCAGGCTGTAAACTGCAGTGTACAGTACAACCATTTCAGGGCATGGTGTACAGGTACAGCTCAGTATCAAGCTGTAAACTGCAGTGTAAGGTACACCACAGCTAGGCACAGTGAACAAGTACAGCTCTGTACCAGGCTGCAAACTGCAGTGTACAGTACACCATGTCAGGGCATAGTGTACAAGTACAACTCTGTACCAGGCTGTAAGCTGCACTGTACAATACAGACTCAACATATAAAGAATTGGAGTATGCCCAGCTATTCTATAACTGTATCCCTCTTACATAGTATGTCACAACATAGCTGCAGACATCACTGACATGCAATACACCTAACTGGGTCTGCAAAGATATCTGTAGGAGTTTGCAGGAGACCCGCTCTGCAGCAGCAGAATTTAATTTCGGCAAAGAGACCTGCACTATCCATGGAACAGAGAGCTGATTTAAGAAAAAAAGGGCACCAAGTTTAAACTGCAGCAGTAGTTTAAACCAGAATCCTGCAGCCCACAGTCAGTGTGAGCGGATCACCAGGGAAGGAGGTTTTCTGTGTCCGAACTGGGACCCCCTCTCCCCTACACTGAAGGAACGGAGAATTATTTTAAGCTACTCGGCAGGAGACTCATTCTGCAGTTAAGTTATTTTCAGCAGGAGACTCATGCTGCAGTATCAGAAAATTCCCACCCATGCTTCCCCACCTCCATGATTCTTCAATGCCCTAAAAGGGCTTCCTGTGATTGGGTAGTTTGGAGGGAGGCAGGCTATGGTACTAAAAAGCAGCTGACCCATACCTGAACTTGAATGTTTACTGTATGCCTGTATTTTATTTTAAGAAGCATGAAATTGTATCCTGTAACTCATTTAGGCAGGTTATAGTGAGGAACATTTAACAGTATGTATTCAGCAGCATTAGGATACATTGCATATGAGTTTAGAAGCAAGCACATGTTAATTACACTGGATACAGTTAGAGCATAATACAATAACGTGACATTGTAGAAGTAATACAAGGCTAATAAGCAACACAAGTAGTACAAGGGTTAACAATTGAAGACATAGACACACAAAGTATATGACAATAAGTGCGTGGGTTGCGTAATCGCCAGCTTCTGTAGCAATAGCTAAGTGCCACTGGGCAGGCAAGGGGAAGTGGGAGCATCAGCACTTGACAGAGTCAGATGCAGGAGCAATTTATAGTGAGGTAATTTGCCAGGGCGGTGGATAGAGTGGGCAGAGGAGGTGGTTAATTTGTGGAGGAGATCATTCCAGAGCTTGGGTAAGTGTGGAGAGAAGACAGCTTGGCCAACCGTGGTCCTCCGCCTGGGGATTGATAACTGGCGGAGATAAAGGATCTAAGAATGGGAGTGGAGGTGGGGACAGCTGAGAGTAAGGTGGAGAGGTAAGATGGGATAGTGTCAAGCCATAAATTAGAGACAGATTTAGCACAGTGCATAATGCGGTGGTTTTCAAGGGAAGGTAGTACCGGGAACAGTAGAGGTGGCAGTGATGGGTGAGAGGTGGGCCATCGAGAGCAAAGTGGCAGAAGGCATTGAAAAGGGTGTCCAGTTTAGCTAAGGTGGACTTTGGGGATGCACTGTAGACAATGTCGAAGATAGTTGAAGGAGGGAAGTATCATCTTCTGGACTAGTTCATGGTGTATGGTTAGAGGGAGGCTACTATGGTTCCTATACAGGGCACCAAGCTTGGGGCGCAGTTTTTGAGATAGCATCGATGTGGTCAGAGAAAGAGAGATCGGTCAAACCATACTCCTAAGTATCGAATGAGGTGACATCCTCGGGTTGTTGTCTATCCAGGGTACAGAAATAGGGAAGGGAGGAGTCTGGAAAGGAACTGACTTGTGCCAAGGTCATAGTGACTGTTTTTTTTTAGCATTTAGGGGAGCTGGTGAAAACTGAACCAGTGCTGAACATTGTTGAAATCAACTTGAAGGTTAATTTTACCGCTTCCGGAAGGTGCCTGAGGAAAAAGTACAGTATCATCTGCATACAGGTGGATGATGAAGTAGAAGCAGATGAGTGGCAGGTCATTAAGGAAATGGAGAACAGAATGGGTCTGAGAACTGACCCCTTGGGGATGCCAGTAGTTATGGGAGGGGGTGAAAATGGCATCTAAACTCTAACAGATTGTGTTCTGTCAGAGAGGCAGGCTCTGAAGAAGTTGGTGGCAGCAACAGAGAGGCCTGATTCAGAGAGCACGAGAACAGTATGGAATGGGAGACTGTGTCAAAAGCTTTTGCAAGGTTGATGAAGATGGCTGAGGTGATCTCCCTCTGTCCATACCTGTTAGGATGGTGTCAGTAAGCTTCATCAGGGCGGAGGCAGTGGTATGACCCTTCCTGAATCCAGACTGGAAGGACGAGAAGAATTTAAAGTCAGAGAGAAAGGAGATAAGTTGGGGAGCACAAGGTGCTCTTGCAGTTTTGTGAGAGCTGGGAGGAGAGAGATAGGATGGTAGTTTGAGGTGGAGGTGGGGCACCTCCTTAGGGAGGAATGACCATGGCCTCCTTTCATGCCTGGTTGACTGCTGCAGTGACAAAGGACTGGTTTAGGAGATTGGCAAGTGGGATTGCTATGGAGGGGCTGAGAGGTAGAGGAGTTTAGGGTCTAACCCATCAGGGTTGCCTTTGGATGGGTTGAGAGATAATGAGGGCATTAAGGGCATCTGCTGTTGAGATATCATTGAAGAAGAAGGTGTGAGACCCAGTAGGATTCTTTATATCTGCTGTGGGGAGCATGAAGTACAGGGGTGGGCAGACAAGAGAGAAGAGTGGCAGCACATGTGGAGAAATACATGTTGAACTCAGCAGCTACTGCTCTTGGTTCCGTGAGAAGGGAGTTGTTAACATTTAGAAGCAGAGTGGGATTAGCAGCAGGTGGAGGCGAAGAGGAATGAATGGCCTTCCAGAATGTTGAGGGGTTATTTAAGTTAGACTGAAGGGAGCTGTTGAAATTCTCTGCTTTAGCTAGAAAAATTAGCTCTGGTACACTTGTTACAGAGCATACGGTATGGAGAGGTCATGAGGGAAGCGTGAAGATTTATGCACTCTCCATTCTTTGTGCTGGGTGATTTGACATGCAATCAGTTCTTGGGTGATCCAAGGCAGGTGGTTGCCACGTACCCTTATGCGATGCAGTGGGACATGTGTGTCTCAGACACTGAGGAATGTGTTTTGAGTGAAGATGGGCATCCTCAATGGAGCTCATAGAAGGAGGACCCAGTTTGCTAAGGCAAGGTCATCTAACAAGGGGGAGATTGAGGAATTGTAGGACCATTGGACTAGAAATTATGGGGATTTTGGGTGGTGAATTTTGTGCACTATGTAAGTAATGTGGTGGTCGCTCAGGAGTCAGAAAGTAGTCCTGCATTTATGACCGGTGAGGTGGGTGGTAAGGCGCAGTCTAGAAGTGAGTGGTTGCCAGATTTTGGGTTAAGGCAGGTGGGCTTGGTTATGATTTGTGAGAGGTTTAGTGCAGAAATTTTGTCTGGGCTTTATTGAGGGCAGGAGCTAGCCAGTTGTGGTTAAGATCTTCAATAATATATAATTCCCCTGTAGGAGTTAGGGTGGAGATTTGCATGAGGAGGTCGATGACTGCAGTGGCTGGAGTACCATGTCAGCAGTATATTCCTGCAACATAGATTGAGAGCACAAAGGGATAGTCAGCTGTAGCAGTATAAGTTCGTATATTTTTGGTTCGGACTTAGCTAGGACAACCGAATAGTGCAAGTCCGAGTTTCACGTAGATGGCTATTCCGCCACTTCTTGTGGCTCTGTCCTGGTGGGCCATAGCATAGCCTGGGATAGTGACTGAGGGGTCAGTGGTGTTTTTATTGAGCCATGTTTCAGACAGGGTGAGGATATCAGGAGCATAGTGGGCAGCAAGTACCTGGAGAGAATCAAGTTAGTGGGCAAGGCTTTTATACTTAGGTGCAGGAGATGCAGGCCACATGGGAGAGGCTCAGGGAGGAATGAGGTGGTGGATGAGTTGGCATGGGGGCTTGTGGGGTGTGAGGGGATGGTGTAGATTGGGGACAGGGTTTGTATGTACGTCACCTGAGTCAAGGAGCAGGAGAGCAAATGTTAGGTAGAGAACAAATGGCTGTATGTACCAGGAAAGAGTGAGTGTCGATGAGGTAGTAGGCATGGATGATTATTTGAAGCTGGGCATTGGGAGATTAGTTGAAGAATTATCCAGGAGAGTGAGGGTTGAAGAGGAATTGGCTGGCATGTGAGACCGAGTGTGTCCAGACTTAGGTGTGAGGAGACATGGTCACTGAAATGGAAGATTAGGAGTCATATGAGGTCTGGCAGGATAGGGAGGGCAGCTTGGGAGGTGGGTGGCATGTTTGAGAGGAGGAGGAGGAAGATGAGTATAAAGATGAGCAGGGCAGGTAGCCTGGCAGTAGGGCCATGGCATGGCTGTGAGTGGGTTGGCACCCTATCACTGTGGCAACTCAGAGAAGGAGAAGAGTAGAGGAAAGAGATATTGGGCCAGAGACTGGATTGGTTCCTGAGTCAGGTTTGGAGACCTACAAAGTTGGGTCTTATGTAGCCAATGAGGGAGCGAGTGAGACTGTGAGATAGTAAAAGGTGCATTTAAAGAGTGGAGGGGTGGGGGAGGGCCAAAACCTTTCAAGGAGCTGTGTCCGGGTGTCCTGGTCTCGGTCAATGGTTGGCTAGGTGCCATCCCAGCATGGGGAGTTGTAGCAGCCCTGTTCAAAGGCAGGCAGCTGGGGAAACAGAAAAAAAGTTGTTCAAACAGAGATTAGGCAGGGGTAGACAACAAGCAGGGTAGAATTACAAACACAAAGAAAAAGATTTGCCCAAGGCAGTGAGCTTGCATAGGGGGTGGGATTGCAGGAGAGAAACAGACACAAAAGAGCTGTAATCACTTTAAGACTTAACTGTTTAAATCCAGCAGTACAGTTTGAAATACAGATTCATTTCCTGAATAAAAACTTTGCAATTCAGAAGCACCAGATGGCAAAAGAAGGAGAGAGTCCTGACCAATCGGAGCGGGTCAGCAAGAAATGCCTGTGATCCGGTTGTGCGCTGTCATCCTTACCATTCAAGGAGTTGAGTCTGGGTGTCTGGCCTCTGTCAGTGGCTACAGCTGGGGTGCTGGTGGGGAACTGACAGCAGCCCTGTTCAAGGCAGGTAGCTTTCAAGGAGTTAGTCGGGTGTCCTGGTCTCAGTGGTGGCTGGCTAGGTGCCATCTAACCAGGGGAGCTGGCAGCCCTGTTCTGGGGATAGGCAGAATGTTGTTGGAATATTTTAACATACATTATTTAAAAAAAATTGCACAGAATAGAAGACTAGGACAGACAGGGTGAATTGATATTAAGTGGACATTGGTAAGGCAACTAGTGGCATGCAAATGTGGCAAGTAGAGGAGGGTTACAAGTGGGGGATACAGTATCAAGGAGGATACAGCCAGGAGAAGATAAGGATACAGGGTGCAGGAGGATAGCAGACACACACAAGTGGGGAGGATAGTGGGCTGCAATGAATGTGGGGTAGCAGTTTGTATGGACATACTATAGAAATTGGGAGGTTCCCAATTTATCATGAGACTAGGAGGTCTGGAGACTGGCTAAATTGGCTAAGAAGAGAGATGGTGAGGGAGGGAGGGGAGGAGGAACATGGACCGAAGCACCACCTCAGGGAAACCAGGACAGAATCAATGACTGGAGAAAGACACCTCCAAGGAAACCAGGACAGAATCAATGGACTGGAGAAAGACACCTCAAGGGAAACCAGGACAGAATCAATGGACTGGAAGGACACCTCCAAGGGAAACAAGGACAGAAACAATGGACTGGAGAAAGACACCTCAAGAGAAACCAGGACAGAATCAATGGACTGAGAAAGACACCTCCAAGGAAGCGAGGACAGAATCAATGGACTGGAGAGGACACCTCCAAGAAACAAGGACAGAATTAATGGACTAGAGAAAGACCTCCAAGGAAATCAGGACTGAATCAGTGACTGGAGAAAGACACCTCAAGGGAAACCAGGACAGAATCAATCGACAGGAGAAAGACACCTCCAAGGGAAACCAGGACAGAATCAATGGACTGGAGAAAGACACCTCCAAGGGAAACCAGGACAGAATCAATGAGACTGGAGAAAGACAGAAATTAGAAATAAAAAGGAGAACAGACAGCAGAAGGAGGGAGTCTCATAACACTAGGACAGGTATAGCAAATGGCAGCTTAAGGGTATCAGGCAATAGGCTTGAAGTGCCGCTTTACTGGAGGATGAAGAGGAGGGGCTATCAGAGGGAGGGAAGGAGGTGAGAGGTACAGTCAACCCAGGTGCAGTAAACTGGAAGAGATGTGCCAGGGATAAGGGGAAGACTGGTGGGGAAAAGGGTATAAAAGGGTGGACAGGGAGGAAAAGAAGGGTGAGGAGAAGGAACAGAGAACTCAGGAGGATAGGAATGAAGGTGCTGTGTAGGAACAACATGGAATGGACAAAGTTGGATAAGGGATGCAATATGGGGGTTTGCATAATGGTCGGGATGGGAGGAAGCAAAAGGACAGAGTGAGTCACAGTTATGCAGGAAGAGTCAATGCTCGAAGATGGGGACAGGAAAAATAGGAAGTTTCAGGGGCAAAAACAGGAAGGGTGGGGTCTTGGTGTTGGAGACAAAATACTGAATGGAATAAGGTGGAGTAGTAAAGGAGGCGACACATTCACATGTGGGTGGAATGTATACCTGGAATTGACAATGGTCAGGGTGTGACAGTCAGTTCTTTATTCCATAAGAAGGAGAAGGAAGAAGCTTGTGTGTGGTGCACTGGCACGAATGACTTGTGAGGGGGTAATATGGTCGAGTCGGTTAGGGAGAGATCCGTGGTGCTAGGGAAGTTGTATGAGGAGATAGAGAGCACTCTGTGTCCTCCAGAGTATCCTAGTACTCCGAGCAAATACAATGAGAAAGTAAGAATTGAGGAGTTCAACACTTGGCTGGGAATCTGTGTCAGACCAAAGGGTATGACTGGTGGGTGGATGGAGCAAGACATGGGATCATAATGAATTGTTTGCTGAGGATAGGTCACACTTGAGCATGGAGGAGCAAGGGTCTTAAACCAGAGGCTGGGAATACATAGCAACAAGGGTGGTTTAAACTAGGAATGGGAAGGCACATGGGCAGACAGATGGAATACACTCCAGGGTACTGAAAGAACTGGCAGAGATCCTGAGGGCCACTGGCAGACCTGTTCAATTCCTCCCTGGACACAGGAAGCATACTACAGGACTGGAGGATGGCTCACATGGTGCTTCTCCACAAAAACGTTCCAAAGGATTAACAAGCAAATATAGGCCAGCAAGTCTCACAGCAATTGTGGGGAACTAATAGGAAACAATCTTGAAGGAGAGGTTGGTAGTTTTCCTGGATGTGATTGGCTCCAGGATGTTAAGCAGCATGGGTTTGTCTTGGGAAGATCCTGCCAGACCAACCTGATAGACAATTACAATTGGGTAACAAGTGAACCAGACAGGGCCATGCAGTGGATGTCCTGTATTTGGACTTCAGCAAGATATTTGATTCGATTGCCACTGGGAGTCTGTGTGGTAGAATTGGAGTATCTGGGGCAGGTACAAGATGGTGAACTGGATCGGGGAACTGATTGAGCGGGAGACAGCAGAGTGGTGGTGGTGGTGGGGGGAACTCTCAACTCAAGGACTGTGATAAGCAGAGGTGCCACAGGACTCTGTGGACCCGGTGCTGTTTGGGATTTTCATAGTGGACATCTCACAGTGTAATATATGCTGTTGTCTCTTTAAGACTCCTTCAGTGTGGGTCATGCACTCAAGAAATAGGTGCATTTGTACTGCATTTGAGCCAGTGTGGCCAAGACTCCAGTGTGTCTGCTGAGCCTACTTAGTTCTGTTATGCAGTTGGAAAATAAATATAAGAGAGCTGTTTACATGTATGAGTCTTGGAATATGTTCTGTGATCATGCCGTGTTTGGTCTAATGGTCTCCAGTGAAACTCTACAGAAACTAATGAAAGAATCAAGGGTATCAGAAAGGTATACAACACATGGGGCATTAGGAACAAGATCAATGTGTTTGCAGATGATACCAAGATCAGGGCGGTGGTGGATGCCCTAGAATGGTGGCAGGGTTGCAGGACAACCTGGCTAAACTGAAGGATTGGTTGGACACATGACAGCTGGGGTTCAATGGTAAGAAATGCAAGGCACTGCACTTTGGGGCAAAAAACCCAGGAGGTCCTATCAGTTGGGTTGGATACAGTTGGCACAACTGAGGAGGAGAAAGATCTACAGTAGGGGTGATTATAACAGGGGAGATGAACAACTCAGCTCAGTGCAGGAGGCGGCAGCTAAAGCCAACAGGATGCTGGGGTGTCTTGCTAGAGGAATCTCCTCCAGGAGAAGGGAAGTGATCCTGCCTCTGTACAGATCATTGGTGAGGTCACACCTTGAGTACTGCATGCAGTACTGGCAGCCTACTTGAGAAAGATGTTAGATTACTGGAAGGGGTATAAAGAAGAGCAACACAGATGGCTGAAGGCCTGGAGGACAAACCATATGAGAGAAGATTGAGAGGGCTGAATAGTACTCCTTGGGGAGAGGAGGGATCAGGAGGATATGACTGAGACCTTCAAATTACATAAGAGATACGGTATGCCATCGTATGGAGCACTAGCAAATGGGTGCCTGCTGAAACAGTCACCCACTTTTAGTAATGTCTCCAATGGTGAGAGTGTTGAGTTCGGCGACCAGATGGGATGGGTTGCGAAAAGTCGACAGGATGTCGATGTATACTTACGGGGGTTGGAGGAGCCTCGATGAATGGGGGCAGGAGGGTATGTGGAGGTGGTGCCATGGGGTTCCAGTGAGCTGGCATCATGGTGTGGTGGACTAGGTGCTGGCTTGTTGGCGGGAATACAGGGTTCAGGACCGGGCACTGGTAGTTTTGTTGCATCCAGCCTGAGACAGTGTTTTTTGTTTTATTTAGATCCCCCAACATGCACCCCCTGGAGTTAAGAATCCTAATTTAGGGGTGCGGCGATGAAGCATAGCCACCCACATAAAAAAAAAAAGTTCTTTACCATATTTTTCTCTTGTGCGGATTCAATTTGGCGATGTGGGAGTTGCGACAAGGATGTTCAGCATGCCAAATTCACCCTTATCACATAGCACCAGAGATATAAACAAGATGAGAACAGAGGAGATATTTAAGTTGAGGAAGAAGAGGGACACAAGGGGTATGATCGCTATGTAGAAGGGAAAATACAAAGAGAGAAATGAGGAGACACTTTCTTACAGAAAGGGTGATTTTAAAGTGGAACACTCTGCCCAAGGAGGTGGTATCCTGTAGGGAAGTGGACAGCTTCAAAGGAGATGGGACAGAGTGTGTGGGGGAGTATTTGTGAATGGAGGGAGGAGGAGGGAAGCTTCAAAGCGGGGGTGCTAGCTGTACATTCAAACAGACTTGATAGATTGTGTGATCTGTTTCTGCTGGCAGATTCATATGTTCGTATGCACACACTGTATATATCCTGCACGCTTTGCTGTGTTGCTTTGTAGCTGTTCATTTGGTTACAGTTCCACTGGACTATGTGGGTGGTGCACATATCCCTTTAAATAGCCCAGGTGTAATTGGCTATGCTAATGTATGCAGAAGACTCCAGAATGACATGCAGATTGGCTTTATTGTCCAGGGACTGCCCAAGTATCATGACAGGCTAAGTGCCTTAGCCCATGTTCAGTGGACTATTAGGCGCAGCGTTTCCCCACTGTGTGATAGTGGGCCGGGCCCACATCCTGATTATTCCTGTCCTTTGTCAGGAGAACAGTACCTGTCATTCAAGCTCACGACCCTCCTGTGCTGCTCACCAAGGGTGGCCACAGTATGGGTCATGTCTGTAGTTATCGTGTATGGCATCACTGCCCGTTCATCCCCTGTATCCCCACCAGAGTCTGCCATTTGTGGTACAGTCACATGCTCCTTGTTCAGGTTCCCTCTTCTCTACTCTTGTGTGCCAGGCTGCTGTAGGAGTCTGCACAGCCCCTGCTATCTTCAGTGCTTGGCAGTCTTTGTGCTGCCCTATGGTCTGTGCCTTGCATTCCTGCATTTACACCTATATTCAAAGGTGTTTGCAGAGGCGCTATACCTTTGAGTATTGTGGGTACTAGGCCATGGGCTAGCGGTATTAGTTGGGCAGTGCAAATGTTGCCCACGTGCAATCTTTGAATATTAAGCCCTAGGAGTTTAATTACTGTGAAATCAGATAAAGAACTATTCTAATGACCTTTAAAAATCTGATAAGACCGGCCTGTTGCACAGCAGTTGGATTTCCGTCTGTGACACCAGTGGCGGGTTTGGGAATGGACTTTGGTCATTGGAGGGTCGGCCATGGGGAGAAGGATCGAGCATCCACTGACAGCTCGCTTTCTCCAGGGGAGGGTGGGAATGCGGCTTGGCATCTGCTGACCCCTGGTGGAGGCCAGGGGCACAGCATGACATCTGACCCTAGATGTCTGGGGAGTGACGTCAGTGGCACATTGCTCCTCTGGGAGAAAAATGGAAAAATGGTGCCCTGGCCGATTAGATGCTGGCCTCTCTGGATCATCACTGTTGGGCTCCTGGACCCCATATGCCAATTCAGCAGCACCCAGGGTTGTGGAAAGTATGGCCAGAAGGCTCATCCCTATGTGGATAGGAGACTCACCTGATGACGGGAAACATCAGAGATACCTGGGCAAGCTGCTATGTGGGGCGGTGGGGTCAGGAGTCTCCAGGATGGGAGTAGTCCATGTGGGGCCTGAAGGAGTGATCAGCCTGGGTGTGGGGTGGAATAGATACTACAAAATAAACCTGATAAATGAGTTATACTTTTAAACTATTTCCAATGCATTACCAGAAAACCAAAAGAAGATAATGATTTTGCATAGAAACTATTTATATATTTTTTAAATAGCAAACTTTATTGAACTTTTATAAATTAGAAAACAATAATATAACAATTCTAGAAGAGAACAGAACCATAAACCAGCCAGAAGTAATCTCATCACCTCACATCAACATACAGGAGGTTAATTAATACATGATTGTTACAATACAATGACACAATATTCAGCAGTACAGGAGAAGTACTTGAAAATATACCTTTTATGCATTTATGCAGTTCAGGTGAGGAAAATAGATTTCTAGCTAGCAACTAATTTATAAGCAGAAGGGTTTCAGAGTATCGCACCTTTGATGATAACTTTTCATTCAATTATTAATACAGCTAACCATTCGTTCCATTATACAAGCCTCTAATATTCTTTGTAGTGCCTTAAGAAAATTTTTAGAAATGGCAGAGATAAGCTAAATTTGATATTTCCATTATATCACAAACCAATTCACATTGAGGTTTACTAGGCAGATTTGTGAAGTAAAGGCAGAGTCCAGCCGAAAAGTGGATCTGGTGACTTGGTACCAAGTGACAAGTGTGAAGATTTAATCAGGACTTGAAAAGAGTGAGTGCAAATTGCGAATACAAAATTGACAATCAGCACCACAGTGAGCAGACAAAAAAAAAGTGCGGCACAACACAAAACTCATGGGGAGAGCTCTAAAGTCACTATTTATGCTGGGCTAGCCCCATACCCGATCTCTAAATAACCAACCCTGGGAAAGGTAGACACTGGGGAAAGAGACAAACATGAGGGGCTACTCAGTGGAATAGTAATGTGCAGGGAGAAAGTTGGGGAGCAACCTGCACATGGAGGTTAACAAAGCTGGGGATAAAGAAACCCCAAAATAAAAATTCAACAACACAGTGCAACAACGACCAAAATAAAAACAAACCCAACACCATTTCCGAACCCATACCACCACTGTCATGGACCATAGCTGTAACCACCATGCCAGATGGCTAGTTCTGATCAGCCCTCCCAAACAAACCCCTATATCCTTTTCTAGCTAGCTCTCTCTTGTCATACAGTACCTAGCCATGTTTTTAGGTCACTGTCATTTCCTCCTCATTTTTCTCTTACACTCTCTCTTTTTTTGTTACTTTATTTCGCTCCTGTCATGGCTCTGTGGATCCTCTCTCCAAGCATCCTGTCTGTGTCCTGCCCACCTGAGGGTCCTCAGACTGTGACTCCTCTCTCCTCCCTCCCACAGCTGGAACCCCCAGTTTAACTCATCCAGGGTGGGTCACCCCTCCTCTTGGGTGCTCTTCAAGGCAGTTTCCAGTTATGGAAGAGGACCCACAGGGAACTGAAAGACCAGTGGAGGGTAAACCCTGGCATTGGGCATGGGAGACAGGTGCCATCGCCTACTCCACGGCACCGTTTTTCCTTTGTTCTAGTGGAACTCCCCCTTGCATGGGCACCCCTGACTGTAGGCGCATGGCACCCTGCCTGCATCAGCCACGCGGTACTGTGTGCAAGCCAGCACACTGAAGTGCTCCCGATCTCCTCCTGGAGCCACTGGTGCACCAGGTTGTCCCTCCCCTCTTCCTCCCAGGGAGAGAGCAGCCCAGCGGGAGCTCAATCCTCTACCCTCCCTGCTGACCCCGACGCTTGAGCTTGCTCCCCAACTCAGGTTGCCGGCATGGTGTGAGGTGTGGTGTCTAGGCACCTCAACCCTCAGTGCCACCAGGCCAGCCTCTCACTCTCTTAACACAGGTGCTAAACTGAGTCACTCAATCTGAGTCACCCACATTATGGGTTACCGGTGACATTGTCAAGTGTCCCCGAATGGTTTTGCTGGAGCAATCCCATAGGATATGTTTCAGGTTGCTCTGTTCCTGCTTGCATCTAGTTCAAATTTCAGAAACAGTAGGTGATGATGACAGGTGGCCGCTCTTTTGAATCTTTGCAGGTGAGTAATATAAGTTGTGCACTGTTTGTATTGCATACTGTAAGTCTGAGTCAATAAAATTGAATGTATTTGTGCAGGTTTGACCACATTGAGCTCTCTTGCTAAGATTATCAAATTATTGGAGTTCAGATTACAGGAAGGAGCAGAGATCCTGTTTTTCAGGGTGGACTCTCTCAACAGTTTTTCTGTAGAGTAGTGAGGTGAAGTAACACTGAGAGGCAAGGAAAGCTCTTTCCATAAAGATGGGTTAGAAAGGACCGGGGTCTGGATCTGAGGGCTGCTGAGACTGCATGTTGGAGTTGCAAGAATGTGAAAGGAGGAATCTTTATTGAGGATAGGATACAAAGGAGTGATTTTGTATAAACTGACCCAGATGAGCAAGAGGTGAGTACCCTGAGCGTTTTCTGGGATTAGTTTCATTCGAATGTAAAACTGGAGCTGCTCGAGACAGGCTGGTTGAAGAAAGTATTGGTTTAGTCTTCAGAAGACTTTGAAGTTGTTTACTGACTACTAAGGAAGCACCTATCGTGGTCTGCTTTAAAGGTATAGGTATAGGTAGTTTATAATAGGAAATGTGGGGAAGGGCTTGAATATTAATTTTAGATTGTTGACATAAATTGATTAGTTGCCACGAGGAATGTAGTGGCTTCTGGGGTGTGTGGGATTAGCCTGTTTCCACCAGAGGAATCTCCCGCATGTAGGGTTAGATAACAGAGGTAAAAGTCTGGAAGTTGCAGGCCTCCTTGTACCCTAAGGAAGTAATTTTTTATAGGCTGTATGGGGGCCTTACAAGAGGTTACCGTCCCTAGAAAATACAGGAAATGGGATGGGAGCCCTAGAATCTGAGCCTGACGTGCCTCTAGCGGTTAAGGGGCACCCTGTGCACCAAAGGAGATTGGAAGGCATTTTCAAATACAGTCTGAAGAATAAACAGAATGAACTATTAAATGAAATACATGCAAAGAAAAGTTCCATTGCAAAAGCTACAAATTGCTTTATTGGAATGACCATCACCCCCACCCTAAACATTTCTTATATCTGCCTTTATCACTCAAGGACTTTATTACTGAAAACTAAAGGCACACAGTTATGTCCCTCTTCTCCAAAATCTGGTTGTTGCTGAAACTGTAAATGCTGTGCTTTAAAAGCAAAGAGGTGACAAACATGTTTACTAAATCCCTGAAGGAGCATTTATGGACTTGTAACATATGAAACTCTTCTTATCTCCACAGCAATCGTTCTTCAATTAAACTTCTGCTGTTTCTCTATGAACCCACCCGTTCAGAAACGTGTTACTGGGTTCTCCTTTACCCCAAGTTGTTGTAGAAAATGGTTCCTTGTTTGTCCAGTACCAGTAATCCCAGATCCTGTGATTACGCAGAAACCAATCCACAAGCCTTTTCAGGAAATTCCTAGTGAGACTGATCACTTCCTGCTGAACCTCGGCACTGGTAATGCTGACCAGGTCTGTATATTGGCACTGGCAGTAATGAAGAGCTTCTGTCCAGGTCATTGGCTTCTTCACCAGATACAGTAAGTTCCGTTTTTTGCTGCCTGAAAGAAAACAGATATATTTCATTTGTATCTCATGTTTGATGTCTTCCAAAGCCTTTAACGAGCAGTATTGGCAGATATCCTAATACAAGTGTTATTTACATTAGTTGTTAATGAATTTAATTCACAGAAAAAATATTGCTGCCTTTTCACTCTTTGGTCATCTAAAAGTGCACAATTAAGTTGAATAGTAGAGTGGCACAGTCACCTCTGAGGTTGGAAGATCAGATGGTTGAAGGTTCTATCCCACACTGGCCACTCAGGGTAATACCCATGACTAACACCATAGTGCAGTATGGAGGGCACTGCAGTGGTAGGTGCCATCCTTCAGATGAGATGTTAAACCGAGGCCCTTCTGCCCATCCCTGGTCACTGTCGAGGTGCAAGTAAAGATCCCATAGCACTTATCAAAGAAGAGTTGGGGAGTTTTCTCCAGTGTCATGGCCAATATTCCCCTCTCCATAAAACTGGTCAATGAAATCCACCCAGAACATGCCAGGAAACAAGTTACAATAGCTTAGTATGCCTTTCATGGTCAGAAATTACAAATCAATCTATCTAATCAATAAATCAATAAATCAATAAATAAATGGCATTCTTGTTCTGTGCTCCACTAAAATAAGGAAAAACATAAAGTGAAACGTGTCCCACTGCTTTTTAACACACAGTGAGCTCTGTATGTGTTCTTGTTCTCAGGGAATGTGAATAGGGTTTGCTGTTGCCAGTGAACTCTATATGTGTTCTCAGGGAACGTGAATGGGTTTTGCTGTTGGCAGTGAACTCTGTATGTGTTCTCAGGGAGCGTGAATGGGTTTTGCTGTTGCCAGTGAACTCTGTATGTGTTCTCAGGGAATGTGAATGGGGTTTGCTGTTGCCAGTCAACTCTTAATGTGTTCTCAGGGAGCGTGAATGGGTTTTGCTGTTGCCAGTGAACTTTGTATGTGTTCTCAGGAAATGTGAATGGGTTTTGCTGTTGCCAGTGAACTCTTTATGTGTTCTCAGGGAATGTGAATGGGCTTTGCTGTCAGTGAAATCTGTATGTGTTCTCAGGAAATGTGAATGGGTTTGTTGTTGTCACTGAACTCTGTATGTGTTCTCAGGAGCGTGAATGGGTTTACTGTTGCCAGTGAACTCTGTATGTGTTCTCAGGGAATGTGAATGGGGTTTGCTGTTGCCAGTCAACTCTTAGTGTGTTCTCAGGGAATGTGAATGGTTTTGCTGTTGCCAGTGAACTCTGTATGTGTTCTCAGGGAATGTGAATGGGTTTTGCTGTTGCTGGTGAACTCTGTATGTGTTCTCAGGGAATGTGAATGGGTTTTGCTGTTGCCAGTGAACTCTTTATGTGTTCTCAGGGAAGGTGAATGGGTTTGCTGTTGCCAGTCAACTCTTAATGTGTTCTCAGGAATGTGAATGGGTTTTGCTGTTGCCAGTGAACTCTGTATGTGTTCTCAGGGAATGTGAATGGGTTTTGCTGTTGCCAGTGAACTCTTTATGTGTTCTCAGGGAATGTGAATGGGTTTTGCTGTTGTCAGTGAACTCTGTATGTGTTCTCAGGAAATATGAATGGGTTTTATTGTTGTCATTGAACTCTGTATGTGTTCTCAGGGAATGTGAATGGGTTTTGCTGTTGGGAAGGTTTCTTTTATTTTTATTTATTTATTAATTTTATTTATTAGATCATCGGTTTACAGGCCTTTGAGTAAAGACTCATTTCCAAAGGCACCTCGTTAGGAGATCGATACATAACAGCAAACAAAACAGTACAGTACATAACGCTTAGATTAAAAAGCAACCAGTGTTACAGGAATTCACTGGTGGTACAAGCTTGGTAATAGGTTGATCACAGTAGTCATAATATAGGTACACAGTACCACGTCAGGTATCAACCAGGGATATTTTATTACTTTTTGGGCTGTTAGTATAGCAAAGAGGTTAGAGTAATGAAGCGGTGAGCAACCTGGTACATACAGCTGACATGGGTTTGATTTCCACCAAGCTAAATTTGCATGTTTCCACCCCATTTGGGGCTTACCTAATATGCCTCTGTGTGTTCTCCCACTGCTGTCGGTGTCCACCCATTACTTCACGGCACTCTGCCATTTTCCCCATGGTCCAAGTGTTCTCCTGTGGTGCTGAGTCCTGCAGGGTTTGCAGTCTAACTGTGAGAGGTCGGTATGTTTGCTTTAGGCCACCACTCACCTAATGAATAAGCTGCAGATCCTAGTTAATCAGCAGCCAACTTCTTTCTACCTCCACCCCTAGAATTGCCTTATGGCTGTCCCATGCGTGCTTGAATTCAACCACTGTTTTTGACTCCACAGCCTCCTCTGGAAGGCCGTTCCGCATCCACAAATGAAAAATACTTCCTTGCACTACCTCTGAGCACCCCCCATCTTCAAATTGTGCCCCTTGTTCTCACACCTCTTTTTTTAAGATGCTACTCTCTTGGACTTTGTTGATTCTGTCACAGGCTGTGGGAATAATGGACCAATGAGGCAGTAGAAGTTGAAGTAAATCAAAATAAACCTTATTTATTTTAATAAAGCGAACTCAAAGTGACAAAATAATGGAAGCAAATAACAAAAAAAAAAAATAACAGTTTAAGAACTAGCAGACACTAGTTCCATAAGAAGCTTACAACAACACTTCCAGGTCTGACTTCTCAGAACCAACTGACTGACTTGAGTTGGGGCACAGCATTTTATACAATTCAGAAGTCATGTGCTTGCCAGCTCCTCCTTAAGTCTCTTCTCGTTCAAACATCTTTTAAATACAGCATGTTTTATTTTATTTACAATATTACAATCTTTCCATTAATGTGTAAAGCATTTTCTAGAGTTGTTTAATAATAAACAGTTCCTTTTAATGACTTTAAAGCATAACAGCAGAAACAGGTACCGCCCTTTAAGCCAGCCCATAAAACTAGCTGCAGAAAGGACGGCCAGTCCCTAAGGAGCTTGTTGTATGCATAGAGAGCAGAGGAACACCACAGTACACCAGCTTCTCCTTACAAACATCCTCGTTTCTTCAAGCTGTCCCTATGAAGGTTGTAGCTCCTAAATTTCAATCTTCAGGTATGCAGGGGTGATTTTAACCCAATTTACATTCAGACTGCTTATTTAACATGAAGATGAATAAAAAATGTCTTTACAAATGCGCACGTTCGCAGTAAATTTACATGATTGGGACCATTGAAGGATTGCCTACAAATTCAAAAGCAAAACAGTGATTTTCTCAAAGGCTCCAAGAAACAACTCCAGGTGAATATAGGCATTAAATGCACTGCCTACATTTCACTTTTAACTTGGCATAAAATTAAAAAGGAGAACTGTATAGGGTTTAAAGCATAGGCTCTTTAACAGGGTTTAAAACCCCTACTAAAACTGGAATTCATTAAAGTTGTTTTATGCCCTATCTCCTGTTTACATTTATTAAGGTTTTCATGTCTTTCTACAACTAGCACCAGAGAAAGGAAGGGGAAAACAAAATAGGGAATACTGAATACAAATACAAATACAAAATACGAAGCCCAGTTCTATAAGTATAGGGCAAAGACAAAATGTTTCTGCAGAAACTATTCTTTTAAAAATAAAAGGATTTAATTCTCAATGTGGCATAATATTATTTTAATCCTAATGTTAGTAGCTTACAGCTATGCTTCCTTTATTACGGAGATGATAATGAAATCTCAATGTACAGAAGGAAAGATTCACAGTAACAGACAGAGACAAACATATAATTAACACAAAATGGGTGGCCACCATACGAACACACATTTAATTCACTAAAGACACAGACACATAAACAGGCATACATTAGAGGATCATTATCATTCCTATAAGGGAACTCATAAAACAAATAAATGTTGGGGAGAATTTCTTACTCTTTCACATTCCTCCCCACCCAAAACCAAACCTGCAGATTTGGTTTAAAACCCATTATCCATGTACTTGCCATCAGATCTCTCAATACGAGAGATGGAGCCATAGTCCACCCTCACCTAGGGGTCTCACTTTTGGTCCCTAAGAAGTTTTACAAACAACGAAAATTAGGAGTATTAATTCTAAATTACTGATACAACTTTACCAAGCCTGATGACAAATACTCTTATTCTCCATACCATATCTTGACATGGAATCTGCATTGCTATGTGCTGTTCCTTTTCTATGTTTAATGTTAAATCTATAGGGTTGTAGGGCCAGGTACCATCGCATAATGCGAGTGTTTTTGTCTTTCATCACCTGAAGCCAACATAATGGATTATCGTCCGTCCATAATTCAAACTCTACACCCCATAGATAGAAACAGAAAACTTCTATGGCCCACTTAATGGCTAAGCACTCTTTCTCTATAACAGAATAGTGTGTTTCCCTTTCATGAAGTTTTCAGCTTATATAAATTACAGGGTGCTCTTCTCCATTTATAATTTGAGTTAACACAGCACCGATTCCATGCTGCAATGCATCAGTCTGTAAAATAAATGTTTGTGAAAAATCAGGTTGCTTACAGGTGAAGAACACAGTTTTGCCTTGATGGACTGGAATGCTTCTTGCATTCCTCAGTCCATTTAACCTTCTCTGGGTTCCTTTTCTTTGTTAGATCTGTCAATGGGCCTGCTAGTGAAGAGAAATTGGGAATAAATCTCGACAGTAACCAGCAAGGCCAGGAGAGATCTAACATCTTTCTTGGTAACAGGAGTAGGACTGTGTGCAACTGCTGCCACCTTATTTATCTCTGGCTTGATATATCCTTTGCCAATATGGAAACCCAAATATTTAGTTTCCTGCATGGCTATTGCACATTTTAGGGGTTTATAGTAAGACCAGCCTGGGAGATTGTAGAAATGACAGCTGATAGATGTTTTATATGTTCTTCCCATGTGGGACTAATAATAATAACATCGTCCAGGTAGAGCCGCACTATAAGCTGCGTGGGGTGTTAACAGGGTATTCATTACCCTTTGAAATGTTGCAGGGGCACCGTGTAGTCCGAAGGGCATATCTGTAAAATGAAATAGACCAATAGGAATGCTAAAGGCAGTTTTGTCCTTGTCAGCAGTATCTAGGGATCTGCAAGTACCCTTTGGTCAAATCCAGTGTACTAAAGTACATAGCACCACCCAGATGATCAAGATGTCATCGATGCGTGGCATTGGATAGCTATGAAACTGTGATACTGCATTTAGTTTCCTAAAATCCAGACAAATATGTATGCCCCTTCCTTTTTCAACCACCACCATGGGAAAACAACACTCACTGTGGGATGGTTCAATGATTCCCGTTTGACACATTCTTTTTACTTCTTGGATCACCTCCTGTCTTACCCTTTCAGAGTCGATAAGGCTTTTGCCTGATAGGTTGAGTGTTTATTACTCTAATATGGTGGCTAACAGTACTAATTCTCCCAGAGTTGCTGGTAAACGTATCTTTAAATTTACATAACTCCCTCTCTAAATCTATCCTCTGGGTTGCTGTTAATTCAGGGTTAACCAGCAAGTCTGTCACTTTCCCTGTACTTTCCAATGATTGATACGCTATATCTAGTTCATTATTAGATTCAGGCAGAACATAACTAGACAAAGAGTCTGGCCGTTCTACCCAAGCTTTTAATAAGTTGGCATAGTAAATCGTTTCTTGCCCTTTTCTGGCATTGCTATCTCATATGTCACAGGACCCGTTCTTTGAGTTACAACATAAGGGCCTTGCCATTTCATCAATAATTTATGGTCAGAGGAGGGTAGTAATAACAGGACCTTATCTCCTTCATTAAACTCTTTGGCCCAGATATTCAAAGGGTTGCGCCATGCATAACAG
Organism: Neoceratodus forsteri; assembly: GCA_016271365.2. NCBI lineage: Eukaryota > Metazoa > Chordata > Ceratodontiformes > Ceratodontidae > Neoceratodus > Neoceratodus forsteri. Next base: position 1,343,961,750 of record CM057454.1, read on the forward strand.
GGGTTCTTGTGCGCAACTCAAAAATCGCCATTCTGCGATATTGAGAAGGGCCAGTTCGCCACGAAAACATGCTGAGCCACAGCGCAATGGAAATGAAGCATATGCAACCGAAAGTGGGTCCATGCATAAAATGCGCAATCACGATATTTGAACACTTAGCAATGTAGAGGTAAGCTCAACCGGAAGTTACTTGATGCCGGTTTGAGCCAAATAAAACAGCTCAAGGGCGCAAGAACTCGAGCAGGCCGCAAACTGGGAGAGAGAGACAGAGAGAGAGAGACAGAGACAGAGACAGGGCAGGAAGGACAGAGAGGGACAGTGGGTCCTGGAGGACAGAGAAGGCCAGTGGGGGTGCAGGTGCAGTGGAAGTAGCAGTGGGGGCAGTGGGGTAACACAGGAACAGCAGCTGGGGGCAGAAGCCAGGAGATGGACAGTGTCAGCTTCCACATGGAAGCTGTAATGAGAGGTGAGACAGCATGCTGCAGGGGCGTGGCCGTGGAGGGGCCCGTCGGTATACCCCGACAGAAGCGGTATCGTACCCGCATCAGCTACGAGCTGTACAGTGATGTTGAGATCGTGGCCAGTACCGCCCTGAACAGGGCAATACTGAGGCAGCTCAGTGAGCTGTGCAGTGATGTGATGCAGGCACCCTCACGGCGAGTCCGCTCTGTCCGTGGAGACCAAGGTGACAGCCTGCATGTGCCTGCTCACCACGGGCACCTTCCAGAGAGGCCGACAGGGGACACCACAGGCATCACGCAGTCAGCCACGTCACGCATCCTCACCCAATTCCTCAGCGCACTGCTGCCTCATGCTGCGGAGTATATCCATTTCCCAGCACCGTGGCAGAGCTTACAGCAAACATGCGGGAGTTCCACAGGGTAGCACAAATGCCTGGCGTGCTGGGTGCCATAGACTGCACCCATGTGGCCATTGCATGCATCACCTGGCCCCGGCGAAGCATAAGCGGAACCGAAAGGGCTACTCGAGTGTCAACTGCCAGGTGGTGTGTGATGCCACTGGGTGCATCATCAATGTCTGTGCCACACACCCTGGTGGAGCACATGATGCCTTCATATGGCACCAATCTGCACTGTGCCATCGATTCGAGGGGAACATCCCTACGGGTCATCTAGTGGGTGAGTACACATGTATGGAATGCAAACTCTGTGCAAGGGTGGGAATGACACAGGTGTCATGGTAGTGGCACACAAGGATATGGGCAATATGGACCTGACCTAACACTGATCTCACTATCTCACACAGGTGACTGTGGATACCCACTCGGTCCCTGGCTGCTCACACCATACGCGCCCCATGACCCCAGCGCAGCACGGTTTCAATGAGGCACATGCGCAACACGGAACATCATAGAGTGGGTGTTGAGATACTCAAGGCACGCTTCCGATGCCTGGACACCTCCAGCGGAGCCCTACAGTACAGCCCCAAAGGCCTGTGGGATATTCCTGGCCTGTTGCATCCTGCACAACATGGCCAAAGACCATGGGATAGCCATACAGGTCCAAGAGAGGACAGCGATGGGGCGCCAGTGGCGCCGGTGATATGGGTGATGAGCCGCCCCCTAGGATGGAGGGACCCCGACTGACCTGGCAGGCCCAGCTGCACTGGGACACCATTGCAGAAGAGCACTACGCACAACACAGGTAAGTCAAGGGGACATGTGCAGGCAACACTGTCTGTCACAAACCACAGGCACACAGGGAACACACCGTGCATGAAGGTCAGGAGTTGAAGGGTCTCGCATACCAACACATTAGCAGAGAGGGGTGAGCACTCAAATAAACACACACACACACCAGGCAGCATACAGGGCAGCAGCACGGCAATGCGGAAATTACGCTATCACACAGCACCACCAACCACCCTCACCACCTGGACTGTCCCGTCGTGTGTCAGGACCTGGGCAACCTGCACCTTGGTGTACAGTGCAATGCAGGCATCATCATCCACACACACCTGTGGACAGCAGTTGGGAGAGTGTGCAGGTGGTCCGTGTGTCAGTATGGTGAGCAGAGCACCCAGCAGTGCACTGCCCACCGATGACACACATTGCACACAGGGCAGCACCAGACAGGGCCTGCATTGGGAGACAGCTCAGTCAGGGAGCACTGTCCACGGCCTACCGGATGCATGGGCGGCCTGCGGTAGCCTAGCAGCACTGGCAGCAGGCTGCGCAGGGGCCACATCGGGTGGCACTACTGCACCACCAGGGGTCCCAGTGCGTGACCGCGACCTTGCCCGCACAGGGGTCTGCATCCCTGAAAGAAACTTGCACCAGGGTGCTGGGATCCCACAGCAGAACCCGGCATTGACAGGCCTGGTGTCGCCTGACGCCCGGTAATGGGGTGGAGTGCGCACTGTGTGGGGTGCGTGGTACAGGGTCACCAGACAGTGTGGTCAATGCGGTCCCACAGAGACCACTGCCTGGGTCAGCCTGTCGATGGTAGCGGTCACATCCGTCCGCATATGGACCATCTCGGCCGGTCCGAGCACACTCCCTGCTATGCGCTCCACAGACACAGTCAGTGCCTCCCACGGACCTTGCAACCCGCCCTGCAGCTGTACCGACTCCTGCAGCAGGCGGGTGCACGTCAAAGGGTACTGTGCCCCAATGGCATCATGACCCCAGGGTGTGGATGGTCCGGTGCACAGCACCCCTTGAGGGTGACGCTGTTCACCAGGACCAGGTATGAGGCTGATCCAAGGGCGGTGGACAAGTGCCACTGCCTGGCGCTGTCCCCAGGCCTGGTGTGCAACTGCTGCTGCTGCCCCTCCAACTGCTGAGCCCCAGGTCCACCTGTTCCACCCCTGTGCTGTCAGCAGTGCCAGACACCTGCTCAGCCACGGTGCTGCCCACCGGTGCTGACAGGCCCAGCCTGTGACTGTGCCAGCATGCTGGTACACAGGTGTGGAGCTGGACGGCCGGGGCACGTGCTGGCCTGCCGTGTGTCCCTCGTGGGACACACACCTCTCACTAGCCATTGCAGGCCTGCCATCCTGCATGCCAGACTGCTGTGACACAGGCTGTGCACCCCTGCACCCGTATCACTGCTGGCGGAGTTGTCAGCCCAGCCGGCCTGCTGCTGCAGTGCGTGCAGGCTGCTGGCAGAAGGTGGAAGGTCCCTCCTCCTGGTCCAGCAGGTCTGCCTCACTGTCAGCACCCACCACCACCATCTCCTGCAGATGAACAGGATCTGAAACAGAAAGAGAGTACATGTGAGTGCATGTGAACAACAGCCGCCCCCACAACATCACCATGACATACCGTGCAGTGATGGGCTTCCACCTGTCTGGAATCCTCTGCCAGGAACACCCGCAATGGCACTTCGGCTGCATGGCGCGACCAGTGTCTCCTCGGTCGGGGTCAGCTGCAATACCACTGGTGGTCCCCCACCAGTGGCAGCCTGCTCACCCTGAAGGCTGCCACCTTCTCCTTCAGCCTCCTGCGGTCAGTCCCCATCTTCTTGCAGCACTCCTGCACGGTGCGCTGGTGGCTTCCGTGCAGGTTGACGGCCAAGCTACCCCTCCCATGCAGCTGCACTGCTGGGGGTGCCTCCGCCCACTCAAAGCGGCTCATCCTCCAGGTAGGCCTGGAAGAGGGCCTCGGTCTCTGCTGTGGTGAAGTTCGGCCTCCTCGCCCCACCGTCCACCCTCGGCCTGGTTCTCGTCAGTCATGCTGATCTGTGTGGGTGGAAGTGGACACCTGTCACTCTGCAGTCCACAGCATTTCCCCATGAGCATAGCTGCAGGCAGAAGCCCCCTTTCCTCGCTGCCTGGCAGATACTGATGGAAAGGTGCCCTCTGCCCCCTTCTAAGTGCCCTCATCATGCTCAGCCCCTCATCCCGTGACACCCTCCAGCACCCTGCCCATGTGCATTGTCCTGAGCATCACACAGCATGTAACTCACCCTCAGCTGCAACAACCAAATCTGGCCGCCACAACCCAGTGTCGTATTTTTATAGCGCAACACATGCAAATGAGGTGTGGCACAACTTTAATGACATGCTAATCGCGCCACTGGCCTTTGAATGGCTGATCGCCTGCTTTGCATATGTCGGCTGAATATCGCGCGTCACGTAGCGCAATAGGGAAGGTCTGGCTGAGCCGATGGTGCATGTTTGTGGTTGTGTGCTACACTGCATGCGCATAAGCCCAGACGGGTTACGCATGCGTCGATCGTGCTGCCAGAACTGCTGAGCGCGATAGGCTATTCTGGACATGGCCACCATTGTGCCAGTGGTGCTGCAGCACTGGGCACTATATGGCGCTGTGGCACCTCTCTTGTGATAGTCCCTGTGGCACTGGTGCTGTGCTTCGCAGTCGCGAGGATACCTATGCATCCTATAGCGCTGTGTGTAGCCTTGCATCATTGCCGTGACCTTGGGTATGCCCTCTGACCCCTGGCGCTGAGTGCATGCCATGTATGCGTCCTAATGCGCTGTCTGGCTACAGCGCCATGTAAAGTATGCCGGCTGTCACGAACAGCGCGTTGGAAGTGCCTGTGCTGGTCTATTGCGCAACAACTCCACGTGGGGTCACAGCGCAGCAGGGCACCATATTGCCTGCTGTAAAGTCGGTGCCACGGCTAGGAGGAGGCGGTGCTGTGGAGCCAAGTTGAGGTGGCCAACCTGGTGGCCCTAGTGGAGCCCACTATGACCAACTGTATGGTGAGGCCCCCTCACCGGACCGAGGACCCATTGTGGCAGCAGGTGGCCACTGACCTGGTAGGGGTCACTGGCGGGCCGGTCTGCGGAGCAGTGCCAGCACCGGGTCAGTGATCTCCGCCGGAGGACCGGAGCTGTTATGCAGCTGCCGTTCCCGTGCCAGGCGGGGCCTGGTGCCTGTAGCCCGCGTGAGTGTACCATCTATTCACCTATATTCTCTGTAGGGGTGTGTGTGTGCTGGGTGGCTGTGCATCGGTGTGTCAATGTGTGCAGCTGTGCGATGGATGGTTATGGCTGTGTGGGCAGGCAGTCTTACTGGGGCAGGGGCACTCTGCTTTTGAGTCACACTGATGTTTGTCTCACCATATGTCTCCCACAGGCGGATGGTGGCGGCGCCAGACACGGCTGATGTGGGCGCATGCCAGGCCCCAGTCCCACAGGCCGTCAGCCTGCGCGGCAGCAGCATCAACAGCAGCAGCAGCGGCAGACTGAGCTGCTGGAGGAGTGTGAGTATCATTCGTCATGGATGCTATTGCATGCTGGGGGGCAGGACCACCAACCATGATGGACACAACCAGATGGGTGGTAGTAGTTCCACTATACGTAACACTAGTGAGTCCCCACACTGGAGTACAGTGTACAGTTCCGGAACACATAGCTGTGTATGGACGGGGACTGGGTGGAGGCGTTCACAGGAGGCGACATGGATGGTGCATGGATTGCATCACATGTCCTATGCAGACAGGTTGACAGAACTGAACATGTACTCCCTGGAGGGAGGAGGGTGTGGGGATATGATGGGGTCATCACGAGTATTGTACAGGGGAACAGTGTGCAGGAACCAATATTTGTCAGCGTGAGGATGTTCCAGGTGTAGAGGGCATGGGATGCAGTTGGAGGGGCTCGTTTAAGGAAACATGCGAATGTGTTTCCTCACATCATGGGTGGTGGACAGTGGAACACCCTGCCAGAGGATGTGGTGGGGCTGACTTGGTCACGGAGATCTGTATGTGTGGGCTTCGCCATGAGGGACTTCTGGAGGTCAGGGGTGAGGGAATGGACTTATAGGACATGAGAGTGATCGTACAAGGCCAAATGGCCAGACTAGGTGTCCCATAGGCCCCTATCTGCCGACACTGTCTATGTATCCATGTATGTAGGCGTGACACAGGTGACCTGCATCACAGTGCAGCATCACGACACGTCTGTGTATGCATCACAGGTGGTCCAGGCATGCACTGGGCACATAGCTGTGTGACTGGCATCGCACCACGTTGCAACATCACATGACAGCCTAGTTTGTACTGTGATTGGACGTGGGCAGTGTGTGTGGGCGGTGGTGCATGGCTGGTGCCGCCTGTTTGTGATGGCCATGCATGTTCACTGTGGGTGGGTGCATGCCATCACATGTGCAGCACATTGGTTAGCTGGGTTGCAGGTTGGGTGGTGTTCAGGGTTGTGGTCAGTCTCAGCCATTGACTGTGTTCCCATTTTCCTAGGCCTCAGTGTGCTTCAGCGCATGGTGCGATGTCCGGCGCCTGACACAGCTGGCGGCGACAACAGAAGCTCCTGCAAACCCTACAGCAACAGGGGAATGGCGGCACAGACACAGGAGGGAAAACGGCAGGGGAGGAGCAGGAGCCTGCTGGGCGTAGCCCACCTTTTATTTGCCCTTCCCCATCCCTTTCACCTGACTTCCCTCTCAAGTTGTTTCCCTCCCTTGCACACCCGCCTTTTACCCGTCCCCCAACTTGTACATAGTTTTAGCTGTTTTGTTACCTCTTTTTGTTTGAATATAAAATTCGATTTTGGTACAACTGCTGTGTTGGTGTCTGCTTTGCAACTGGCTCTGGGTGCTCCGTTGCAGGGGAAAATGCCATCTGGGCTACTATGGTCCTGGATATTGTGTGTGTGTGTGTGTGTGTGTGTGTGTGTGTGTCCATGGGAGGTATCACAGCATAGCATTGCCTTTCTGTTGCTCTGCCATCTGCTGCCACCACTGCTGGGTGCACAGGGTGAGTCTGGTGGTCTGCTTCTCTGCAGCATGGGATTGACGTGTGCACGGGGGTGCATGGTGTTTCCTGCAGTGCCTGTCACTGCACATGAGCGGTGTCTTGGGGGCACGGTGCACGCTGTGCTGTGCGTACAGGGGACTGATGTGCACTGTGGTTGTCAACCCCTGGGTGTGGCACTCTCTGCCTGCCAGTGGTTGTGCTGGGGCGTCATGGCTCTGCTATGCTTTGGTTGGCTTGTCCCCATGGGTACGTGGATCAGCCGTCCCACCCCAGTGATGCTGTGCTTGGGGTGTGCCAGTGTGGTGTGGGTTCTGCAGTGAGTTCCTGTGCCCATGTGTGGCATGGCTGGCGGTGGGCCCCAGCCTGCCTCCCTGGATGTGCAGTTCCATTGCTCTGGGGGGCTGTGCTTGCGCTATGGCAGCTCTGCACTGCTCAGCTGAGCTTCCATGGTTGTGCCATAGCGCGGCATTTTGGCTCAACTTCTCCTTCCTGGTTGCTGATGGCGCGGTATGTGCGATATTCAGGCGTTGGTTGCTTGCGCAATTTGCTCTGCTCCATGTTTGAATATCGCACCTGTCAGCATATTGCGCAACTGGTTTGTGCTTGCTCCTGCTGTTGCGCCAGTTTTGAGCCAGTTTGAATATCTGGGCCTTTATGTCCTGTTCCTTGGTCATAATATGCTTTTTGTTTCCCTTGTTGTAAATTATTGCTATGAGCTTTCTGTACATAAGACATGAGCTGTTGCGTAACTTTTGCCAAAATTCTAGGGGATTATTTCTTTTGTATTCTTAGAGTCCTCCCACTCTTCTTTAACAATGTCTAAGGGTCCCTTGGATTATGCCCAAATAATAACTCAAAGGGTGAAAACCTGTGGATGCTTCTGGGACCTCTCTGTAAGCAAACATAAGGTATGGAAAGCATGTGTCCCAGTTCTTACCTAAGTCTGCCACAAACTTTTTAACATCTGTTTTAGAGTCTGGTTAAAGTGCTCTACTAACCCATTGGTTTGTGGGTGGTAGGGAGTTGTAAAGAGGCCTCTATTCCCAAAGCCTGATATAGTCATTTGAGTAGTACAGAATTGAAATTAGCACCCTGATCTGTTAAGATTTCTCTAGGTATACCTACCCGACTGAATAGTTTTACTAATTTGTCTGCTATCCTTTGGGCTGTGACAGTTCTTAGAGGTATAGCCTCAGGATATTTGGTAGTGTAATCCACAATCACTAGGATAAACCTATTGCCCTTGAGCTCTTGGGTAGGGGCCCACTATATCCATCGCTACCCTTTCAAATGGGACCGTCACTAGTGGTATAGGTAGTAATGGTACTTTATCATGTCTTCCAATTTTGGTTACCTTTTGGCATGATTCACAACTTTACAATACTCAGAGACCTGATCATGTATACCCGGCCCATAAAATCTATATAGGAGGCGACTTAAAAGTTCGGTCTCTCCCTAAATGCCCAGCCATGGGTATATCATGTGCTAGCTCTAATAGTTGTGTTCTAAAAGACATGATGTAATAACCTATTTATAATTTCAAAATTAGGACCCTTGGTCTGTTTGTCGAACCTGTGAAAAGAATGGTATTAAGGACACATCTTTAACTTGTGCTTCTTTAAACTCTAAATCAGGTAGCTTAACAGAAATATCCAGCATGCTATTAGAGTCCAAAGCTTTCTTATTTTAGTCCATAATTGTTTTCTTTTCATTTCTGAGTTTTGTCTTTCTGTCTTTACCCACTATTTCAAAAGATCTTCCTCAAAGGGTATGTTTGTCCCAGTATTTCTTCACTCTTAGTCTGTGCTCTGGTTATCACCGCCGTAAGGTTGGTTGTTAACAAAGTTTCAAAGTCAGGAAATCATGTCCAATAATAACTGGGACAGGGAGATGGGGACCACACCCACTTTCATCTTTTGACTGTGCCCATCCACCTGAACAACTGTTTCTTCTAGAGGGTAATGATGTATACCCCATGAATGCACATAACACCCATCGTAGGCCTTCCTGTCGTCAAACTAGTATCCAATATTGAGGCATGTACTAAAGTCTGTTTACTGCCGGAGTCTATTAGGCCTGATACCTTTTCCTCCAATCTTCACTGGTCGTATGTAATGTTCCCAATTAGCAGAGCTAGATTAGTACGTCTTCTAATGTCTTTTAAGGGCAGAATCTTGCTATGTGCCCTTTAGCATTACACTTGTGGCACACAATATCAGGTTTATATATCTTCATCAGCCTAGGACTTAATTTGGCCCCTGTGGTATGACTATCTGCTACATTGGTTGTAGGGTATGAGAGGTGTTCTTACTGTAGCCTGAGGTGTCCAGGAACTTCTAAGGTCAGATCCTGTGAGGTCTTGCTGCGATGCAATCTTCTGCCAGTCTCATAGCTAGCTCAGCTGTCCCTGGGCGATGTTCCTTTACCCATAACTGCACGTCTTGGGAAGTATATTGATAAATTGCTCAAGTACAACATCCTCCAATATTTGAATCACAGTCCGGGTATTAGGTTGCAACCATTTTATGCACAGGTCTTTTAATTGGGTATATATATCTTGGGGATTGTCAGCATGCTGGAACTTAAGGGATCTAAACGCTGCCTATAAGTCTCAGTACTGATATCGTATCTTTTAGAATAGCTTGTGTTACCTGGTCATAATCATTAACGTTGGGTTTCGACATGACTATAGGCCAATTGAGCCTTTCCAGTTAGATAAGGGGCTAGCCTTATGACCCATTGGATCTCTAGGCCAAGCACAAGCAGCGGCTACCCTTTCAAAGGTCATTAGGAAAGCTTCAATATCATCAGTACTGGAAAGTTTTACCAATTTAATGTCTTTTTGGACTGTCCCTGGTGTAGCAGGAAGTCTAGCAGCACCTATAGTCTGGATGGCTCTCAATGTATCTGCCCATCTGGCTTGGTTCTCTCTCTCCATTTCTGTTTGATGGACACAAAGCCAGCATAGTAATTTTCTAAAACCTTCAGGGGTTCTTCCTCTCAGGGTTGCCTGCTGTGGCCCCCTACATAGTCTTCTTATCTTCCATCTCTGTTCCTCTCCTGGTTATCCTTCATCTCACTAATGGCTCAGCCCCAGTCAGTTAGGGTAACTGTAGCTTCTGGACACATGACCGTGTAGCTGCTCCACTCCAACCTGCCTCGTCTCTTTGCATTCAGGTCACAGGAATCTGCGCTCAAATCCACACAGCAATCCACTTCTAACACCATCTGTCACATGCTGTGGGAATAATGGACCAAGGAGGCAGTAGAAGTTGAAGTAAATCCAAAATAAAACTTATTTATATTAATAAAGAGCGAACTCAAAGTGACAAAATAACAGAAGCAAAAAAACAAAAAAATAACAGCTTTAAGAACTAGCAGAGACTAGTTCCATAAGAGGCTTACAACAGCACTTCTAGGTCTAACTTCTCAGAACCAACTGACTGACTTGAGTTGGGAGCACAGCATTTTATACAATTCAGAAGTCATGTTGCCCAGCTCCTCCCTTAAGTCTCTTCTCGTTCAAACATCTTTTAAATACAGCATGTTTTATTTTATTTACAATATTACAATCTTTCCATTAATGTGTAAAAGCATTTTCTAGAGTTGTTTAATAACAAACAGTTCCTTTTAATGACTTTAAAGCATAAGCAGCAGAAACAGGTACCGCCCTTTAAGCCAGCCCATAAAACTAGCTACAGAAAGGAAGGCCAGTCCTAAGGAGCTTGCTGTATGCATAGAGAGCAGAGGAACACCACAGTACACCAACTTCTCCCTACAAACATCCTTGTTTCTTCAAGCTGTCCCTATGAAGGTTGTAGCTCTAAATTTCAATCTTCAGGTATGCAGGGTGATTTTAACCCAATTTACATTCAGACTGCTTATTTTAGCGTGAGGGTGAATAAAAATGTCTTCACGATATGCATACGTTCACGATAAATTTACAGTGATTGGGACTTCGTGAAGGATTTGCCTACAAATTCAAGAGAAAAACAGTGATTTTCTCAAGTGCTCCAAGGAAACAACTCAGGGAATATAGGCATTAAATGCACTGCCTAAATTTCACTTTTAACTTGACATAAAATTAAAAGGGGAACTGTATAGGGTTTAAAGCATAGGCTCTTTAACAGGGTTTAAAACCCTGCTAAAACTGGACTTCATTAAACTTGTTTTATGCCCTATCTCCTGTTTACATTTTATTAAGGTTTTCATGTCTTTCTACAACTAGCACCAGAGAAAGGAAGGGAAAACAAAATAGGGATACTGAATACAAATGCAAATACAAAATACTGAAGCCCAGTTCTATAAGTACAGGGCAAAGACAAAATATTTCTGCAGAAACTAATCTTTAAAAATAAAAGGGATTTAATTCTCAATGTGGCATAATATTATTTTAATCCTAACGTTAGTAGCTTAGAGCTATGTTTCCTTTATTACGGAGATGATAATGAAATCTCAATGTACAGAAGGAAAGATTCACAGTAACAGACAGGAGACAAACATATAATTAATACAAAATGGGTGGCCAGCCCAACAAACACACATTTAATTCACTAAAGACACAGACACATAAACAGACGACATCGGAGGATCATTATCATTCCTATAAGGGAACTCATGAAACAAATAAATGTGGGGAATTTCTTACTCTTTCACAGATTTCCTTGAGGTACTTGAAAGTTTCTATCATGTCCTCCTCTCTCCTCCTTTCCTAGAGGCTATACATATTAAGCTCCTTTAGTCTCTCTTCATATGTCTTCTGGTGCAGACCCTGCACCATTTTAGTTGCCCTCCTCTGGACAGCTTCCATCTTGTCTATGTCCTTGCAGATTGAGTCTCAGAACTGCACACAGTACTCCATATGGGGTCTCACCAGCTGTCTGTACAGAGGGATAACAACTTCCTGTTTTCTACTGGTGATGCCTCTCCCTATGCATCCAAGTATGCCCCCAGCCCTCCTACTGCCCTCTCACATTGCTTGCCCACCTTTAAGTCATCTGATATGACTACCCCAGGTCCCTTTCCATTTTTGTTGTTGTTAGTATCTCACCCCCATTGTGTACTCTTCCCTGGGTTTTTGTTTCCCAGGTGCATTACCTTGCACTTCTTAGCATTAAATCTAAGCTGCCATACATTTGACCATTCCTCTAACCTTGCCAAATCCCTTTTCATCCTTTCCACCACCTTGTGCATCAACTCTGTTGCAGATCTTTGTATCACCTGCAAAGAGACATACTTTTCCTTCCGGTCCCTCTGCAATGTCACTTACAAAGACATTGAAGAGGACCGTCTATACTGAACCCTGAGGCACCCCACTAGTAATCCCCTTTCTTCAGAGTGGACTCCATTTACTATTACCCTTTGTGTCCTATTCTCCAGCCAATTCTTTACCCAGGCTATCATCTTGGTACCACCCCAGGCTGGCTAACTTGTATATTAATCTTTGTGTGGGACTGAGTCAAATGCCTTGCTAAAGTCTAGGCAGGCCATGTCCACAGCCCCTCCCAGATCTACTACTTTGGTCACCCAGTCAAAGAAATCTATTAGATTCATCTGGCATGACTGCTCAGATAGTCAGATTTGCCCAGGAGTTCACTGTGTATGCCTCTGGTGAGTCTTCCAGCTCTCAGAGGATAGGCCTTCCTGGTCTAGACCTTTTGGCCATTAGTCCATGGTTCAAAGGTGTCCAGTCGGCCCACATTGGGGTCACAATACCAGGAGTTGTGCAGCAATCCAGCTGAGAAGTGAGGCTCAGCCTGCTAGCTAGCTGGAAGGACTAGAAAAGGACAAGCCTTACTTATAAATGTGCTTAGTTGGCGAAAGTGTTTGTGAGGCCAGCCAGTTCGAGAGCGTCCGGTGGCATGTTTCAGCCAGTGTTTTTTTTTTTTCCAATTGTTTAACCAGGAGAGACACACTAGCTGAAAGCTTGTTTACAGGTGCAACCTGGGAGCACAGGGAAGTTAAGTGACTTGCTCAGGGTCACACAGTATGCAAGCAGGGGCTGTGGGATTCAAACCCAGGTCTCCAGATTTGCAGCTCAGAGCCTTAAACCACTGCACCACTGCCTCCCTGTTTGAACCAGTTAAGCATCAGCTGTTTGTTCCTGCATCCTGAAGACTAGCATTTTGATGAGAACCACGAGGGAACTCTTCCCCATGCTGCACAAAATATCTGCACAGGTCACATGTTGTCGGAGCATCCTCCTGGTTTGGGTAGCATGAGTAATTCCAGGATAGCTCCTGCAACAAAGCTGCAATCATTTGTGTGTGCATCTGACTTACTTATGTTGGGTTTATTGCAATGGACTGAGCTCAGCATTACAAATATTTGGGTTGTGTACATGTTAATTGTTTTCCTTCCTAAAGGCCCCAATGATCAGCTGCAATGCCGGCCTACCCTTGGAAATGCTTCAGGCTAACCTGTTTGACATGCTGGGTACCCAGAGTTGTGGGACTGGGTCAAATGGACTTACAGTGCATGCTTGATCAACCTGCATTTAATCAGAACTGCCACTCACTTGCTAGATTTATGCCCCACCCTTGTTCATATCCCCCAAATAAATCAGATTGTTGTTTTTTACATTTAGCCTGGCTAGTGTGTACCTTCTCGGTGGGGATACAGTACTGCTATTGTGTTGTTGTGTCACTGGTCTTGTTTTCCAGGGGCTCCCAGGCAGTTGCAGAAGATCCAGCCCTGGTGGTAAGTGCAAGGAGTGTGAGCATATCATTACTGTCATATGGTAAATGTGAATGTTCTGTTGCTAAACTGGTTGAGCCACTAGAAGGGTTGGTGGGGAGTTATAGCATCCTGGATGGCTATACCAAGCAGCTGCTCTACCCCAATACCATTCCTCTGGGTGAAGGCACCCATTCACCGAGCTCAGGCCCCTCAACCTGTGCTTAGTCACACAGGCAGAGATAGTAATCCATAGGATAGTACCACCTAGGGGTTACAAGCATACTCTGAGATTCTGAGCAAGTCCTTAACCTCCTCAGTGCTCCAAGGTTGCCCCTGTTAAGGGCCTAGTGCCTGTGGGCCTTACCAGTACCAAAAGGAATAAAGAGGTATCACATTTTCAGTTGTGAGTGGGTAACCAAGGGACTAGACCAGGCAGGAGCAGTGTACACAGCCTGCCTAGATTTCAGTAGGGGTTTGACACCATTCCACATAGAAGACTGGTAAGCAAGTTGGGTAGTTTATGATTGGGTCTAAAGGTTGTATACTGGGTAAGAAATTGGTTAAGAGATAGGTTGCAGAGGGTGGTGGAAATGGAGTTCACTCAGAGGAAGGGAGATTGACCAGCGGGGCACCTCTGGGATCAGTGCTGGGGGCCAGTTCTCTTTTTTGTATACTCTTTTTATCCCCTGCCAACCCGGCCACCCACTCCTTCAGGTGGCTGAGTCTCACCCTCCACTGCTCCCCCATTCTGCCATCTACTGCCCTTGTTGCACAGCTGAACCAGAGTATCTCTTCACTGGGGGCCCTTTTGCTCATGGGGAGGCAACTGGGAGGGAAGATCAAGGTATCCTTCACTATCCCTCGCTTTAAGGTCAGGTGGTGTGGGTGCAACTCAGGGACTTCCCAGCTTCATGGCCAAAGAAGGTTGGCCACCATCATCCCCCACCCCTTCAGGATGCACACCGCAACATTCTTGTTGCTCACCATGTGTGTGTGGTCACTCATGCCGAGAGCACGAGGTTGAATCCTGTCATGAGGAGCCACTGAAAGGTGGTGCATCCACAATCCTTCCCCAGGAGGAGAGCATCCAAAGGACACTCCTGAGCCCTCCCTGCCAGCCTCCACTCCTGATGATCCAGGTTAGGGTGCGAACCCAGGTTGCCAATGTGCCGGGCGATCACTCATCACCTGGCGCAAGGGCCGACCTCACCAGTCCTCATTAATATCATTATAAGTGACACTGCAGAGGAGCTGGAAGGAAGGTCTGCCTCTTTGCAGATGACACCAATATCTGCAACAGGGTGGACACTCTGGGTGAGGTGGAATGGGTGAGAGACTTGAGAAACTCAAGAAGTGGTCAAGGGTATACCAGCTGGGTTTCAATGTGAAAAAGTGCAAAATAATGCACTTGGGGTACATAAACCCTGGAGCAGAGTACAAGATGGGGATTGTACTGGCAACCACCAAGCAGGAAAGAGACATGGGGTGAGTAAGTCAGATGACCTAAAGGTGGCGGCGGTGGGACAAGGCAGACGAATGGGCTAGTGGGATGCATGGGTGCACAGGGATTGGTAGCACCAGCAGAAAGAGGAAGATGGTGTTGCCCTGTATATATCGCTGATAAGACTCCACCAACAGTACTGTGTCCTGTTCTGAAGACCACATCTCAGAAGGTTATAGATGGGTGGAAGTGATCCAGGGAGGCAGCCTAAGTTGGTGCAGGATCTGCATCAGGCGTCATGAGTAGAGACTAAAGAACGTCCAGTATAAACACTCTGGAAGAGGGGGGATATGATGGAGACAGTTAAAGGCTTCACAGGGGTAAATAAGGTACAGGAGGGAAGTATTTTCAGAAAAAGGTGCTCAAGGACAAGGAGGCACAATAAGAAGCTGGAGGGTAGATTCAGGAGAGATGTGTGGAAGTCCTTCTTCCCAGAAGGAGTGATAGATTCTTGACAGAGATTTCCAGCTGAGGTGGTGGGAGGAAAACAGTCATGTGGTTTAAGAATGCATGGGACAGGCACAAGGAACTCTTGGGAAAGGGAAGAGGGGATGAATGGTTTAGAGATCAAGTAGGACCTACAGTGATACTACAGGCAGGGAAAATGGGCAGACTAGGTGGGCTTAGCGATCCTTATCTGCCAGCAAATTCTATATATATGTGTTTCTTTTGGCAGCCTCAGGACAGCTGCTTTCACTCTTCCATTCCCATAGTGCTATTAGAAGTATGAAGATTGTATTGATTGCTCTTGCTGTAAAATGATCACATAAAAGTGATTAGTACTCATATGTCTAGCTCCATTGTTCTGCAGAGTAATGATTTTTATCCTAATTATCCAAGTCTGTACTTGTGTGTTACAAATACATTTATTGATATTTTAACAGAGCAGAGCAGGAGGGACATCTTTAATGAGAACAACTTATTTTCAGGTGTGTCCTGGTGGCAGGAGAACATTTTTACTTTCAATATTCTTTTGTGGTCTCCATCTGGCAGGGGATGTACCCCTTCTCTGTGCCCAGACTCCTCACCTTGCATCCCTCACCAGGCCTGTCAATGACTGGAGAGGTCTGCAGCTTTCTCCCAGCATCAGGGCCTCCCCAGGGTGTCAATGAGGGAGAGACAGCAAGATGCACCAGAGGCCCCAGCCATAGCTACAGCCAGGGCATCTTTCAGGTGGAGATCCGGGTGTCACAGTTCTCAGTTGAGGAGGTTCCCTTAAGTGTTCCCAGAAGCCCTGATGTGCAATGACATCAATGTGGGGTGGGCGCAATCCTACACCGCCCATTAGACGTCCACCATCGCCTCCCAACTTCTAAATGGTCCTGGTTACTGCACACCCAGCCTCCTTGGGAAATCACAACCCTCACCCCTGGAGGAGGATAGCTGTTCAAGGACACTCATCCTACCTCCCTCCACTGGGAAACCCTCTGACATCCCCTGCTCTCTCCTGAACATGGGTCATCAGTGCGCAAACAGTAGCACTACCACTGCACCAGTGAGTTGGATTGGCAGAGGAACATGTTATAAGATAAAACATAATATACACTGAGAAGCTAATTAAAATACAGTACATTCCCTGCAGAGATTCTGAACATAAAACAGCTGTACTGGTTGTATAGATTAATACAATAGTTCTGATCAACAACACCAAATCCAAAACAAACACAACATGAAGCTGACTGCATGTGACAGCAACTAGGGCTGTGCAAGATGAATACTGATCAGCACAAATGCAGCCCAACACGCGTGTATTCGGGTTGCTGAGCCAAAACCCAGATACATGCCATTTTGGCTTGTGTTTGTGCAAGATCAAAAGTAAGGGGCAATTTTTCCTGCTGTCTTTTCCTAGGCATGTTTCTTTTTATACATTCACTTTCCCTCTTGACTGGGAGAGGAGGAGGCAGGTACACATGTTGAATGAACAGGAGGTGGTAGTCGGTGAGTGGAGGTGGGCTGGAACGATGGAGGGGCTGGAGGTGCATTTGACTTGGCCAGGACAAAGAGGGAAGTTTTGAAGTCCTGCCAACTAACTGGCCTCAGTAGTGAGTTAAGCATGTGACCAGTAGGCTGTAGGTGTGCTCATTCAGGACAAGGAGAGGCCGTGTGAGCAGTTCAAACTGTGGAAGCTGTTTAAACTTGCAGGGCAGGGAGGCCTGGTTCTGCTATTTGCTTTCCTTTTGAATGACTTATGCTAGTACTGTAGTAGTGTGGAATTACTAAACCAAAAACACAACTAAAGAACAACACACAACAGTATTGTGGACAGAGGGGCTGGGATGGCAGAGGAGCTCACTGGACTGGTGTGACCACTTCAGGGACTCTGTACTCATCGAAAGAGAGAGAGATGAGAGATCGAGAGAGAGAGAGAGAGAGAGAGAGAGAAAACTTGTTCTCTTGGGGAAGTAAAACGGCCTAACTCTACAAGAAACTGGAATTATAAAAACAACTCTAGCAAGAGCCAATGCAACTGCAAAATAGTGATATTGTGGGCAGTGAGAAATGTGTAAAGTAGCTATTTTTACACTAACCACTGAGCCACCTAGCTGCACCAACTAATTGTTGTGATACACACACACTGACTAATACTTATGCACTCATATGCATATATATTCCAGTATAACATAGCAGTGCACTGTCTACAAGCATTTTACAGATTAAAAATACATCAAGGGACTGTTTTCTTCTTCTCAGGCTCCGAGGGACATCGGAGATTGTGTGTGTGGGGGGCGCCACTAAACACCGCACTTAAATCAGCAATGACATACAGAAGGCTTAAACTGATCTAGATAGTGGGGGAATGCAGACTAGCAATTTTGGACTAATCACTGAACCACCTAACTGCACTTTCTAATTATCATGATACACACACACTAACAGGTATAAACATAATGTATATACATGTATATTTCAGTGTAACACAGCAGTGCACTGTCTCCACATGACTATGAATATATATTACAGTGTAACACAGCAATGCACTGTCTCCATATGAATATGAATATATATTCCAGTATAACATAGCAGTGTACTGTCTACACACGAATATGAATATATACTAGAATAACACAGCAGTGCACTGTCTACACATGAATATGAATGTATATTCCAGTGTAACATAGCAGTGCACTGTCTCCCTAAATATGAATATATATTCCAGTATAACACAGCAGTGCACTGTCTCCACATGAATATGAACATATATTCCAGTGTAACATAGCAGTGCACTGTCTCCACATGAATATAAATATATATTCCAGTGTAACATAGCAGTGCACTGTCTCCACATGAATATCAATATATATATACTAGTATAGCATAGCAGTGCACTGTCTACACACGAATATGAATGTATATTCCAGTGTAACATAGCAGTGCACTGTCTCCACATGAATATGAATATATATTCCAGTGTAACATAGTAGTGTACTGTCTGCACACATTTTACAGATTAAAAAATACCTTTTCAGGCTCCGAGGGAGATCAGAGGGTGGGGGTGCCAGTAGGCATCTCATTTATATCAGCA
The DNA here is from genome assembly GCA_016271365.2 of Neoceratodus forsteri. Lineage (NCBI taxonomy): Eukaryota > Metazoa > Chordata > Ceratodontiformes > Ceratodontidae > Neoceratodus > Neoceratodus forsteri. The sequence continues at coordinate 1,343,980,153 of CM057454.1, forward strand.
ATGACATTCATAAGGCTAAAACTTATCTAGATAGTGGGGAATGTAGACTAGCAATTTTGCACTAATCACTGAGCCTCCTAACTACGCTTTCTAATTGTTGTGACACACACACACTGACTATTACATATACACATATATGCATATCTACTCCAGTATAACACAGCCGCACTGTCTCCACACAGAGAGCATTGCCACAAGCTCACTAACACACACACTGCCTTATATGGCATTTAGTTACTTATACATCTAATTCTAACTTTTACTGCATTTAGGATAAGCACTGTGTTTTAAATTAACTCATTGTACTAATCTATGGCATGCCTGGGTAACTAAGTAATAGGACCAGAGATGTGCAGGGATGTGGCCTCTCTGAACTTCAGAAAGGCTTTCAACGTCCCCACAGAAGGCTGATTAACAAACTGCATAGCCTAGGGGCAGATTGTAAAATAGTTCTGTGTGTGGAGAACTGGCTGAATGGCAGGAGTCAGAGGGTTGTGGTAAACAGGAAGTACTCTGGAGAAGGAGAGGTGATAAGCAGGGTGCTGCAGGGGTTGGTGTTGGGGCGTTATTCGGTCCTGAGAGCATATTGGGCATGACGGTCACAAGGCCAAGCACCTAGTACACTCCTTAGTGAGGAACTTTGGGGTCCCCTCACATTGTGGTACACCTGAGAACAAATGACATAGAGGGTAATAGAGTGAAGAAGGTCCAGGCTAGGTTCAAGATGCTGGCCAGAGTCTGTTTAGCAGAGGGTGCACAGTCTCATTCTTTGAGATCCTTCCATTGCATAGGGCTAGCGTGGAAAAGAAAGCCAAAATTGCCGAGTTAAATGAATGGTTGAGAGTCTTATGCCCGGCTCTGGGGTTTGGACTGGTGGGTGACTGGGGCTCAGTTTGGAAGACAAGGAACCGTACAATAGGGACAGGTTCCACCTGAGCTAGAGGGCAAGGAGGTCCTTAAATGAAACTGGGGGTTCATAGGAGCTTGGTGGGGTTAAACATATAGTGGGGGAAGCTAGGGCTTGTTGAAAGGGTGGGCAAGCACAACAAGTGAGGACTTAGGTCTCTCTCCCAAGCAGAAGGGCAATAGAAACATCTGATAGAATGGAGGGAAGATGGTCTCCACAGAGCCTCGGGGAAAGAAAAAGGGTGTTGGGTAAAGTGAGGGGTGGGTGGAAAGTGGTCCTCTTTAGTGCAAGGAGTCTGGGGAACAAGATGCCTAAATTGCACTGTTATCTGAGGGAGGAGTGGATGTGGCAGCAGTCACTGAGATGTGGGCCACACACCATCACGATTGGGATCTGAGTCTGCCAGGGTATAACATGTTTAGGAGACCAGGCAGCTGGAAAGGAGGGGTGGCTTTGTTTGTTACAAATGGGATTATTTGCTGCTGTGAGGAGGAGGTTGATGGATACATAAAGCCATTATGGGTTATCTTGCAGGATCCCAAGGGTAGGATCATAAATCTGGGTTTAGTGTATAGACCACCCACACAATCAGATGACCTGGATGAGGAATGAGCAGGAACCTGAGAACCCACTGTGGGAGGGGAGGGACAGAACTGTGATAAAAGGGGAGCTTAACATGCGGGGCTGGACTGGGGTACCATGGCATTGTCGTTAGCTAAGGTGCAACATCTGCTGGATGCCTACCAGGATGCGTTTTATCCCAGCCAGTGGTTGAGCTGACCAGGAAGGGGTGCATTCTGGATTTGGTACTGACAGGCAGCATTCTGATTAAGAACTTGATAGTGGAGGCGCCATTGGCAGGAGTGACCATGCCGGTATAGTTCTCCTTGGATTTAGGCAGTGACACTAACCACACAAAGACAACGGTGGTGGATTTCAGGAGGGCGGACTATGGAGGATGGTAGATATCCTTAGGGACATTTGGAAAAGATTAGGCAGAAGATGAACACAGAGTGCAAGTGGGAGATAATAAAGAGGCCTTCTTGAGGCCACAAAATCATGCACCAAGGTGCTTCTCAAAGATTTGAGGGCTAGGAAGTCTAACTGGTGGACAAGGGATGTTCAGGAGTGAGTGAAGGAGAAAAGAGTGACCTTTAGGAGGTATAAGTGCTCACGGGAGGCTAAAGGCAGAAGAAGAGTACCACAGAATATCCAAAATGGTGGGTAGGAGGGTGAGATCGCCAAGACAGAAAAGAGACTGTGGTTGCTGCATGGTATCAGGGAAGGGAAGAAGGTTTTTCAGATATATCAGGAAAAGAATGAAGGCTGGGGCCAGAATATCAGGTTAAAGACAGAGTGGGATGATGTTGAGCAGGAAGAGATGCTTAATGAGTACTTCCCTCGGTCTACATGAGGGAGTGGGTGGACCAATTCCTCAGGGGTGGGAAAATTGAGGCTGGGAGGGAAGGCACTCACAGATGATGAGATCCAGGTGGGAAGGGTGAGGGAGGCTCTAATGTCCCTGAAAACTGAAAAGGCTATGTGCCTGGATGGGATATACCCAGGGTGTTAAAAGAGCTGGCAGCTGTCCTGGTGGCACCTTTGGTGGACCTATTCAATTCTTCCCTTAAGTCAGGATGGTGTCACAAATGCACTCCAGGTCAGGCCCTCTGCTCCCACAGTGTCAACCTCAGAGTGCAATAGTGTGAACAGGTAACAGACAGGGTAGCCCTCCTGTCTGCTTTGGGTCTGAATCACCATTGGCCTCAAGTTCTGGAGGGATTCAAACTGTGAACCTTATGCTAGCATACTAATTAACAGGCTCCGATCGTACCCTCTTTGGGGGATGCGGTAAAATCCTTCACCAGGGACACCCAGCCAGGTTTTCCAAAATGTACCCTTAGAACTCTATAAGAAACCTAGGTATTTCTTACCTTTAAGTAAGCTTAGTAACACCATCAAGCCCTTATCAGCTGTCAGCCTTAGCTACAGGTTCAGCAATCACATATAAAATAACAGAAAAGAGCACAGGCAGTATTTTAAAGAAAATGTTGTTTACTAGAAAAATGGTAAAACAGGTGGAATAAAATACAGAACAAATTATATCTCACCTACAGTCATATAAAAAACAATGAAAGTTACAGAACAAACACTCCTGCCACAAATACAGAATTGTTTTCCTATCTGTTACCCTTTAAGTGCTTTCATAAGTCCAGAGAACTGTGTGTGTCTCTGAGTCCAAAAATCATATGCCACACTTTCACTAGATTCAGAATCATTTCAGGAGGCATCTCCTCCCTTAAAGTTAACTCTTAACATAATTGTTTATCTTAACATAGTTATCTGCAAGGATATAAGTTCTTATTGTGAAAAATCAGCAATTAGCCATTTCCCAAATATGACAGTCTGTGATCAATATTTCTTTTTGATGTCTGCTGATTTCCTGGTGCTAGAGTGATCTCAGGGTTTTATAACTTCTCACCAGCATGCAACCAGATAAGTCTCTTCCTGCATGTCATAATGCATACATGAACCAACTTCAAAGGCAGTACAGGTTATGAAGGCCATAAACTATCCCTCTGGAAGGAAGACAATATAGTGTTTCCCTGGTCAGTTTAATGACATCCTCACTGACATTTTGAAGGTTAAAAGCCAAACTTCTAACTTCGTGAGACAATTACAAACACAGACCATTTATTTATAGTACAATATCATTCCATAATAATATTAGAGGGTTTTCTGTGACACTGGGTACCTCAGGACCAGAGGATGACACTTGTCATATCACTCTACAAAGGTGGCTCATGGGAAGAGCCAGGTAACAGGTTAGCCTGACATCAGTGGTGGGGAAACTTTTGGAGACTATCTTGAAGGAGAGGATGGTGGAATTCCTTGAGGCACATAGCTTCAGGATGACCACCAGGCCAGTGACCATCACATGGTATGGTTCAATTTGGCTACTACATTTAAATCATCCCATTCCAGGGCAAAATATGGGACTTCAGAGGAGCTGACTTTGATAAGATGGCCAACAGAGTTAAGCTAGCCCTGGCAAAAGAAACACAGGTGAGGGGTACAGGCAAAGTGGGCAATCATTAAGGATGCAATACTTGAATCAACATCCCATTGTGTTAGACAGAAAAGGAAGTGCAAAGAAGAAGGAAACCACTTTGGTTCTCAAATACAGTAGCAAGAAGGGTCAGAGCCAAAAGGCTGGCCTTCAGGAAATATAAGGGAACACAGCGGATGAAGATAGGGAGCATACCAAACTGCCCTAAGGGAAGCAGGGAAGGCAGTAAGGCAGGCAAAGTCCCAAACTGAGGAAACACTAACATGAACAGTAAAAGAAGGTGACAAGACTTTCTATAGATACATTAGTGAAAGGAGAAAGGCCAGAGGGGGCATTGCTAAGCAATGGAGAAAAGGGAGCATGTGAGGAGGAGGACCCTGTAAAGGCATCTATCCTAAATAGATACTTTTGCTCAGTATTTACTGAAGAGAAGGTAGGGCAGGGCCCACAGCTCAGCATCATGGACACAGGGGAGGGAGGTGAGCACTACTCCCTTCACAAAAGAAAGGGTCCTACAAGAGCTTGCTAAGCTCAGGGTGGATAAGGCAATGGGACCTGATGGCATACATCCCAGGGTACTTAAGGAGCTAAAGGTGGAACTAGCAGAGCAATTAGCAGAACTGTTTAGTGAGTCTCTGAGCACAGGAAAGGTCCCAGAAGACTGGAGAAGGGCTCATGTATCCCGCTCCACAAGAGTGGTAGCAGGGAGAAGGTGGGGAACTACAGACCAGTCAGTCTTACCTCAGTAGTGGGCAAGATTATGGAGGCACTCCTTAAGGAAAGGATAGTGCAACACCTGGAATCCATAGGGGCACAGGATCCAAGACAGCATGGGTTTACAAAGGAAGGTCCTGTCAAACTAATCTCATAGATTTCTTTGACTGGGTAACCAGAGTAATGGACCAAGGGGAGCAGTTGATGTCGCCTACCTTGACTTCAGCAAAGCTTTTGACACTGTTCCACATAGAAGATTGATAAATAAGCTGGGTAGGCTAGGGTGGGTCAGAAGTTGGTCAACTGGGTGGCAAACTGGTTGACGGGCAGAAAACGAGAGTGGTGGTAAATGGTATACAGTCAGAAGAGATGCAAGTCACAAGTGGGGTACCTCAGGGATCAGTCCTGGGGCCAGTCCTCTTCAACATCTTCATTAGTGACCTTGCAGATGGACTAGAGGGTAAGGCTTGTCTGTTTGCAGATGACACCAAGATCTGCAACAGAGTAGATGATCCAGATGGGTGGGCAGAATGAGAAGAGATCTGGATAAACTAGCAAAATGGTCAGAAGATTGGCAACTAGGATTTAATGCAAAGAAGTGCAAAATCATGCACATAGGGAAGAGAAACCCTGAAGCCACCTATAGGCTGGGAGGAGTTGCTAGCAGTCACAAAGGAAGAAAGAGACTTGGGCATCATCATCACTGATGACCTGAAAGCATCCAAGCAGACCTCTAAAGCAGTAGGTAAGGCTAGGGGGTGTTAGGTGTATTAGTGGGGGTATCACAAGTCGTAGAGGGAGGTAATAATCCATCTTTACAAGACACTGGTTAGGCCCCATCTGGAGTACTGCGTGCAGTATGGAGGCCACACCTTCACAAGGACATTAACAAATTGAGGCAGTCCAGAGAAGGGCAACCAAAATGGTGCAGGGACTGCATCAGAAGACATATGAGGACAGATTAACAGAGCTCAATATGTATACCATTGAGCAAAGGAGGAGAGAGGTGATATGATCGAGGCATTCAAACACCTTAAGGGCATTAACAAGGTGAAAGAGTCTAACATGTTTAAATATAAGAAAATAGCAGGACAAGAGGACACAGCATGAGATTAGAGGGGGCCGATTAAGGGGAATGTGAGGAAATTATTTTCACAGAAAGGGTGGTGGATGCATGGAATGGCTTAACACAAGAAGTGGTGGCTATGAATACAGTGCAGGGCTTCAAACAGGCATGGGATAGGCATAAGGGAGCAATACAGATGAGTATGAATAGATACAGTAGGCCACTGACAGAGCAAAGGCTGATGGCACATTTATAAGGTAGAAAAGAAATGGGCAGACTGGATGGGCCTTGCGGTCCTTATCTGCCATCAACTTCTATGTTTCTATGTTTCTATCACCAGTATGGGTTCATACGGGGTAGATCGTGTCAAACCAACCTAGTTGAATTCTATGATTGGGTGACAAGGTCACTGGACTGGGAAGACCAATGGATGTCCTATACCTGGACTTCAGCAAGGACTTTGACTTGGTGCCTCATGGGAGACTGACAGGAAAGCTGAGGAGCATGGGGATGGGGAAAAGATGCTGGTTTGGGTTGGGAATTGGTTACAGAGAGTGGTGGTTGGGGTGAGGTCTCGTCTCCTAGAAAGGTCATTAGCAGGGTCCCTCAAGGTTTGGTGTGGGGCCGCTCCTGTTTAATGTGTACATATTGGACATTGGGAGGGAATCAAGAGCAGACTGAGTCTTTTCACTGATGACTCCAAGCTGGGAACAGTGGTAGATGGGATAGAGGGAAAGGACACTACAAGTGGACCTGGGGGTGCTCAAGGTGGTAGCACACTTGGCAGCTGAGGTTTAATGCCAAGAGGTGCAGCATACTCACTTGGGTGTTAGGATCCCAGGTAGGAGTACTTTCTGAGAGGGGTGAGGCTGACGGTCTCCAAGGGTGAAAAAGATCTTGGGGTTGTAACTGGTGCCAAACTGAATAACTCAGATCAATGTAGGAGGGCAGTGGCAAAGGCAAGTAGAATGCTTGGGTGCATTGCCAGGAGAATAACATCGAGGAGAAAGGAGGTCCTACTGTTCCTGTACAACTGCTTGGTGAGACCATGCCTGGAGTACTGCGTGCAGTTTGGCACCCGCACTTGAGGAAGAATGCTGATCTTTCTGGAAAGGGTCCAGAGGAGAGTGTCAAAGATGATTCATGGTCTGGGGTCCTATGAGGAGAGACTCAGAGAGCTGAATATGTACTCCTGGAGGAAGGGAGGATGAGGGGTTATTTATTTATTTGAATTTTGTTGACTGGGTAGGCCCAATGAGACAAAGCTGTCTCTTTCCTGGGATGACCTGGGAAATATAAACATTTCATACTTAAGGTAAACATCGCTATACAGTGGGGTGAAACAAATTCCACTTATAAATACAGGAAATTAAAACATATTTGCCTTGATATTCAGACTGCAGCAGGCAGTGGTGCAAGCCTGGGTGCAGTGCAGCTGTGATGCACTGGGGCCAGTTCCAGGTGATATTCAATGGGGATGGGCCATGGTACAGCACCATTGAATATGGCAGGATCAGTGCACATACTGCTGTAGGCGCAGTGGCACTGCGTAGCACAAGCTCAGAGATAGGGGAGCAGGGGGATGTGCCAGGCAGAAGTGCAGTTGCGCTAGGCGCATCACCATGATATTCAGCAGGGGCATACAAATGAGACCATAATATATGAAAGGCACAAATGGGGCTATTTGCATGTCATTATGGTCCCATTTGCCTGCCTTGCGCTGAGGGCAGCCTGACAACTGGCCTGGCACCCTGCACAGCTTGACATATGCAGTGGGGATCCGGGGCATCCCCTCTCCGTAGCTGCAATCGCATGGTATATGTTTGAAATAAATCCCTGGTAGTCTAGTGACCCCTCAGTCCTTATTCCTAATATATATTATACATGACCATCCCTGATGGTCTAGTGGACCCACCCATTGCTGTGATCGTGAGTAAAGTAAATTACAACATTCCCTGGTAGTCTAGTGGATCCCCTCCATTCTGAGTCCCTGATCATGGCAAGAGCCACACATACCCCTGGTGATCCAGTGGCACCCCCACCCCTCCACCCACACAGGACCCCTTGCCCACCCTGCTCCCCATCATTGGTGGGTGGTTGCATCCCACCTGCATATTGCCTGGCCACCCACCAAATGACAGGGTACAGTATGGGCTCAAGCCCATTGGTTTCCTAATGTTGACCAATGGGCTTACAAGGCAAACTGCACTAAACAGTCCCAAATATGTGAATGAATCATTACATATTTGGGACTATCTAACTACAGTATGCCCTGCAAGCCCATTGGTCCACAGAGGATCAATGGGCTTATAGCTCATACTGTACCTGTCATTTGGTGGGCAGCAGAGGTGGTGTGCAGGTGGGGATGCAGCCGCCACTGATGATGGGGGAGTGGGTGGGCGAGGGTCCTGTGTGGGTGGGAAGGGTGGGGATGCCACTGAATCACCAGGGACGTACATGTGGGCTATATACCATGATTTGGGACTTGGGTGGATGGGGTACATTAGAATACTAGAGAATGTTATAACTTACATTTACTGCAATCATGGCAACAGGTGGGGGTTCCACTAGACCACCAGGGACAGTTATAGTAACATATTTTGGGGACTCAGGAGGAAGGGGACCTAGACCACCAGGGATGGACATGTATAATATTTCTTGGGGAATCAGGGACTGGGGGCCTCTAGACTGCCAGGGATTTGTTTTGATACATATACCACATGATCGCAGCTATGGGTGGGGGATTTGGGTTCAGTGTGTGCTTGTGGATGGTGTTCTGGGTGGGCAGGTGGCCACCCAAGGGTGGGCTGCTGTGTTGTTCCTGCAATACTGCAGCCTGCCTTTAGGTGGCAGGTGTTGTTCCTACTCTACAAGGGCTCAACTTTGAGCCCCTCTATGCAGCGCAATGCAGGAGTTGCACCAGCATATGTGCACACATCCCGGGCTGAATATCGGGATGTGCCACATATGCATGGGAATACCCCTGCATCTGTATGCATATCATTAAATTGTGCCCTGGCGCATCAGGAGTTCGCTGCACCAGGAAGCCTTTCAATATCCCACTGGGGTAATATGGGGTTGTGCCTGTGCAACTCTCTTGCACCAGGCGCAACCCCTTTGAATATCTGGGCCATAATGTACAAAGATACATTGTGACTTGTGGTTATACTTAATATATCATACAATAAACAGTCAGGACAAGGAATGCAAAATAGACAAGCTTAACATAATTACACCGGATTAGATTACCAGGTAGGTCTAGTAAAGGTAGTGGCAGGTGGTGGATATGATAAAGGTCTTCAAATATTTGAAAGGGAAAAATCATGCCAGCACTGATGGTCAGTTCCAATTAAAGGAGGAAGGGTCTGCGAGGGGCCATAGCCTGAACCAGGTTGGGGGATACAGAGGTGAGGTGAGGTGACATTACTTCATGGAAAGGGTGATGGTGCCATGGAATGAAATCGAGGGAATGGGTGGCAGAAGAAACAGTGGGGGATTCAAGATGGGTTTGGACAGGTACAAGTGTAAAGTGCGGATGGAGAGTGCAGGGTATGGTGGTGATGCTCGGGGAGGGAAAGGTGAGGAGTGTGCTATGGGGAAGGGTGCAGCTCCAGTGATATAACTGTGGGCTGCAACTCGAGAGACTTGATAGACAGATTGGCTTAATCTATTGGCATTTAGTATGTTAGTAAAACAAAAGTTTCTTTATTGTTTTAACACATTAGGCTGTAGTACTTATTTCGGATGCTGTGACCATGAGGATGGTGTGTATGTGTGTGTTTGAGTGAAAAGGGTTAAAGAAACAGCTGTCTTCTGATATAGTAAACTATGCCAGACATAGTGCTGGTGGCTGTACTATGTACTCTGATTTGAAACCAGAAAAGTTGCTATTTACTGGGTTAAAAGTTACAGGATGTGGTTACCAACCATACTGTAGCTCAATATAAATATTTTCCCAAAAAGCATAGTAAAAGGGTAACAAATGATACTGTTCTTTACTTGTCTTAGGGGCTAAAAGCAGCTGTCTTCTACTATACAAAATGCATTCTAGACACTGCTGAAGGAAGCAACACGTTACGATAATTGGTTGTACTATGCACTGAGATTTGAAACCAGAAAACATGTCTGTTTTCAGGGCTAAATGTTTCATAATGTGTTTGCCAGCTAAAGCCCAATATAATTTTTTTCAAAAACATAGTAAAAGTCGTACCAAAACATAACAGTTCTTTACTTGTCTTAGGTTAAAGAAACATGTCTTCTGCTATAGTAAGCTATGTGAGACAATGCTAATCAGATAGTGTCTTAAGAGGTTAAAAAACTGTGTAAATCGTTTTATGAGATTCATTGCTAGGAAATGGCGACTAAGCTGACATGTTTATGAGCTATGAATTTGTTGAAAGAGAATACTAGCAAATTGTAGCTAGTAGTTCTCACACAAAATAGTCCAGTGCGACACTGCTCAGCTGAATAAACAAGCAGAGCAGAGGATAGCATGAAACCTCCAATTTTATCTAGTCCATTACGAATCTTGAAAGCTCCTGTTTTCTATTGTAATAGCAAAACGTCTGCAGGGCTTTGTCCATTGCAGCCATTAAAAGTCTTATCACTCAGGCAAAACCTAGTGCATTTTACAGAAGGAGGTAGGGCAGGATGTGGGGTTTCAGGAAAGCAGAAACTCATCCTTAGAGACAGAATGCTTATTTTGGGCAAGAAGAACAGCCACAAATAAGCTAAGTTTACAAGAAGCAAGCCGGCATGATAAACAAGTCTTTTCAGGAAAAATATAAATTTTGTATAAGGAAGTATGGGAGGAAGTGGGGTAGCAGAGAAAGCAAAGATTTGATGCCTATTTCTGACAAAAGGCTTCATTTGTCAGCTTACCTTGTGTGCCTTGCCCAGTGTGACCATTTAAAAATAAATCAGTTCTTGTCTTGAGGCACTGTAGTGGTGCAGACTAAAAGGTCAGTTACCTTGTGCATTTTGCCCAGTGTGTCCATTAAAAATCAGTGGTAGAGTCACAGCAGTGGTGCACAGCTACAGTTACCTTTTGTTTTCAACTCTGTTTTGCTTCTGGAAGGGGCAAGGAGTTACCCCTCTCAGCACCTGGCACCCCACCCAGGCTGTCCAAGTTAATTTCAAATATAGTTCAAAGTTTATTTCCAATATTTCTGATAAACATAGACCCTCAATACCCATTGATGGGTATTGAGGATCAATGTTATCAGAAATAATGAAATAAACTTGAACTATATTTGAAATTTACTTGAAGTGGTGGCTTAACTGTTCCTACTTTAAAGACTTTCACCCACCAGCCCCCCACTCAAATCATATTTTAAACCCAGAAGAGAACCCACTCACCCTGGACATCTTTTGCATCCCCAGGCTGCCCAGCTAGGGAGGCCCACAGTTTGCCCCTGTGGTGGGGCTTCCTTCAGGGGATGGGGAGACACCATGATCAACCAGAGGCCCCAGCCGAGTCTTGCACCTGGGACATCATTTGGGTGGAGGTCGAGGGCATCACTGTGCTACCAGCCTAGGGATTTTCCCATTGGTTCCTGAGAGGTGTAGACATGCAATGATGCCAGTGCAGGTTGAGTGCACTCCACACCCAAACTACAGACTTTTGCTGTCACCTCCCACTGAAGAGTGGCTCCGGCTGTTGCAGACCCAGTCTCCACTGGATGTCACTGAATTGCCGGGGAACCACAACCCTTCCCCTCAAATGAGGAGAGCTGTTCATGGGATGCTCATCCGATCTCTCCCTGGCTGACCCTCTGATGTTCTCGTTCGCTCCCAAAATGCATTGTCAGTGCTGCAGGCAGTAGCGATACTGCTGCGCTGGCGGACTGCCCTAGTGAGAGTTACTTTGTGAGTCTTTTCCAGTGTGACCATCTAAAGAGGGAGTCAAGCCAAAAATCCTGCATTGTGGAATCTGAATCAGCATATCTCGAGTAAGTTTCACATGAAAAAATGTGATCGCTAAATTAATTTGTTTACAAGTTACAAATTCTTTTGTAACCTGTATTTCACTCCCTGTTCAAAAAGCCAGTTTTGGTGACAAGCTATTTATTGAATTTTGGATTACAACCTTTGAGCTAAAAGCTCATTTACAGAGGTTCCATTTCATTAAGGACACCAGGTCCTTTGAGTGTACTATGGCCGAGGTTTGGGGTGCAGGATCATTCTCATCTATCTTCCACGCGAGGCAAGAACTTGTTCCTGCAGGAAGTCATGGACTTCATTGTCGATGTGGTGTTGGAGTCTCCCAGGCTGATGGTAGTGGGGACTTCAACACCTAGACCAACGATGAACTTTCACAATTTGGTCAAGACTTCCTCCGACTTATGAATTAATTGGACTTCACACAGGTAATTACCTCTGTGACTCATAATCATGGTCATGCTTTGGATCTGGTTTTCCTCCTGGGGTGGAGACCTCTAACTTGGTGGAGGAACCAGTTGGATGGTCTGATCACCACATCATAAGGTTAAATTTCCTGGCTCTCCAATATAGGCCTGCCCCTGTGGAAATGGTCCGATACTGCCCTTTGGGGAGTGACCCCAGAAGGCCTCTCAGTGGTGTTAGATCATTTGGGAATGCCCGTGCAAGTGAGGGTCTGAAGAACTTGATTCAGGCTTATAATTGAGCAGTAGTGGAGCTCTGGATACACTGGCTCCTTTCCGAGTTCATCTCATGCTTTGCCCTCAGTCCCCATGGTTTGATGGGACCTCGAGGGAGCTGAGACGAGTTGGACGAAGGCTAGAGTGTGTTTGGCATAGGTCCAGCTTGGATGCCAGCAGACTTAGATTGATGGAGCATTATAGAGACTATCAGTCAGCAATCTCACGTTACAAAGGCATAATTCCTGTCCAGGGAGACTGCTGCAGCACAGAATCAACTAGATCAGCTTTTCTAAGCTGTGGGCAGACTATGCAATTCAGCCTGTCTGCAAGTTCAGAAGCCTTTTCACAAGTTAAGTGCAAGGAGTTTGCTCTCTTCTTTGCTGATAAGGTTGCCAAAATCAGATTGGATAGTCACTTGGCCCATTCTATGGGGGTTGGTGGTGGTCAGTGTGGGGTAGAGACTGCATGGTTTTGTTGGACAGAGTTTGACTGACCAGAGATCATGGATATCATGCGGATTCTCTTAGGCATGCAGCCAACTAGCTGTAGTTTAGATCACGGGCCCTACCCGTCTTTTAATAGGGTCTGTTGATGTTATTGGCCCAGCTCTAGCAGAATTAATCTGGTGTTCACTTGAGATGGGTGAGTTCCCAAGCTCCCTGCAGGAGCCTGTGGTAACACCACTTCTCAAGAAGCCTCTCTTGACCCAGATTGTCCTGCAACTACAGGCTAATCTCTAACCTTCCCTTTGTAGGGAAGATTATTGAGAAAGTTGTTGCACTACAGCTGGAGAACCATCTCACCATCCATGCTATTTATGATCCTCTCCAGTCTGGATTCCACAAGAGACATAGAACAGAGACTGCTCTGGTTCAGATGCTCAATGATCTCCTGATTACAAGAGATCAGAAACGCCATTCCATTTGTGCTTCTTGATCTCTCTTCAGTCTTTGACACCGTGGACCATAGGGTGTTGCTTGAGTGCCGCGGGTCATCTGTGGCCTGTCGGTACAGTTCTCAGATGGTTCTATTCTTTCCTCACTGGCAGGTTGCAGAGAGTGGTATGGGGACTTGTTCACTGATTCATTCTGTCTGCCAAGTGGGTTCTGCAGGGCTTCATGTTGTCCCCATGTTGTTCGCAGGGTATATGCTGCCATTAGGAGACACTGTGAGGTGGTATGGGCTATGTTTTCACTGTTATGCAGCTGATACTCAGCTCTACCTGTCCTTTGTGCCTGACCAGGATAGTGCGCCTCAGTGTTTTCCAACTGGATGAATACCAGCTGGTTAAAACTGAATTCTGACCAGACTGAGGTGTTGGTGGTGGAACCGGGGCACGAATAGAGGGGTTGACATCTGGGCACCCTTCCTGACTTTGGTTTGGGGTTCCAGTTGATGACCTCTGAACAGGTGCAGGATATGGGGGTGATACTTGACAATGAGTTGACACTTCATTCACAAGTGTCGGCTGTTGTCAAGTCCTCATTTACCATCTAAGGATCACCTCCTAGATTAAGCACCTTGTTCCGTCCTGGTGATCTTCCAACCCTGGTCCATGCCTTGTGATTTTGTGCCTTGACTACTGTAACTCCCTGTACCTAGGGCTTCCAGGGCTGATATCCACTGCCTGCAGCTGGTGCAGAATGCCGCGCCAGGTTGTTGTTTGGATCAGCTTGATTCAGTCATATTTCACCTGTGCTGCATGATCTGCACTGGCTGCCAGTTCAGTGGTGGATCACCTTCAAAGTCAGTTTATTGACTTCCAGAGCCATACATGGACAGGGTCAGAGTTACCTGCAAGATCTTCTGAATCCCTGTTGCCCCTCTGACCACTCCACTCAGCCAATGAGGATTTCTGGAAAATACCAGGGTATGTCTGAAAACTTCTGGAGCTCGGGGATTTGTATTTGCTGCCCCTACCCAGTGAAAATCTCTACCTCGTTGGATACGAGTGTGCCAGACTGTGGAGAGCTTTAAAATGGCCTTGAAAACACATCTTTTAGGCTTGTCTTTTCGTGAAATATTTAATAGAGGAAGAGTAAGAATTTTAACTGTAGGAAGATTATGAATTTTAACTGTAAGGATCTGATTTGTTTTAAGAAAAGGGGATAGTTTTATGTGCTGATTTTAAAATGATTTTATATAGTTTCTTAGTTTTGTACAGCACATTGATACACTGTGAATTTGCGTATTAAATAAAGTTTATAATTATTATCATTATTATTGTTATTATTATTATTATTATCATTAACAGGTTCATTTGAAAACAATAACTGATGATAACATACAGAGATCATGGGATGTTCCCAGGCACAAACGTTAGTGTTACTACAGCATAGAATTTCAATACAGATAGTAAAACATAAATGAATATACAAATAGGGATAGTAAAAGCAAAAGCATTCTAATGGACTGACTAAACTTAGAGAAAGGAGGGATTAGGATATTAAATGCAGGAAACCAGCTGGGCCAATTTACTTTGTCAAGGGAAGTAGGTGCAAGGAGAAGGACGTAGTTAGTAAGAAAGCGTAGAGTAGTGGAGGAGTTAGCATGAGAGTAGAGCAAGATGGAGATAATACAAAAGTGAAACGGGGTAAAGGGAAAAATGGGTAAGTATCTATTCTGGGGTGTCAAGTGCTATGACTGTAGGTTCGATCAGGATGCATGATCTATTCATGGGAAACACATGCACTTCATATGGGCTGAGAGGTAAGTAAGGAGTTTTGTTTTAAAGGACCAATTTTGGGTTTAGCAATTTGGTCAGCATGTATAGAGTTTAGCCAGAGAGGGGCCCAGTAAGCAAAGAATCTATGGCCTTGTGAGGTATGGCATTATGGGACCTTATAAGAATTGGAATTGGTTACTCTCCTTAGTCTAACTGTAGGTGCTGGGCAGATCATTGTCTGAACACCATTGGGTGCCAGATCAATGGTGGCCTTTTTGGTAATGAGACATGTCTGTTAGTGAATCCTGTTTTTAAGGTCAAGCCAGCCTGAATGTGTGCACAGATTGCAGGTGTGAGTTAGAGTGGGATGAGAAGGAGTAATCTACAGGCTTTGTTCATCATGGTGGCAATCCTATTGAGTGTGGTGTCGGAGGTTGCTTTGTAAATGATAAGGACAGTCTATGATGGAGAAGACTTACTGTAGCTAGTTATGGCTAGCCTGAGTTCAGTTTCATTAAGGCAGTGCCTGTGTCTGTAGAGCTGGCCTAGGCATCTGTTGGCAGCCTTGGTAACCAGGTCAATATGCTGCGAGTATGTGAGGGAACTGCCCAGGGTGACACCATGATATTTAAATTGCTGGACCATCTCAAGTGGCTCATTTTGCTTGTTTCTTACTGTGACAGTGGATGATTTGTGTTTGCTGTGCGCTGATGTGAATATCATTTTTTGTAGTTTAGCAGTAACTTTGAATTTATGAACCAGTATTCAACATTTTTAAGTTAGCGTGCAGGTGTTGTTCCAGGGTTTAGGGTCAGACTGGCTTGTGAACAGCACTTGCTTGTCTGCATAAAGTAGGATTTTGTCACTGCATGCAAGGGGATTTGATTAAGAAAAGACTAAACAGCAAGGGGCCCAGGACTGACACCTGGGGACTCCAGTGCTCACTCGCTGGCTATTGGAGAGCGTGCTGCCAATTTTACTTTTTGTTCCCGATCTATTACTGTATGTTACAACCAGAACTCATAGCCTTGTCCTCATAGAAACATAGTAACATAGACTCTGAGAGCAGATAAGGACTGCTTGGCTCACCCAGTCTGCCCCATTCCTACCTATTGGATAAACTGCAGATCCTAGTTAACCAACAGCCTACTTCTTCCTACCCTCTCACCAGAATTGCCTTGTCTGTCCCATGCATTCTTGAATTTCCCTACTGTTTTGACCCCAACCTCCTCAGGAAGGCAGTTTCATCGTCCACCAACCTCTCTGTGAAAAATACTTCTTCATTGCCCTGAGCCACCCTCCCATCTTGAAATTGTGCCCCTTGTTCTTGTACATCTCCTTTTCTGAAAGATGCTACACTCTTGGACTTTGTTGAATCCCTTGAGGCACTTGAAAGTTTCTGTCATGTCTCCCTCTCCCTCCTTTCCTCGAGGGTATACATATTAAGCTCCTTTTGTCTCTCTTCATTTGGCTTCTGATGCAGACCCTGCACCATTTTGGTTGCCCTCCTCCAGACTGCCTCCATCCTGTCTATGTTCTTGTGGAGAAGGGTCTCCGGAACTGCAGGCAGTCCTCCTGTCAGTAACTTCATATGAGATATATCTCCAAAGTTTTAGAAACTGTAGTTGTAGTAATCAGGGTTAGGTGCAGTTCATGCATTTCAGAATGTTCAGATACATTGTACTTTGGAACTCTCTACCCTATCGGTTGTGGGAGTGCACTTCTGGAGGGCTTTAAGAGAGGTCTGAAGACTTTTATGGGAAAATGCATTTTTATAACACTGACTGTCATGATTGTTTGCTTTAATTGTATGTTTTAATGATTTTTTCTTTTACTGTTCTGATTTGTTACTTATGTATGGCGCCTTGGTAATTGAAAGGTGCCTTAAAATAAAATTATTATTATTATTAGTGAGCTTTAGAATGTGGCAGGAGGTGGTTTTGGAAATGTTATTGCTGGACAAAGCTGCTGAACATCAAGTTGGTGTACAATTTCAGAATATCGGGGAATATACAGTCTGAGAATGTGATAGGGAAGATCAGTCTTGACATGGTGGCGATACTCATTCTTGAAATGTGACAGGGGCTCACATCTACAAATGTGGTAGGGACTGACAACTTTGGAATTTAGTATAGATGCATCCTCTGGGCATGTGACAAAACAGACTATTTTATTCTGAAATTGCTTGCCCCTGTCACATTCCAATTGTGCATACCCACCATTTTTCAAAATTGCACACTGCATCCCAACCTCATTCTGACATTGTGCCTTCCTGCCACATTCCAAAAGTGCATGCCCCAGCTACATTCCAAAATAAGACATCCCTGACACATTCTAAAATTGGGTCCCCATAACATTCCAAAACTGTGTCACTATCACATTCTGAAATTGTGCATCACTGCCCCATTTTGAAATTGTATATCCACGTTACATTTGGAAATGGTGCATCATATTCTGAAATGGTGTGTCCCAGCCACATTCTGAAACTGTGCATCCTTGTTGCATTCTGAATTGTATGTGCTGGTCACATTCTTAACTTGTACATCCCTAACGCATTCTGAAATTGTGTCACCACAACATCCAAAAATTGTACATCCCCATACATTCCAGAAATACTTGTTCTTATCACATTCTAAAATAATACATTTCTGCCACATTCTGAAATTGCATTTACCAGTCATATTTAAAAACAGGACACCCAAAACACATTCTAAAATAGTGTGTCCCAGCCAAATTCTGAATTGTACCACCTACCACTTTCTGAAATTATGCACCACCACATTCCAAAATTACCCATCATCATCACATTCCAAAGATGTGCATCCTCATTATATTTCAAAATTGTACAGCCCTACCATGTAGTCAATGTCAGCCACGCTATAGCCACAAGCAGCAGCAGTACAGCAATGCTAAATTAAGTTTACTTTGCTTGTTTTTTTCTTTTGTTATGTTTTGATTTTGTATTTCTTTGTACATTTTATTTTTGTGTTTGCATTTAGTTTTAGATTTAGTGGTAGTTAGTGAAGGAATTAAGTGAATTAGTTAGTTTGTATAGCATATTTGGGGTAGTTAGATGGAAACAGAAAGGCAGCTACAGTACTGGGACCAACTAATTATTTAATTGCACTGGTGCTGGTGCTAAAAAACTCTTTATTTATAGATTCAAGTCTTATCTGCCGGTTTGTTCCTTGCTGGACCATTTGGAATTTTCCTGAATTGTGTCGACTGGCTGACCAGGCTTTGAGGAGGAAAACGAGGAGACCAGGATAGCAGGAGATCTTTTGGAGGAGGACTATATGACATGTTGGGCTGGATACTGTTGACCCAGAATATCATGGAGGAGTAACAGTAGTGGAACTCCATTTGGGAAACAGTGGCCTGGTTTTAAGTCGGATAATGCTGTATTGTGAGTTCGAGAGACCAGTGTCCTCCTTGAATTCAGCTCTGAGGACTGGTGAGGAAGGTTTCTCTCATGCCAATTCTGGTGGGTTAATTAAGTTCTGGGGGTTGACACCACACAGGAGATCCTTTAGTGGGTCCGCCAGAGGGCAGACAAAATAACTGGAGATTCCCCTAGATAGCCAGGGAACCAGCTGGTGGGTTGGTCTAGTCCTAGGTGTTGTAGTGTCTGTTTCTACTACTGGGGTGACTGCCTATCAGATTGGATGTCGAGGAATCTTTAACCACATCTTATTAGTTGGTGCTTTCCTGTTTTTACTGTGGTGCAGGAAACTGTATTGAAGGAGGCCCAGGAAGATTTCACCAGCTGAGAACTGGACTATTGTGAGTGACTCTTCTCAACCCAAACCCAGTCAAATTTTTGTTCTGTTGACTTTACTGTAATTTATTTTAGGCAGTGAGATGCCTTATACATTTAATGTTCATTAAATGCTCATTGACTTTCTCAGGCCAAATGTGAGAGGTTGGACTTGTTAAGGTTGTGGTTCACGTCCTGAAGAGGTGGGAGCTCTACTGGCCAACAAGATTTATTTGTAAGCTAAAAGACTATTTCTTTTATTCTGTCTGTTAAAGCTGCCATAAGATTTGACCTCGTGATTCTCTACTGCTTCTTTGCTGGTTAATTTTATTATTTTATTATTTTTATTTTGAAGTTAAGGAGGTTAAATTGGATTTGTTTAGCGTGTTTGGGAAGTGTATGTGAGTGATGATTGAGTTCATAGTATTGTGTGAAAGTTGTGTGAAAGTTTGATTAAGATGAATATAGGATGGTTGATTGGTTGGGGTGTGTGAGGGTGTTGATTAGTGGAAGTGTTGTGGGTTGAGAGTGTATGTGTATTTATGTGGATTTTGAAGATTGTGGTGCATGCTGTGTGCTTTGAAGATGTGTTAGAAAGGTGCAGAGACAGTCAGGCATTATTTCCTCTCAGGCTCAGGGACCTCCATCCTTTTAATTGTTCTCCACTGTCCCCGGAAGTATATAGGTGGTGTCAGGCTCTGAGGATTGTTAGGAAGAGGAGGGCAGGGCTGGGACTGGCGGGGAGAATGGAAAGGAGTGATCAGATTGGGATAGTGGGAATAAGGAGATGCCCTGTGTAAAATGGGTCCAGGAAGGGGTCTTACCTGCCTGGTTCCCATACCCAAGGGCTCTGCCTTCAGCAGGCTAGAAACGTGGTCTACCTTGGTTGCTCATCCTACTGGATGGTGTTATACAATGCCAGGTCCATTAAGAACAAGACTGCTTTAGTAGCAGATCTTATTGGGTCATCAGACCTGGCTTGCAACACTGAGACCTGGCTGGATGAAAATGCTGGTTCAATGTTGGCTTCAGCAATTCCAGCTGGTACTCAATGATACATTGCAAAGGATGGATTGTAGGGAAGGTGTAGCCATTTGTTTTAGATCGGAACTGAACCTTGTGGATGTTCCAGTGGGGTCACCATCTCTTTGAATGTATCATGGGCGAGGGTGTAGGGTGCAGGATTCTTCTCATCTACCATCCACCAGGAGATGGGAAGGTTTTCCTGCAGGAAGTTGTGGACTTCGTTGTTGATTTAGCATTGGGATCCCCAGATGGCTGATTCTGGGGACTTCAATGGCTGGGCACGACAATGAACTTTGCAATTTGGTTAAGACTTCCTCCAACTAATGAGTTTGTTGGTTCTTACACAGGTTGTTACCTCTATGACCCATATTTGTGGTCATTCATTGGACTTGGTGTTCCTCCTGGGGATGGAGATATCCGATTTGGAGGTGAAGCCAGTTGGGTGGTCAGACCATCACACCATTGGGATCAGTTTTGTGGCTCCCCAGTAGGTCTGTCCCTACAGAGATGATCCGGTACTGCCCTTTGAGGTGTGACCCCAGATGGCCTAATGGTGGTGCTGGATCTATTCAGTGTACCAAGTGAATGAATGGATCCAGGGATCTAGTACGTGCCTATTATAAAGGCAGTAGTGGCAGCCCTGGATTCCATAGTTCCTGTTCATGTTCACCCCTCACTCTTCAATCAAGGTCTCCATGGTTTGATGGGACCTTGAAGGAGTTGAAGAGAGTGGAATAAAGGTTAGAGAGGAGCTGGCAAAAATCGGGCCTGAGTGTGACAGACTTAGATTGATGGACCATTATGTGGCCTATCAATTAGCAATCACCCGTAAGAAGGCTGAGTTCCTGTCCAGGGAGATTGCTGCTGCACAGAACTGACCAGCTCACCTCTTCCAGACTGTGGACAGATTGTGCAATCCAATTGTCTTCATCCAGGTGGAGCCTTTATACAAGAGCGGTGTGATGAGTTTGCTCGGTTCTTCGCAAATAAGATTGCCACAATCAGGTCCAGCACCTGTCTGGCTCCCTCTAATGGGAGTTCGGAGGTCAGCAGGAGATGTCGGTGCCCAGTTCACTTGGTCTGACTTTAGCTGGCCTGAAATCACTGACATTGTGATGGTCATCCAGACTTTGCGACCAACCAGCTGTAGTTTTGATCTGGGCCCAAGCGCCTTCATGTAGGATGTGTGGATGAAATGGACCGGTCCTAGTCGAAATAGTCTGGAGGTCATTGGCGAAGGGATCTTTCAGGATCCCTGAAGGAGGTGGTTGTTTGGCCCCTCCTTAAAAGCCCTCCCTTGACCCAGACTGTCTGGCAAACTACAGGCTGTCTCTAACCTACCCTTTGTGGGTAAGGTTATTAGGAAGGTGGCTACGTTGCAGCTGGATGATCATTTGTCTAGGCACAATGTCTATGATTCTCTCCAGTCAGGCTTTAAGAAGAGACTTAGTACCAAGATGGCCCTTGTCCAGGTACTAAATGACCACATAATAGCAAGAGATCAGAGGACCCATTCTACCTTGGTCCTCCTTGATCTGTCTGCAGCATTTGACACTGTAGACCATGGTGTGCTGTTGGAGCACCTGTGGTTCATCTGCAGACTGTCTGGTATGGTCCTCAGGTGGTTTTGATCTTTCCTTGAGGGTAGGACTCAGAGAGTGGTTTGTGGATTTATTCCTGGGCCCTCTCCCTATCCTGTGGGATACCACAGGGTTCCATCTTGTCACCCATGTTGTTTGCAGTGTATATGCTGCTGTTAGGAGAGATCATTAGGTGGTATAATTTGAGTTTTTAGTGCTATGAAGATGATACTCAGCTGCACATATCCTTTGTGCCAAGATAGGATGCATTCCTCTCAGTATTTAACAACAATCTAGCCAAGGATGAGTGTGAGCTGACTATGGTTGAACCCGCTTAAAACCGAGGTGCTGGTCATGGACCCAGATCATCAGAGGGTGGATTTGTTGGCAGGACAACCCTCTGGACTATGGCTCGGGATGTTCAGCTGACTACCTCAAACCAAGTGCAGAACCTGGGAGTTACTTTTGATGACTGCCTGACCCATAGTTCTCAGGTGTTGGCAGTTGTCAAAACCTCTTTACCACCTGAGGAATATCACCCAGGTGAAGCATTTGGTTCCCCTAATGATCTTCCAATGTTGGTCCATGCTTTATTACCTCTCACCTTGACTACTGCAATGCCCTTTACTTAGAGCAAGCGGGGTTGAGATTCCCCGCTTGCAGCTAGTGCAGAATGTGGCAGCTAGGCTACTGACTGGTACGCCTAGGACCAGTCATATAATGCCTGTGTTCTGTTGACTGCACTGGCTGCCAGTACAGTGGTGGATCAACTTTAAGGTTGGGTTAATGATCTATTAAGCCCTACATGGGGACCTTATCACTTGCAAGATCTCCTTCACCCTTACTGTCCCTCTGCCCTCTCTGATCCACTGATGAGGGATTGCTAGAGATTCCCAGGGTTTGTTTAAAGACATTTGTGGTCCGATCTTTTGTTTTTGTGGCCCGACCCTGTGGAATTCTTCACCTTGTCAGATGCGAGATTGTTGAATGTCCAGAGTTTTAAAACTTCACTTAAAGCTCATTTATCTAGCATGTCATACTCAGACTCTTAGATTGGCCAATGAAATATCTATAGAGTATTAATTGCTGGATTTTATTAATTTAAATTGGATTGTTATGATTATTTATTATTATTGTTTTTAATGTATGTACAAGTGCTTTGGTTTTGAGAAAGGTGCTTGTTACAGATAAAATATAATTGATTGATTGACCACATTCTGAAAATGAATGTCCTGACACATTCTGAAATCACATTCCAAGCCACATTCTAAAACTGTGCACCCTGACAGATTTCAAAGTTGTGCAGCCCAGCCACATTACAAAATTCCATGTCCACTCCACATTTTGAAATTGTGTGTGCCACCCACATTCTGAAATTGTGCATCCCTCACATTCTGAAATTGTGCCACCACAACATTCAAAAATATTGAATGCCTGTCACATTCTGAAAATACTCATACCACATTCCAAAATTATGCATTTCCACCACACTCTGAAATTGCACAGGCCACCTACATTCCAAACCTGGACTTTACCTCACCACCACATTCCTAAATTGTGTGTCCCAGACACATTCTGAAATTGTACCATCATGCCACAGTCTGAAACTGTGCATCACTGCCACATTCTGAAACTGTGCATCACTGCCACATTCTGAAATTGTGCATCACTGCCATTTTCCAGAATTGTCCATGTTCATTATAATCCAAAATTGTGCATCCCCACAACACTGTGAACATGAGTGTACCTGCTACATTCTGAAACTGCATGTCCAAACCACAGCCTAAGATTTTGCATCACTGCCACATTCCTAAATTGCCTGACTATCACAGTCTGAAAATGCACACCAACATTTATACCAACACTGAGCATCCCCACTGTATTCTGAAAATTAATATCCCTACCACATTCCAAAATTGTGCATCGGAGACTGATGATGGGAATGCTTTTAGAAAATGTCTCTTTACATGTTGATGTTTTGTGGGAGAGCATGTTGCTGCAAATATTGAGCTCAATATAAACACTGTGATAAATAACTGGATGTATGGAAATAAATTCAATCCTGGTGTGTTTTTGAATGATAATGCTGGAAACTAGAGCCGTGCAGAATGGGAAAATTCTGAGTCCAAGGAATGTCAATGAAACTGTGCAAAATTCCTTGAAATTTTGTGGAATTTCATAGAAATTTCACTGAATTTTCTTTAAATTTGGTAATTTGCTTTTAATTCCACCACTATTCAAGTTAGAGTTCTGCAACATGAAATACATACACTTTAGGTCAGTGGCTACTGATTCACCAAATATTATGAAATTTGAGAGATAATTTCAAAATTATAGATGCTCAAATGTTGTCATTTTATTGTGTGTGCAAAATTTAATGAGCATTTTTATCTACATATACCTAAACCATCTACTGGGTCAGGGATCTTAAATTTGGCATGATTTCTTGATGATAGGTGTTCTAACAATGCTCCAGATTTCATGAAAATATAATGCATCATCTCAAAATTATATATGTTCTCAAAATCTGTCATTTTGTTTTTTCAGGAACTTTCATGAATAAATTTTATCTGCATATAACTCAGGCACCTTTGGATTTAGGCATATGTAAATGAGTATGGATAACCTTTTGTAATGCTTATAGAATGATTGAAATATGGACAGAATTAGATATGAGATTTTTAAGTTCCAGGGTTCAAAACTTTACTATGTCAATATTTGCATAACTTTGTGAAAACTATCAAAAATGTGGATGTTTGTAACTTCTCTGCTGTTGCATGCATAGAGCAAACATTTGACATGCATATCCATAGTCAATGTATCCTGGTGTCTAACACAACTGGATAAATTGGTTAAGCAATTTTAATTTTGCAGAAGAAAAAACATTTTCTCACATATTTATGATAGCATATACTGTAGATGAAACATCCGTAATTTTTTTTGTGTGTGGAATTAATAATTATCAATGCACATATCATCACTTCATTTGATAACCTGGGCTGAGCTTTTGCAGTCCTGCTGTTCCTGTCTGGGTGACTATCCCCCCATCATCTGTTTTGGCATAGACAGATTGTTTGTTTGTTGTTTATTTGTTTAATGGGTTAGCACAACTGGAAATATAATCCTTATACAGGTGCAACCCACTCAGTAGAACTACTGATCGCACTGATATCCTCTTTGCTCTGTACAGTGACAAACTCCTTAAAATGTGAGTCACTTATTACTTTTCCTATCGACCTACCCTTTTGGAATAGCTAGAATTCTTCCTTCCTGCTGCCCAAGACATTTTCTTCCTCCACTACATCTTTTTAAGTACCTCTAAGTACTAGAATTGCATGTACACCAGGCTCCCTGGATTATAAATTTACTGGATGTGATCCTTAAATATCCAGCATTCAAGTTGGAATTGTTGACACTGTGCTTTCTTGCTCCAACCTGGGGTCTACCACTGTTGTGCTATCCATCTCAGCTGTCCATTTCTTGGTGAAACTGTGCATCTAACTCCAGAACCTGGTGACTCCTGTGCTACCTGCCTCTTATACCCCTGTTCTCTAATTAGAGTCCCCAGATAAGCCTAAGTGAAATTAGAAAATTCCTGTTTTATGGAATTTTTCATGAAATTGTACAAGTTTCACAAAGACTCATGGGATCTGACTTTATGTACATATTATTTTGCACAGCAAGCAATTAATAAAATTGGCACATAGTCTCCTTGTAAGGTCTAAGATCCTACCACATTTAATGGTATTGCATTCTTTAGTTTTAAAGTTTCAGGGGTTTATAAATTTGTAGTTTACATTCTTAAAAATAAAATGTTTAAATATTGTGAAAGTTTGGCTACTTGTAATTCAATCCATTTTAAAGCTGAAAATATGAACTTTTTTCAGAAATGACCATATGGTATAGTAGTTTAAATGTTTCAACTCTAGTTAAATTTGGATATGTATTTTTAAAACTAGAGGAACTGAAATTTAAAATTTGGCAACATGTTTGGCAGGATATAACTCAATCCCATTTAAAGCTAGAAATCTGAAACTACAGTATGTGCTTATACAAATGTAGTGATAACCTGTAAACCTGCTAATTTTTGTGACATTTCAATGAATACTATCAAAATTATACTAAAATTACAGAAATCGAAATGTTGCCAACATATTTGGCTACCTATAACTTAGCTCCCATTAAAGCTTGAGACTCAACACATGGTGCATATGTGCATTTTAGGTGCTTCTCTAAATTCTGATATTGTGGAGAAATTTGGATAAGAAAGTTTAAAATTATCTCAAAATAACTGAAAATTAAATTTTGATTAAATATTTGGCCACCCATAACTCTGCCCCCTTTCAATCTACAGTCCGACATTTGGCCCACTCTTGTATGCCATAGAGTTCTGTTTATTTTCCAGATGTGGAATTATGTGGGTGCATACTTTTAAAATTATAGTGAAATAACTGAAATTTAAAGTTTGCAAAATTTCACTGAGTTTTTGCAAAAATTCCACAGAATCGGAATGTTCAATCCATGGACCTTCTGCGGGTGGAATTTTGTATTCTGCACAGCTCTATTAGAAACATACTGAAAGTCATCAGTGATGGGAGTTATGAACATATTCCATTTTGTGGGCACATTATACATTTTGCAGTGCACAAAATCTTAGATGGCAATAAAATTATCTTTGAAGTATTTAGCTCTGCACAAAAATCTGTGGTCATTCTCATCATCGGGTTAAATCAAATAAATACTTGAACAGCTTTCAAAAGGAAGCTAATATGCCACAGCATTGCTTAATACAAGATATTGTGATCAGGTGGAATTCAAAGTTTTAGATGTTGGAGGGACTGCTGGAGCAGAAACGACAACTGAGTACAATATTAGTGGAAGTATAGATGAAATGCTCATGTTGATGTGTTAAGACTATTTGAACATGCAACAAAAGACCAGAGTCCTGAATTGTCTTCCCTGAGTCAGGTTATACCCATGGTTCTCAACTAGTGCTGTGCATAATGCGGAATTCCACTGGTGGAATTAGTGCCAAAAAGAAAATTTTGTGGGTGGAATTTCTGCCGCAGTTTTGCTTGTTTGCCTGTGGAATTCTGCCTTCTGTGATCTGCAGAACAGAACAGTATTTTTTCCACGGAATATTATTCTGCAACAATTTCTGTGGAATCTATTGAGATCCATAGAATAATATTCTATGGAACAGTGATTTTTCACGGAAAATCATTCTGCAACTATTTTATACTGCAGAATTCTGCCATTCTGTTTCGGCAGTATTCGGCTGAATTTTGGTGGGTTTTGAATATTCCGTGGAATTACGTTCTGAAGGAATTTGAAAATTCCACACAGCACTATTCTCATCGTGTTACACAAAATGGAACCATTCAACTAAAAAGAATATCCCTCAAGAAATCACTTCTCTTGCAAATGTTTTCACTGAAAAACTTGACAGGCATTTTGACAGAGTCTTAGAAGACAAACTGTCTTGTCTTGCAACAGTTTTGATCCTCTTTCAAAGTGTCTGTTCTACCAAAGGAGGTCACAAGATCTTTCAAAATGGCTTATTAAGGGAAGTTCAGAATGTACAGACACTGGGCCCCATATTAAGTGCAGGCTGGATGTGCGTGCATAAGGATGCGCCACACAAATAAGTTGGGTC
The DNA here is from genome assembly GCA_016271365.2 of Neoceratodus forsteri. Taxonomy (NCBI): domain Eukaryota; kingdom Metazoa; phylum Chordata; order Ceratodontiformes; family Ceratodontidae; genus Neoceratodus; species Neoceratodus forsteri. The sequence goes on from CM057454.1 coordinate 1,344,007,217, forward strand.
AGCCAGCTCTGGCACAATATTCAAACAGAATATGCAATCAAAGCAGATCACACAATCTGTTTAAAATGGGACCCTGGTGCAAAGCAAGCAGCCACCATGTATGGCATGGTGTATCCATAGTTCAGGGCTGAAGACCGCCCATAGGGAATGCATGGTGTATACCTGTATGCACCATAGCCACCATAGGGATTTTCAGACCAAATATGCAGATCAGCTTATTGGGCATGCGGAGGCAATGGAGCCATCTGCATGCACATTATAGGCTCATCTGGATGGCTGCACTGGTTGTGTAGTGGGCCAGGCCAGCCCTCCCCAGCCCCAATCACTGTTACAATATGCAGATAACCCTGATCCCCATTTGCATAGCATAGTATCCTCTCCCAGCCCCAATCACTGTTAAAATAAAAAGTCACCTGATCCCTTCCCAATATATGGTGTACTCTCTCCAGAGCCCCAAGCACTGTTAAAATAAAAGGTTTGCTTAATTCAAACCCTGATACCTGTTCCCTGGTGGCACCCCTCACCCTGTTAGGCACTGACCCACCACCTCGCTCCTTCAATCCCAACCTGTGCCAGTGACTGGCACAGCCCTCCTCACCCTGCCATGGCCAGCCGCTGACTGATTGGTACTGAGCACGTACAGTAAATAGTATGCACTCATTGGTTGTCTCAACCAAGTCTGAGATGCCCGCACAAGTCCAGAGATGCATAGCACGCAGGGATGACCCACACATCTCGTCTGAATGTGTGGCTCACCATGCCTGAATTGAATAATATGAAAGGTCAGCCTGATCACACTGGTAATGAGTCTGACTCACATGAAAATGATGAAAGTGATGGCAGTGGACTTGCCAATGTACAGGTAGGCGGTGGCACCACTACAGCTTCAATGACACCACAGTCTGGGTGTGAGATGTGAGCTTAATTCAGTCTTCTGGAAGACAGACTCAGATGAACACTCCACCTTTAGGCATGCTATTACTGAGGAGAATATGGTGGTTAGTTATCTGGGGAACAAAACAACACTTTAAAGTAGATCTTTTAAAATACTAGGGGCCCGATATTCAAAATTGCACCTGGCAATGGCGCAAGTGGGTGCTCAGCACAACTGAGATATGCTGGAGCAACAAAGGAATATATTCAAAAGAGATGAACCATGGCACAGCTCTTCTGAATATATCAAATAATGCACACTGCGCAACTGTAGCTGTGCAGTGTGCAATATGCAGATATTCAGACCTGGATATGCAGATGGGGCCATTGTGCATGCATGGCACAAATGGGGCCATTGCATGTCATTATTCCCATTTGCATGTCTTGTGCTGGGCTGGATGGTGAAATGCACCTGGCACCCTGACAGCATGTGGTCCTATACCAGGAACCGCAGTAGTACCCCACCTCAACTTGTAACCCGAGCACTGTGATATATGCCTACATATCTGTCCTGGTGATCCAGTGGTGCCCCTCCCAATCCCAACACACTGATTGCAAAAATAAATATTACAGATCCTGGTGGCCCAGTGGAACCCACCACTCCTCCCATACCTCTGATTCTTGTATATTACTAATAGAAATAGCACTAGTGGTCCAGTGGTTCCCCACTGCCCATAGCTCTGATCACCAAAAACAAATACTCATCAATATCCCTTGTGGTCCAGTGGAACCCTGCCATCCTTCCCATACCTCGATTGCTTTATATTATTTATAGAAATAGCCCTGCTGGTCCAGTGGTTTCCTCCCTCTGCCTGCAACTCTGATTGCTGAAAACTAATACTCATCAATATCCCGGTGGTCAGTGGAACCCCCACTCCTCCCAAAGCTCTGATCACCAAAACAAACTGTAAATTACATTCCTGGTGGTCAGTGGAACCCCCCACCCTCCTGTAGCTCAGATCACTGTGCTAATATGTAAACTAATGTCCGTGGTGATCCAGCAGTGCTCCCCCCCACCACATGGGACCCCTAACCCACCATGCTCCCCCATCATTGGCGGGCAGCATACCTACCCACATACCACCGTGGCTGCCTTCTGAATGACAGCTTACAGTAGTTGCTGCAAGCTCATTGGTCCACACTTGGACCATAAACTTACAATACATACTGTAAAAATATACAACTTTGTGAATTAAGTCATTCATTCAGAATGTTGTGAATTATTACAGTATGCACTGCAAGTCCATTGGTCTACAGTGTGGACCAATGAGCTTGCAGAAACTACTGTAAGCTGTCACTTGGCAGGCAAACCATGGTGGCAAGTGGTGGGGTATGCTGCCCACCAATGACAGAGGAGGCTGGTGGGCTGGGGTCCCATGTATGGGGGTGGGGGAGCCACTGGACTACCACCGATATTAGTTACATATTAGCACAACGAACTGTGCTATGGGAGGTGGGGGTTCCACTGACCAAGAGGATGATTTACAGTTTCTTTTGGCAATCAGAGCTGACAGGAGGGGTGGGAGTTCCACTGACCACCAGGATATTAACAAGTATTAGTTTTGACTATAGGAGGCACGGCAGGAGGAGGGAAACACTGGACCACCAGGGCTATTTCTATTTCAAAATATATGGTGATCAGAGGTACAGGAGGGAGGGGTACCACTAGAGTACAAGGGACATATGTGAGTGCTTGTGCATGTTGCTCTTGGGGTAGCCATCCATGACTGATGGCTGCTGTGTTCCACACTGCAATACAGCAGCTCACTTGTGGGTGGAGGGCACTAGAGATATTTTTACAGGCTCAACTTTAAGCCCAGGTAGGCAACACATCTTTGGTTGTGCCAGCAGATGCACCACACATCCCAGGCTGAATATCAGGATGTGCTGTATATGCATGGGCATGCCCCCCTGGAGATGTGCTGCATACATTTACACCCTGGTGCATCTGGAATTACTGCACAATTCCACCTTTGAATATTGCCCTGGGGCTGATTCTGGGGTGTGCTGGTGCAACTCGGTTGTGCCAGGTGCAACCCTGTTGAATATCTAGCCTAGATGTCAAAAGATAGTGTGTCCTTCACTCAGTCAAGTAACTGTAAAGTATTTGGGCTGCCCTACTAGGAGTGTGCCATCTGAAAGAATATTTAGTACTGCAGGTGATACTGCGCCCCCACACAGGTCCAGTCTCAAGCCAGATCAGGCAGTAGAACTTGTTTTCTTGAAAGTAAATCTCCACTGATGGATTAAGGATATGAGTGCAATAGTGATATTATTGTGTCAGACTTGGCAATATTACATAGCTCTCATGTGATTTCATTTATGTTTAACCCACTATTTTATGGAGGGTCACTACTTTTTGGTCTTGTAGTACCATATAAAGTAACTCTGGTCTGGCCTACTAGTGTAGTGGTAGGGCTAACACCTGCAATGCCAACATCCTGGATTTGGGAAAGGACCAGAGGAGTCAGAGGATCAGCTGGAGGAAGGAGTATTGAGTGTCCTAATGACTGCTCTCCTCCTCCTCCGAGGGCAGGGTGGGTGAATGCTCCACATGAGACTAACCCCTGACAGAGGCCAAGGGAGCCTCTGAAAAGCTGAGATGTAGAGGAAGCATGCTGGATGTCAACACTTAAGCGCACCATGTCACTGCATGCCATGCCTCCCATGGACGCCTTCAAAATGCGAGCCCATTGATGATGCCCCCAGGTTCATGAGTGGACTTAGGATGCTGGGGCAGCCAGAGGGAGGACTGTGCATCCATTGGACTGCTCTCCTCTATCATGGGGAGGTTCCTTGACTCAGCCTTTGATGGCCATCAGGTGGAGGCCTGGTGTTAGTGCAGGCTTTGTGGCATGAAGGAGGAACCTGGATTGAAAGCATATGTGTGTGTGCACGCATGTACATGTGAGTGTGTGTGTGTGTGTGTGTGTGTGTGCATCCACATGGCATGTGCCCATGTCCTTTCTACAGCACCAGAATCCAGGGACAGAAAATTGAAGACAGGCAGTGTAGGGCTTCATTCTAGCCCAGATGCACATCACCACCCAGAATGCATTGGCACAGTTCTGAATGTGTATCTCCTAGGGTAGGGCTGCCCTCCCTGTCTCTGACAAGAGGAGAGAGCCATGTGGGAACCTCAGTTAAGCCCTGGGATGTGGTTACAACTTCAGATGATGGCAAGAGGACTGATAGCCTCTCCAAGCTTTCAAGGAGACAAATATTGATAGAAAAAATTAAAGAGTGGGGGCAAGTACAGCAAGGAGGTAGGGAGAATAGGGAGAGCAGAAGTAACAGGAGAGCAAGACTGCATGGGGAGCAGGTAGAGAAACAAGAGCAAGGAGGCAGTAAAACCAAGGGCAGGAAGAAAACCACAGCAGCAGAGCGAGTAGGCAGAGCAGAAAGAGCAGAGAGAGTGGGATGAGTAGGGAGGAGAGAGCAGAGGGGCAAAGGAGCAGGGAGAGCAAGAAGAGTGGGAGAGAAGAAGAGAAGGGAGAGAGAAAGAAGAGCAGGGAGAAAGAAGAAGAAGGGAGAGAGAAAGAAGAGCAGGGAGAAAGAGAGGAGAGAGAAGAGCAGGGAGAGAAAGAAGAGAAGAAAGAGCAGAGAGAGTGGGATGAGTAGGAGGGAGAGAGCAGAGAGGGCAAAGGAGCAGGAGAGCAAGAAGAGTGGGGAGAGAAGAGAAGGAGAGAGAAAGAAGAGCAGGAGAGAAAGAAGAGAGGGGAGAGAAAGAAGAGCAGGAGAGAAAGAAGAGAAGGAGAGAGAAAGAAGAGCAGGGAAGAAAGAAGAGAAGAAAGAGCAGGAGAGTGGGAGGAGTAGGGGGAGCAGGAGGGCAAAATAGCAGGAGAGTGCAAGGAGAGCAGCAAGACCAAGAGAAGCAGGGAGAAAACAACAGAAAAGCGAGTAGGCAGAGAAGGCTGAGCAGGGAAAGCAGGAGAAGTAAGGAGGTAGAGCAGGAGGGCAAAAAGAGCAGGAGAGAAAGAAAAGCAGGCTGAGCAGGGAGAGCAGGAAGAGCAGGAGAGCAAGAAGAGAAAGAAGATAAGGAAGAGCAGGAGAGAGGAAGGAGTAGGGAGGCGGAGAGCAGGGAGGGCAAAAATAGCTGGGAGAGTGCAAGGAGAGCACTCAAGACCAAGAGAAGCAGGGAAAACAACAGAAAAGCTAGTAGGCAGAGAAGGCTGAGCAGGAAAGCAGGAGAAGTAAGGAGGGGTAGAGCAGGAGGGCAAAAGAGCAGGAGAGAAAGAAAAGCAGGCTGAGCAGGGAGAGCAGGAAGAGCAGGAGAGCAAGAAGAGAAAGAAGATAAGGAAGAGCAGGGAGAGAGGAAGGAGTAGGGAGGCAGGAGGCAGGGAGGGCAAAATAGCTGGGAGAGTGCAAGGAGAGCACTAAGACCAAGGAGAGCAGGGAGAAAAACAACAGAAAAGCGAGTAGGCAGAGCAGGCTGAGCAGGGAAAGCAGGAGAAGTAAGGAGGGAGAGCAGGAGGGCAAAAGAGCAGGGAGAGAAAGAAAAGCAGGCTGAGCAGGAGAGCTGGAAGGCGGGAGGAGAGAGCAGTGAGAGAAGTTTAGTTTAGTTTTTATTTTTAACCAGTAAATGTACAGGGCACAGCTCTTTTCACCCATGCCTGACACAAGACATAAAAAATACAAAACATAAAATACACTTTCACAGCATAATTAATCACATTTACAAACATTCTCACAATGCAAAACATTCGTTGTAAGTACTTAAAGTGCAATACGTTTGTGCTTTCTGAATCAACTTTCCGGATCCATTTATGAAAATACGAACATGCTAAAGTTGCCAGCTGCAAACTGCCATCCTTGTCTTTCTAGGCTTGCTTGAGATTGCAGCTAGCTCCCTATTCAGCAGCTGCCCCATTTAAAATAGAAGGAACATACCAAGTAAATGCTTTGCTATGCATTTGAAGTTTAAAAGCAGGGACTGTGCAAGGGATCGAACCACTGCTTCTTGTGTTCGGTAACATTATTATTGTGGCTATTGTACTTGATAAAACTAAAGGAACACCAGAGGTCACTATACGGAAGGCAAAAGGTAGCTACCAGAACTTTTAGATGTCTCTCTGGAAAGAGTATTCCCAGGTTTGTATATAACTGGTAATGATGGGTTCTAAGTGGAGTGCGAAGAGCATATTTGCAAATGTTCTTATAAAGAATTCTATATTTGGACTCAAATATGTTATTACAATGCACAAATATAATACTGCCATCATCCAGAGTTGGTATTAGAACTTGTTTGGTTATAGTATACAGAGCCTCTTCTGTCAAAGATAGGAACAAGTCTTTTGAGCAATCGGTTTAAATGCTTCATTGGCAAGCTTTTAAACTAGTCAAAGGGGAGGCACTGATAAACAGCAGGAAAATCCCAGCCTCTCCTACAAAACAGGGTACTAAATGAGAAAAAGACTGAGGTAGAAAGGTCAGTGGGGGATGCTGCAACAGAAGGTAAAGCCATCAAAAATGGAGAGCAATGAGTACTAATGGCCGTAGTCTGGGTAACAAGTTCTGAATTAGTGGCCTTGATGGAGGAGGAACATCTGGATATCGTGGCAGTCACAGAAACATGGTACACACAAAACCATGACTGGGACATAAACATACCAGGATACACTATCTACAGGAGGGACAGGGAGGGTAAAAGAGGAGGAGGGTAGCTCTTTACATAAGGGAAGGAATCAAAGCAACAGAACAAAAGGGTAAACAGGCAGGAGAAGAAGCACTGTGGGTAAATTTGAAGACAGGCAATGGCACCACAATCCGAACAGGGATGTATTCAGACCCCTTCTCAGGGGAGGAAATGGACAAGGAAATGATAGAAAGTATACTTAGAATGGCAGAAAAGGGAGATATTGCTGATGGGTGATCTGAATATGCCAGATGTTAACTGGAGTGCAGTGGCAGCAGCCACTTCAAAGAGTGGGGTTATTCTAGATGCCCTACAAGGCATGCCTTAGACAACTAGTATTGGAGCCCACACGAGAGGAGCAATCTTAGACCTGGTTCTCTCAAATGGAGATGGAGAGAGGATCACAGATGTAGAAGTGGGTAGCCATCTCGAAACTAGCGACCATCGAACAGTATGGTTCACAATAAACACAGCAATAGAGTCAAGCCATACAAAGGCAAAAGTACTGGACTTTAGGAGGGCTGACTTTGCCAAATGGGTGAGTGCCTGAGGAATGCACTAGCAAATGGGCAGGAAGGAGGGTGGAAGAACAATGAGGAATAATAAAACTGCCATCACAGAGGTAATGAGCCTTTGTGTGAAGCAAATAAACAAAACAAAATGATGTAAGATACCACTATGGTTCTCAAAGGAAGTGGCAGTGAAGGTTCAAGAGAAAAGAAAGCATTCAGGAAGTACAATGAATCACAGAAGGAGCAAGACAGATAACTGTATCAGTTAAAGCAAAAGGAAGCTGGGAAGGCAGTCAGAACAGCAAAGGCCCAAACCAAAGAATAGACAGCCAACTCAGTTAAGAAAGGGATAAAACCTTTATAGGTACATTAGGAGTGAAGGAAGACCAAGGGATGGATATTGAGGCTTTATAAAGGGAGGGAGGGTGGGCAGAGGGAGACTGTGAAAAGGCAGAGATACTAAACAAATATTTTTGCTCAGTATTTACAAATGAAGAGGGGAGGTACCGAAAACAAACAGTAGAAACACTCTGGATACAGAAGTTGATACCAACCCATTTACAGAAGAAAGGGTTCTGAAAAAACTCTTAAAACTGAAGGTAGACAAAGCAATGGGGCCTGATGGGATTCATCCCAGAATTCTAAAAGAACTAAGGGTAGAACTAGTGACACCACTGACTACCCTCTTTAACAAATCATGGGAGGATGGGATGGTACCCAAGGACTGGAGGAGGGCAGATGTGATTCCCCTCACAAAAGTAGGAGCAAGGCAGAAGCAGGAAACTACAGACCTGTTAGTTTAACCTCAGTGACAGGAAAATGATGGAATCACTTCTGAAGGAAAGAATTGTCAAGTATCTAGAGGCCAGAGGGGCACAGGACCCAAGGCAGCATGGATTCACAGCGGGAAGGTCATGCCAGACAAATCTGATAGATTTCTTTGACTGGGTGACCAAAGTAGTAGATCAGGGAGGGGCTGTGGACATGGCCTACCTAGTCTTTAGCATGGCATTTGACACAGTCCCACACAAAAGATTAATATACAAGTTAGCCAGCCTGGGAGTGGGTCCCAAGATGACAGCCTGGGTAAAGAATTGGCTGGAGAATAGGACACAGAGAATAACAGTAAATGGAGTCCACTCTGAAGAAAGGGGTGTTACTAGTGGGGTACATGAGGGTTCAGTAATGGGACGGTCCTCTTCAATGTCTTTATAAGCGACATTGCAGAGGGACTGGAAGGAAAAGTATGTCTCTTTGCTGATGACACAAAGATCTGCAACAGAGTTGCTACACAAGTGGGGTGGAAAGGATGAGAGGGACTTGGCAAGGTTAGAGGAATGGTCAAATGTATGGCAGCTTAGATTCAATTCTAAGAAGTGCAAGGTATTGCGCCTGGGAAACAAAAACCCAGGGAAGAGTATACAATGGGGGTGAGATACTAACAACAACAAAAATGGAAAGGGACCTGGGGTTAGTCATATCAGATGACCTAAAGGTGAGCAAGCAATGTGATAGGGCAGGAAGGAGGGCTGGGGGATACTGTGATGTATAGGAGGCATCACCAGTAGAAACAGGAAGTTATTATCCCTCTGTACAGACAGCTGGTGAGACCCCATCTGGAGTACTACGTGCAGTTCTGGAGACCCAATCTCCGCAAAGACATAGACAGGATGGAAGCTGTCCAGAGGAAGGCAACAAAATGGTGCAGGGTCTGCACTGGAAGACATATGAAGAGAGACTTAAGGAGCTTAATATGTATAGCCTCGAGGAAAGGGGAGGAGGAGGGGACATGATAGAAACTTTCAAGTACCTCAAGGAATCAACAAAGTCCAAGGGGTAGCATCTTTCAAAAAAGAGGTGCAAGAACAAGGGGCACATTTGAAGATAGAGGAGGGCGGCTCAGAGGTAATTTAAGGAAGTATTTTTTTCACAGAGAGGGTTGTGGATGCATGGAATGGCCTTCCGAGGAGGTTGTGAGTCAAAAACAGTGGTGGAATTCAAGCATGCATGGGACAGTCATAAGGCCATTCTAGGGGATGGGGTAGGAAGAAGTAGGCTGCTGGTTAACTAGGATCTGCAGCTTATCCAGTAGGTAGAGAAATGGGCAGACTGGGTGGGCCAAGCAGTCCTTATCTGCCATCAAATTCTATGTAATATATCCATAAAGAATCCCAAGTTTTTGGTTTATGCTTTTACCTAGCTTCTCTACAGTTTATGAGGAACCATGCTAAGATTCTGGTCAAGTTATATACCCATATAATTAAATGTTGTAACCAAAGGGAGGGTAAAGCCGCCATGTCCCACTATCTGTATCGGGTCCTATTTCAAAAGCCTTTCTGATGAACCAAATAGAATTACATTTGTTTTACTTTCATTTATAAACATTATGTTGGACCGAATCCAGTTTGAAAAGATTATTTATTTGAAGAAACCTGTATGTCATGGCTATTTGCTCCTCAGTCCCAAATAACCATGTCATCAGTGTGTATTATACTGTTTTAATAGTAAAAGGATGGGACAGGTTGTTTTACAAAATTGAAAACAGGAGGGCCAACGCAAGCTCCTGTGGGACCCCTGCTTTAACCCTCCTTTGGTTGTGACACAGACTCCTGTGGGACCCCTGCTTTGACCTCCTTTGCCTGTGACACAGACCCCAGTGGGACCCTGCTTTGACTTCCTTTAGCTGTGACACAGACCCTGTGAGACCCTGCTTTGACTTCCTTTGGCTGTGACACAGACTCCTGTGGCACCCTGCTTTGACCATCTTTGGCTGTGACACAGACCCTTGTGGGACACCTGCTTTGACCTCCTTCAGCTGTGACACAGACCCTTGTGGGCCCTTGCTTTGACTTTCTTTGGCTGTGACTCAGACCCCTTGTGGGACCCTTGCTTGACTTCTTTGGCTGTGACACAGACTCCTGTGGGACCCTGCTTTGACCTTCTTTGTCTGTGACACAGACCCCTATGGGACCCTTGCTTTGACTTCCATTGGCTATGACACAGACTCCAGTGGGCCCTTGCTTTGACCTCCTTTGGCTGTGACACAAGGCCCCTGTGGGACCCTGCTTTGACCTTCTTAGCTGTGACACAGACCCCTGTAGGATCCCTGCTTTGATCTCCTTTGGCTGTGACACAGACCACAGACTCTGTGGGACCCTTGCTTTGACTTCCTTGGCTGTGACACAGACCCTTGTGGGACCCCTGCTTTGATCTCCTTTGGCTGTGACTCAGACCCTGTGGGACCCTTGTTTTGATTTCCTTTGGCTGTGAAACAGACCTTGTGGGACCCTTGCTTTGACTTCCTTTGGCTATGACACAGACCCCTGTGGGACCCCTGCTTTGATCTCCTTTGGCTGTGACCCAGACCACAGTGGGACCCTTGCTTTGACTTCCTTTGGCTGTGACACAGACTCTTGTGGGACCCTTGCTTTGACTTCCTTTGGCTATGACACAGACTCCTGTGGGCCCTGCTTTGATCTCCTTTGGCTGTGACTCAGACCCCTGTGGGACCCTTGCTTTGACTTCCTTTGGCTGTGACTCAGACCCCTGTGGGCCCTTGCTTTGTTCTCCTTTGACTGTGACACAGACTCCTGTGGACCCCTGCTTTGACTTCCTTTGGCTATGACACAGACCTCTGTGGGACCCTTGCTTTGACTTCCTTTGGCTATGACACAGACTCCTGTGGGACCCTTGCTTTGACTTCCTTTGGCTGTGACTCAGACCCTGTGGGCCCTTGCTTTGACTTCCTTTGGCTGTGACACAGACCCTGTGGGACCCTGCTTTGACTTCCTTTGGCTGTGACACAGACTCCTGTGGGACCCTTGCTTTGATCTCCTTTGGCTGTGACTCAGACCCCTGTGGGACCCTTGCTTTGACTCCCTTGGCTGTGACTCAGACCCTGTGTGCCCCCTTTGACTTCCTTTGGCTGTGACACAGACTCCTGTGGGACCTTGCTTTGACTTCATTTGGCTGTGACACAGACTCCTGTGGGACCCTGCTTTGACTTCCTTTGGCTGTGACACAGACCCTGTGGGACCCTTGCTTTGACTTCCTTTGGCTGTGACACAGACTCCTGTGGCACCTGCTTTGATCTCCTTTGGCTGTGACTCAGACTCCTGTGGGACCCTTGCTTTGACTTCCTTTGGCTGTGACACAGACCCTGTGGGACCCTTGCTTTGACTATCTTTGGCTGTGACACAGACCCCTGTGGGACCCCTGCTTTGACTATCTTAGGCTGTGATACAGACCCTGTGGGACCCTGCTTTGACTTCCTTTGGCTGTGACACAGACTCCTGTGGGACCCTTGCTTTGGACTTCCTTTGGCTGTGACACAGACTCCTGTGGGACCCTGCTTTGACCTTCTTTGGCTGTGACACAGACCCCTGTGGGACCCTTGCTGTACTTCCTTGGCTGTGACACAGACTCCTGTGGGCCCTTGCTTTGACCTCCTTTGGCTGTGACACAGACCCTGTGGGACCCTTGCTTTGACCTCCTTTAGCTGTGACACAGACCCTGTGGATCCCTGCTTTGATCTCCTTTGGCTGTGACACAGACCCCCTGTGGGACCCTTGCTTGACTTCCTTTGGCTGTGACACAGACCCTGTGGACCCCTGCTTTGACTCCTTTGGCTGTGACTCAGACTCCTGTGGGCCTTGCTTTGACTTCCTTTGGCTGTGAAACAGACCCTGTGGGACCCTTGCTTTGACTTCCTTTGGCTGTGACACAGACTCCTGTGGGACCCTGCTTTGACTTCCTTTGGCTATGACACAGACTCCTGTGGGCCCTGCTTTGATCCTCCTTTGGCTGTGACTCAGACCCTGTGGGACCCTTGCTTTGACTTCCTTTGGCTGTGACACAGACCCTGTGGGTCCCTTGCTTTGACTTCCTTTGGCTGTGACACAGACTCCTGTGGGCCCTTGCTCTGTTCTGACTGTGACACAGACTCCTGTGGGACCCCTGCTTTGACTTCCTTTGGCTGTGACACAGACCTCCTGTGGGACCCTTGCTTTGACTTCCTTTGGCTGTGACACAGACTCCTGTGGGACCCTTGCTTTGACTTCCTTTGGCTGTGACACAGACCCTGTGGGACCCTTGCTTTGACTTCCTTTGGCTGTGACACAGACCCTGTGGGACCCTTGCTTTGACTTCCTTTGGCTGTGACACAGACTCCTGTGGGCCCCTGCTTTGATCTCCTTTGGCTGTGACACAGACCCCTGTGGGACCCTTGCTTTGACTTCCTTTGGCTGTGACTCAGACCCCTGTGTGCCTTGCTTTACTTCCTTTGGCTGTGACACAGACTCCTGTGGGACCTTGCTTTGACTTCCTTTGGCTGTGACACAGACCTTGTGGGACCCTTGCTTTGACTTCTTGGCTATGACACAGACTCCTGTGGGCCCCTGCTTTGATCTCCTTTGGCTGTGACACAGACTCCTGTGGGACCTTGCTTTGACTTCCTTTGGCTGTGACACAGACCCCTGTGTGCCCTTGCTTTGACTTCCTTTGGCTGTGACACAGACTCCTGTGGGACCTTGCTTTGACTTCCTTTGGCTGTGACACAGACTCCTGTGGGACCCTGCTTTGACTTCCTTTGGCTGTGACACAGACCCTGTGGGACCCTGCTTTGACCTCCTTTGGCTGTGACACAGACCCCTGTGGGTCCTTGCTTTGACTCCTTTGGCTGTGACACAGACTCCTGTGGGCCCTTGCTTTGACTCCTTTGGCTGTGACACAGACTCCTGTGGGACCCCTGCTTTGACTTACTTTTCTGTGACACAGACCCTGTGGGACCCTTGCTTTGACTTCCTTTGGCTGTGACACAGACTCCTGTGGGACCCCTGCTTTGACTTCCTTTGGCTGTGACACAGACCCTTGTGGGACCCTGCTTTGACCTCCTTTGCTGTAACACAGACCCCTGTGATCCTTGCTTTGACTTCCTTTGCCTGTGACACAGACTCCTGTGGACCCTTGCTTTTACTCCTTTGGCTGTGACACAGACTCCTGTGGACCCCTGCTTTGACTTACTTTTGGCTGTGACACAGACTCCTGTGGGCACCTGCTTTGACTCCTTTGGCTGTGACACAGACTCCTGTGGGACCCTTGCTTTGACTTCCTTTGGCTGTGACACAGACCCTGTGGGACCCTGCTTTGACCATCCTTTGGCTGTGACACAGACCCCTGTGGGACCCTTGCTTTGACTTCCTTTTGGCTGTGACACAGACTCCTGTGGGCCCTTGCTTTGTTCTCCTTTGGCTGTGACACAGACTCCTGTGGGACCTTGCTTTGACTTCCTTTGGCTGTGACACAGACCCCTGGGACCCTTGCTTTGACTTCCTTTGGCTGTGACACAGACCTGTGGACCGACCCTGTGGGACCCTGCTTTGACTTCCTTTGGCTGTGACACAGACCCCTGTGGGACCCTTGCTTTGACTTCCTTTGGCTGTGACACAGACTCCTGTGGGACCCTTTGACTTCCTTTGGCTGTGACACAGACCCCTGTGGGACCCTTGCTTTGACTTCCTTTGGCTGTGACACAGACTCCTGTGGGCCCTGCTTTGATCTCCTTTGGCTGTGACACAGACTCCTGTGGGACCCTTGCTTTGACTTCCTTTGGCTGTGACACAGACCCCTGTGGGACCTTGCTTTGACTTCCTTTGGCTGTGACACAGACTCCTGTGGGACCTGCTTTGACTTCCTTTGGCTGTGACACAGACTCCTGTGGGACCCCTGCTTTGACTTCCTTTGGCTGTGACACAGACCCTTGTGGGACCCTGCTTTGACCTCCTTTGGCTGTGACACAGACCCCTGTGGGCCCTTGCTTTGACCTCCTTTGCCGTGACACAGACTCCTGTGGGCCCTTGCTTTGTTCTCCTTTGACTGTGACACAGACTCCTGTGGGACCCCTGCTTTGACTTACTTTTCTGTGACACAGACTCCTGTGGGCACCTGCTTTGATCTCCTTTGGCTGTGACTCGGACTCCTGTGGGACCCTTGCTTTGACTTCCTTTGGCTGTGACACGGACCCTTGTGGGACCCCTGCTTTGACCATCTTTGGCTGTGACACAGACCCCTGTGGGACCCTGCTTTGACTTACTTTTGCTGTGACACAGACTCCTGTGGGACCCTTGCTTTGACTTCCTTTGGCTGTGACACAGACTCCTGTGGGACCCTGCTTTGTTCCTCCTTGGCTGTGACTCAGGACTCCTGTGGGACCCTTGCTTTGACTTCTTTGGCTGAGACACAGACCTTGTGGGATCCCCTGCTTTGACCATCTTTGGCTGTGACACAGACTCCTGTGGGACCTTGCTTTGACTTCCTTTGGCTGTGACACAGACTCCTGTGAGACCCCTGCTTTGATCTCCTTTGGCTGTGACACAGACCCTCTGGGACCCTTGCTTTGACTTCCTTTGCTGTGACACAGACCCTGTGGGCCCTTGCTTTGACCTCCTTTGGCTGTGACACAGACCCTGTGGGACCCCTGCTTTGTGACCTCCTTTGGCTGTGACACAGACCCCTGTGAGACCCTTGATTTGACTTCCTTTGGCTGTGACACAGACCCTGTGGGACCCTGCTTTGGTTGACCTCCTTTGGCTGTGACATAAAACAATCAATTTTAGTTCTTTGAATGTGATCTGACTAATAGCTCCTGAACCAATCAAGCTGAATATCATTCATCCCCAAACTCCCCAGCTTACGAAATAATAACTCATGATCCATGGTGTGAGAGGCACCAGCCAGGCCACCAAGACTGCACCAGTGGCTGCTTCTGCTAGCCACCAGTACAGCATCAGCAAGCTCAGCCAGCACCATCGCAGTGGATCTCCAACTTCTGAAGAGGTGTTATTGGTTAATAAGTAAATTATGCTCATCCAGATGTACAATCAAGTGTTGAAGAACTAATTTCTCCAGAAGTTTGCTGACCTCAGTCAACCAAGAAATAGGTCTATAGTTAAACAAGGCAAGCTTGTCTCCCATTATAAACAGGTATTGCTATGGATTCCTGTCATATGCAGGAACCAGTCCCTGATCAAGGAAAGATTCCCCATTACAAGCAGGTATCGCTATGGATTCCTTCATATTGCAGGGACCAGTCCCTGATCCAAGGAAAGATTCCCCATTACAAGCAGGTATCTATGGATTCCTTTCATATTGCAGGGACCAGTCCCTGTTCAAGGAAAGATTAAACATGCTTGTCAGCGGACCCTTTCAATAAGATGCCATATTTTGAGTAGAGTAGAAGTAATCTCGTCTACCCCTCCTTTCCCTCCTTCAAACTTATAGCAGTTTTAAAACCTTCTGTTCTTCTGTTTCTGAGAATTTAAAACAAGGCACCTTACCATCCGAGGTACAGATTTGTACAGTAAGTAGCAGTACCCTCTTCCTTTCTCCCGTTTCTATACTCCTAGCACTAGTTGTTTTTGAAATGACAAAGTTATTAAAACAGTCTGCCACAACTCACGCTACTTACAATCAGTTTCTAACCAACATTTATATTTTCATATATCTGTCTTCTTCAATCAATCAATCAATCAAATCTTTATTTATCCAAGTGGGCACCATTGAGCAAGGCTCATTTGCAAGATGGACCTGGTCATACAAAATCATAGAACAGTAACATGGCAAAACATAATGCAATATCATACAGAGACGTAAAATATACATATGTTCAGAAAGGTGTCATTTATACATAGAACTAAGGTGTAAACATCAACATTTAAGTGAAGGGCCTTTACAACAGATTGGCTCATTAAGAGGTATAGCCGGCATGTTCCCTTAAAAGGAAAACAAAAGGGATACCAGATAAGAAAGATAATTACAGGGTTGGTATGGTTAACTGGCATACTTCAGGAAGGGGTAGCACTAGGCCATGGCTAAAGCGAGATGGAGGAGGCAAGTGCAGAGGCAGGGGTGGAAGGCAGGTTGGACGGGGGAGGGGACTGGAAGAGGTGAGCTAGCGATGGGAAAACAATTGTAGGAATCCTTCATGGAGCAGCCATAGAGCGACTTTAATATATTCAGGCTAACAGGACAACTCAGCTTCAAGTTTTCTGCATATTGTTCCACAAGGAAGGCAACAAGAAACTTTTGGCAGCTCTACCGAAACGAGATTTGACTTTAGGTATTTGCAAGGTTATTAGGGAATAGCTTATTGGGGCTATAAAGGTGTCTAAAGACTGCCAAAATGTTCTTGGGTCATTTAAGTTTTTAGCTGGTGTTGTTTAAAGTAATTAGATTTGGCCTGGCTATATCTTTTTAATCTTATTTCTAAAGGTTTTATACTGCTTTAGACAATCAGCATCCTTGGTTTTTAAGTACTGCTTCTTTTTTGCTTCCTGGGATTTAAAAAATCTTGCAGATCCTTATTTAACCATGGTGAAAATGTCCTTTCACCCTCCATTTGGTAACTGGGGTATAAGAACATAAGAAAATAAGAAAAGCATAGGTAGATGGGGACCATGCGATCCATCTAGTCTGCCCTTGAAACTACCCCATCCTTATGAAGCCTTCATCCTAACTTGTCCTTTATGTCTGTACCGTGTGAGTTTCAACTCCTGATTGTCTTTGATACTACCACTTCTTGGGGCAGACTGTTCCATGGGTCTATCACTCTTTCTTTGAAGAAGTACTTCCTGAGCTTACTTTTGAACTTTCCTCCTACTAGTCTTATATAATGCCCTCTTGTGGGTACTGCCATGTTCTGTTGAAATACATTGCCTGTCTGAGCTGTGTTAAATCCCCTCACGTACTAAATGTTTCAATCATGCCCCTCTGTTTCTTCTATGCTAAGGAGTATAGGTTCAGCTCCCCGAGTCTTACTTCATATGACCTGTGATGCAGTCCATGCACCATCTTAATAGCCCTTCTCTGCACCGTTTCCGAATGGTCAATGTTTTCTTGAGGTACGGTCTCCAGAACTGAATAAAGTACTCTAAGTGTGGCCTCACTAAGGATCTATAAAGGGGCATAACCTCCCTTTTGTACTAGAAATACCTCTACTTAAACATCTGAGGATGCCACCCACTTTCTGTACTGCTTTCTCACATTGTTTTACTACCTTTAATTCATCAGCGATGATTATGCTGAGATCTTGCTCCATTTGTGTCTCCTCAAGTTGATGTCCTCCCAGTGTGTTCTTTTTCCTAGGGTTCCTCTTTTCAAAGTACTTACACTTATTGGCTTTAAATTGTAACTGCCAGTCCTCACCAGCAGAAGAAACTAGAAGGAACAGGATCAGATCTATTTCAGTGCAGTAGCTGTTCTTGCTGCTTTTGAATTGCTTCTTGTTGATTTCATTGGGTAGCAGGTTATTTATTTTTACCACTTCTAAGGGACTAGCAGGGAATTGTTTTGGGGCTGTTGGATTTTGAAACCTATTTTGTGTGCTGTAAGTGGGCTGATTTGTCTTGTCGTTTCACTTGGTAGCAGGTTGAGTTTTCTTACTTCTTAAAAGGGCTAACAGGAATTGTTTGGAAACTGTTGAAATTTTGAAACCTGTTTTGATGTGCTTTAAGTGGGGCTGTCATTTCTTTAAATTAGAGGCCTGTTTCTTTTGATTTCAAACCTATTTGGTGTGCTTTTATTGGGGCTGTTCTGGTGGGGCTGTTTCTTTGAATTGAAACCTTTATCTTCTAATTTCAAGCCTGTTTTGGTGTGTTCTTGGTGATGCTGTTTGGTGAGGCATCTGAGGAACCTTTGCAAACACCTGGCCAGCACTTAAACAGACACATTTCGCAACCTCCAGCAAACTAACCTTGGAGACCCTAAACAATTCTAGGCATCCATTGGCTCGCTAATAACCCCAGTAAGCCTGTTCACAGCTACACACTACTGCTGGCGTCTTTACTGATCCCCAAGAAGTGGCCAAGGCCCTCAACGACAAATTCTCTGACCTCACTATGTACCTGTGAAACTCCCAAATGGCATGCAAAAAACTCTGTCCCCTGCATGCCCCCATGACATCACCCACCGGGCCTACCTCTCAACCTCCACCTCCCCTTTTCTGTAAACTGCTCTCACACTGACATAGCTAAACTCCTAAACAGCCTCCCAAATCATGGCTTCCCTGGAGCAGACAAATTATCCCTGTCTTTCTTAGGCTTTCCATAAAGCTGGGGACCCACAATCCACAGACAACTATCGTCTGATCTCCATCCTTCCTCACCTAAGCAAGCTACTTGAAAAAGCCTCCACCACCAACTTGCTGAGTACATAGGTAAATATGACCTACTATATAGCCAACAAAACAGCTTCCACAAGAATCACTCCACCACCACTGCCCTCGCACTCCTAGCTGACCACATCCTCACAAACATGGACTGTGAAAATGCAACTGGTACAGTCTTGGTTGATCTCTCAAAGCCTTCAACCTAGTCAATCACTCACTCCTCCTCTCCAAATTGCATCATCTTGGCTGCTCTTCAGAGGTCACCGCCTGGCTCAGAACCTACCTTATAGGGCCCTCTCAGTTTGTGTGCATTGGCCCTGCCTACTCGCCCACCCTGCTCTCTCTGCTGGGGTCCCCAAGGCTCTATCCTGGGACCCCTCCTTTTTCCTTATTCATTAACTCCCTTCCAGTGATAGTCTCAACTGTCACTCAATCCTTTATGCTGATGACCTTGTGACTTTCTCCAGTGGAAAGTCTCCCACCTTCATCTCTGCAGCCCTCTCACAAAACTACACTGCAGCCCACAACTGGTTCTCTGACAACCTCCTTCTGGTCAGTGCCAAAATAACAAAAACAATGTTGTTCAGATCTAAGCCCTTCCTAACTATAGTAAATGCAAATCTAACCCAACCCTAATCATCAGGTCCCCTGATGGCCATGCCCTAGAGGAAGTCAAACACTTTAAATATCTAGGAGTTGTGCTTGACCCCTCCCTTTCCTTTACAGAGCACATACACTCCCTGGTTCTAAGATTTCACCAAAAACTAGGGGCTGCCTACAGAAACCGGCAATACCTCACCCTGAGGCCAGTAATGCCATCATCCAGGAAAACATGCTACCTATCCTGGACTACTGCTCTCCCATCTACTCCAGGACCTCTGCATCCACCATGGCAAAACTATTAGTAGCATACAACAGTACCTGCCACTTCTCTCTGCTGGCTCCTTTCTCCACGCACCACTGTATATACTCTACATTACACTGGGGTGGCTCCCACTACAAGCCTGCTTTGACCTTGCACTGTACAGTTTTATTGATTCTGCCATCCATATTGCCAAGAAATCCCTCTTGCTCCCCTTCTCACCACTTAAACCGCACACCTGCTGCCTACACTCTTCCAGTATCCCTCCTAAAACCCCAGGTACCTGCCACTGCTTTAAGGACTAGCATCCCTTATAGGTTCCAGGAGTAAGGCCAAATAGGTTCTCTTATTTACTGAAACTGCACCACCATGAGCCTGACTTGCTTTGTTATTTGTTGTCCCTCAACTACTGCCACCATGTATTGTCAAACGTAACAACTGTAACCTTTCACCATGTATTATCTGCTCTTGTTATTTTGATTTTTCTACTCTGTGCCGCCTACGTGGCCTGGATCATGCCTGAAAATGGTACCTGGGATTAGTGCACCTACCCGGTTAACAAAGTCATGATTAAATACAATAAATAAAATTGAAGACCTGTTTCTTCTGATATCAAACTTATTTTTTGTGCTTTTAGTGAGTTGTGATTGTTTTTATGTTGGCTCATGCTTGTGCAGCCAACACCTTGCACTATGTAGCAGATTTGGAGGCACAGTTACCATGGGCAAATGCAGGACACGCATCAGTAGGTGTCCCTCATTCCCTAATAAGACAGCATCAGGGGCTGACATCATGTGGCCGCCAGATCTAAGAAAGGTCTGGCTCAATGAGAGCAAAGCTCTCATTGCAGCGATCACAACAAGCCTTCCCTACATGCAGGCAACATGGCGCAGTGACTGCCACCTGTTACAATGCTGATGTGGGAGCCCACCCCGTCAGCATAAAGACCCACCCATTTACAATGTATGCCGAGGAGGTGCCCAATCCCCTCAGCATCATGTGCACTCCCCACAGTCTTTCTTTGCCAATGGGGGCTCAGTCCCTGTTGGCTTTTATCCCCTTCCCTTTATTTTGCTGACGGGCCCACTCCTGTTGACATAATGTCACCCCCCTTTGTTGTATGCCAAGGGGGTGCCCAATCCCCTTGGCTCTTGTCCCCCTTCAGTATGCACCAACAGGGGTGCCCAATCCCCTGTTGGCTAAAGCATCCCCAAAACACTGAGGTGCACACTGGGAGTCCACCCCAGCATGACAAATCACCTAAAAGGAAAAACATCTGGAGATTTTTTTACCCCTGTAAAAGAAACAGTCCCTCATTGTCTCCCTGCCCCTCCACAACTCACACCCACCTTCTGTGCACCCTTCCTCCCACAACCTCCCTCACCCCATATTTAACTCCGGAGTCTGGTGCGATGATCTTATGGTCGGGAACACGCTCTGCACTCTTCAAAGCCGACCGCAAAACTGAAGAAATGCCAGTAAGCTGTATAATGGCATAAATAAGGGTTTTCAATATTGGTGCATATCTCAGCCATTTTGGGAATTTTGGCAACAAATTTTCAACATGGGTTTTGGACCCTCCTCATGAATTCAGACACTGTCATGGCGTTATTCGGTCCCAAAGGTGATTTGGTGGTCACTGCACAGAATCACCTTTGGGGACCGATTAACAAAAATGCAGTGCCACTGTTCATGGGGCTCAAAAGCCTATGTTGAAAATTTGGTGGAAAAATAAAAATGACTGTTTTATGGCGTGCATTCGCAGTTTCCATGCACGCTCCTAACTTCATGAATTTGTAATATTTTCACTCCAGATTTTCAAAATTGGCATTTCTTCCACACCTTCTTATGAACAGTACAGCTGTCATTTTACATATCCTGGCCAAAATGTGTTTTGCATGTCCGGCACAGAATAGCGTGGCCACTGTGTGAAATCAGTTTTTGGGACAGTTTGAGGACATGATGGTGATACTGTTCATGAGCAGAGGTCCTAAAATGCCTATCTTGAAAATTTGGTGATGAAATTCAATAAAATTACTGTGTTACAAAGTGTGCGTTCGCAGTTTCCATGCACCCTTGTAACTTTGCAAATCTGCAATATTTTCTTGCCAGATTTTCAACACTGGCATTTTTCATACCTCCTTATGAACAGTACAGCTGTCATTTTCACATCCCACCCAAAATATGTTTTGCACCTGTGCCGCAAAATGGCATGGTCACTGTGGGAAATCAACGTTTGGGACAAATTAATAAAATCACAGTGCCACTGTTCATGAGAGGAGGTCCCAAAATACCTATGTTAAAAATGTGGTTAAGAAATCCCCAAAATAATTGGGTTAACGGACGTGTATTTCACAGTTCCTATGCATGCTGATGATTTCCACCAATTTTCATATTTTCCTCTAGATTTTCAACCTTTTTACATGTCCTCATGAACAATACAGCTGTCATTTCCATACTGCACAAGACACCATAGTTTGTGCACTCACCACTACATATTATGCTTGAACACCAAAAGTTTAAGTAAAAGGGTTTATTCCATTAATAGCATGCCTGATGTGTTTCTGGTCTATAGCTTTCAGGCCCTTTCTCAAAGAGACTTGGAGTCTTTGAGAAAGGTCAGTCCTCAAACAAATACATCAGGCATGCTGGGAATAAATTCCTGTTTCTTTTACTGGAAACTTTTAGGTGTTCAGCGAATATGTGGTGGTAAGTGCCCAAACTATGGTGTCTTGTGAAGTTGATTGATTTGTTTGAGAGCACTACCTCACCTTGTGCACACTCTCTTGCTTTTTGTTGATTTTCCATACTGCAAAAAATGTGGTTTTGCCCATGTTGCCAAATGGAGCAGTCACTGTGCAAAACCACCTTTCAGGTAACAAACTAATAGTGCTGTTCTTCATGAGGTGGGGTCACAAAAGCCCAAGTTGAAAATTTGGGGTGAAAATGTTAACACATGCCTCACGGTGTTACGGTTTCCAACTGTAGCACCCCACCCCACCCTGTACAGACTGACAGGAGTCAGGGGTGTGATTTGGGATCATTGGTTGTAATGCTCATGCCATTTCCACCCCACCCCTACAGCCAATGACAGGCATTGTGGTGTGCCTTGCAGTGTTCACCTATCCCCATTCTCCTATACTGCACCCACCTCAGCATATTTCCTTATGGAATGAGGTAAGCACAAGCCCAAAGACCCCAGTACACCACGAAACTTGTCAGTGCTCTACAGAACAGAGTGAGGTAAAATGGCATGAGCATTATAGCTGATGACCAAAGGCACACCCCAATGCCTGTCGGTCTCTGCAGGGTGGGGATGGGGTTGATGTCACTTCAGTATTTCACTGCCATTCCTATTATGCATCTCTAACTCCTGCACTGCCAATGCCAATGCCAGTGAGACAACATTTGGCATTGACAAATGCCTGTTTTAATAGCTGTAAAGTTTAGTGCTTAGTGGGGGAAGGGTGCTAATTCTATAGCCTGGCCTCACTCAGCTACCTGATAACTGGAGGAAGAGCTAAATCGGATTTGTGGTGATGGTTGCTTTTGCTTCTCAGAAGAAACTAGAAGTGGAAGGAATCAGATCCATTTCAGTGCAATAGCTGTTCCTTGCTGCTTTTAAATTGCTTCTTGTTGATTTCACTTGTTAGTAGGTTATTTTTTCTTTGTCACTGCTTCTAAGGGGCTAGCAGGGCATTGTTTGGGGCTGTTGGAATTTTTAAACTTATTTTGGTGTGCTGTAAGTGGAATGATTTGTCTTTTGTTTCACTGTGCAGCAAGCTGAGTTTCTTACTTCTTAAAAGGGACTAGCATGAATAGTTTGGGGAGCTGTTGAAACTTTGAAACCTATTTTGGTGTGATTTAAGTGGGGCTGTCATGTCTTTACATTGGAGGCCTGTTTTTTCTGATTCTTCTGATTTCAAACTTGTTTTAGTGCACTTTTATTTGGGCTGTTCTGGTGGGGCTGTTTCTTTGAATTGGAAACCTAGATCTTCTAATTTCAAGTCTATTTTGGTGAGTTGTTGGTGAGGCTGTTTGAATTGGAGACTTGTTTCTTCTGGTATCAACCCTATTTTTTGTGCTTTTAGTGGAGTTGTGATTGTTTTTGCTGTCTTTACTAGCTGCAAAGTTTCATGCATAGTGGGGGAAGGGTGCTAATTATCTGGCCAGGGGTCTTAGCTGTTTCTGATTGTTCAGATTGTTTCTGTAAGGCATGTGCTGATCCCACCCTCCTAACCCTTACCCACCAGCCCCAGGTACATCATTTCCTTTATACTGGGGGTTATGACATCACTTTCCCAAAGGCAAAGGACATGGACCTGTCATAGGAAAAGCAGATGTTCAGGAAAGGAACAGCAATGAGGGAAGAGTGACTACTACATCAGTGGAAGAGAGTAACTGCAACACAAGGGCTTTCATTTTACATGTTTGTATTGGTGTTTATAGTAACCCCTACCTGCATGACCAAGTGCAGGTTGAGGGGGCCTGGGTACTAGAAATGGGTGCCTCTACCTGGATGACAGGGTTTGTGGTAGTATAACTGACCTGGGTACAGCCCTCAGGACACTGTACCCCCCTTTCCCTCTAGTGGCCTAAACAATGTACTGAGCACACAGACACAATAACTCCCACTTGTTGCACTTACCATCAGGGCTGGTTCCAATAGCTCGGCCCTGGAGACCCTCTGTAAAATAAGGTTAGACACAGCAACTAACAATAGTACAGTGCTATTTGTACAGAAATGCACCACAAACAGTTTAGGTGCAAAAGATTCAGATCTGATTTATTTAGGGGAATGAACAAGCAAGGGCGTAATCTGGCTGATTAATTCAAGATCTGAAAGATTCAGGTTATATGGCATGCACTTTAGAGTCCCACAACATAGTCACACACACTCTGGGTTCCTAGTTGGAACTGCAGGCTAGCTGAAGCGGTGCCAGTGTAGGCCAGTGTTACAGCTGGTTGAGGCCCTGTGATTAAAGAAAACAGGCATGCACTTTAACTCACAATTTGTAATCCAGTGCCGGATGGCTCATTCCCACATGATTAGCAACAACAATTAAATCAGTTGACACACTTTGATTTGAGCTTTTTGCAGGAGCTACCCTGGTGTTTACTCACACTACCCAGTACAGGATGCAGGATGGATGAAATGGAGACCTCAGGATGAAGTGCTGGATTGCCAGGAGAAGCAAGGGCCACATGATTCAGTGTGGTGTCATTCCTATTCATGAAGTTGAGCAGGTGGCTGATTCTGGGCTAGTCTCTCACGATGGTTTTCCCTGCGGCATGAGCAGTTGTCTGGGCCAAGGTGGCAGGGCCGAGATCAGACTAACAATTTAGATAACAGTCCGGTAGTTGCTGGATGCAGCTTCCAGCAAGCATGACACAATCAGGTGGTGTGGAACCAAATTGCCAACCACTAACAGCATTCAGAACACTTACATTAAAGAGAAAGCAATACCACAGTTCGGATGATAGTCTGGTTACAATTCACAGTGCCTCTCGTAAACCGTATTCTCTGCGGCAGTCTCAAGTCCTGACAGGCTGATCACACCGAGGCAAATCTTCGGTCTACTTCAGGAAAATTCAGTTAATCACAATTCAGGATCTGATAGGAAAAGCTGCAAATTCGGATGAAGTCTGATCTCAGGATTAAGGTCTCTTCACTTATGAAAATGATAGCTGGCAGGTCAAACATAGCCTTCTCACTGATTTCCCTGAGCACACAGGAGTAGCTGCTCGAATCACTGGAGCTGTTCACTCTCTCAACTCTAACTTCAGACTGACTTTGCTGCAAGAAGTTCTGGGAATTTCTCTGAGATCCAAAAGGTTTGGTTGGTTGATCCATCTGTCTGTCACAGCAAGGGCTCCCTCCAGGTTCATTTAGGCGCCAAACTATAAAAACAACAATTCATTCAGAAATTCACTCCACAAGACCCTGGGGACAGACTCCATTTTAGGGTCCCCTAAAGGTACTGACAGGTCCAGACTGACGGTCCAGAACCAAGATGGTAGTGCAATGCAGAAAATCCATGCTGCAATGGAAGGCAGGTTAAACAAACTATAATATTATTATTACTATAGCAGATAAGCAAACAATCACAATCTCTAACAGAGCTCCATCTGCGCAATTAGTGATGGCAGAATGGAGCAATTGTACTGAGGGCCAGGTGGGACTCGGCCTGAAACTACTCGCCCCACCCAGATTAATTATACACTACGAAAATGATGCCTTTTAAAGAGACAGGCATGGAGGCGAGCTAGGCACTCACATGCAAAACACTTTTAAACTGCTAGGGCACAGGACACCAGCTTGGCAGTGGACTTTAGGCTAGCCTAGAAGAAATATTAGGGAACCCCATTTGTGGGGGTTTACACCCGTCCCGCCTGGAAAGAACTTGGCATCCGTGTCAAGTCTATGCCAGAAAAGCATGGAAAAAGACAATATACTATACATTATATACGTGACATTACTATACAAGACAAGATAATGACTGATGCATCAGTTAGCTATAAATTTATCACATTACTATACTCATTTA
The DNA here is from genome assembly GCA_016271365.2 of Neoceratodus forsteri. NCBI lineage: Eukaryota > Metazoa > Chordata > Ceratodontiformes > Ceratodontidae > Neoceratodus > Neoceratodus forsteri. The sequence goes on from CM057454.1 coordinate 1,344,032,868, forward strand.
GAATTCTCTGCACAGGTACTATATCCATAATGACAACGACTTTGCATTTTTCATACATTCAATACTGATTCCACTATGATTTACACAATGACATTACTATACTTATTCATGTAATAGTTTCTTGCACTTTGAATAACATAGATGGGACCCATCCCTATCAGCTATCTTAGGGCTAGATGGGACAGGGGAACCATGTTCTGAGGAAAACAATTCACCTAGATGTGGCAGACAGGCTCAGTTTGGACAGTGAGCTCTCTAAAATGTAAACACCCTTATGCACAACATTGAGAGTCTGGTTTGACAGCTCTTCCAGACTTTCTGGGGTACAGACACAGGCTATGGGCAATCAGCACTGGCATTAGTTTATTCTACTGTAGTGAAGGGATGCCTCTGCACTGGTTGAAATGTCCAGGTTGGGAGCAATGTCAGCTCCTTGCTCTGTAGACTCTGTTTCTGCAATACTTTGCTCATTATTATCACCTTCTAAAGAGGGCCCAGGTTGCGCATCCTGAAGGAACTCCGAGATAATTGAACTTTGTGGCACTGGAGGGGTGCTGTCAGCACTTTCATATTACTCTTCAAGTTCTGGTAAGTCACCAGAGATTCACTACATCAGATTCCTCCTCAGGTAATTCAAAAGTTCTAAACACAAAGATTCTGTTATTTCAGACGTAATACTTTGCATTGATACATAGATACATAGACAGTGTTGTGCAGATAAGGGCCTATGGCCCACCCAGTCTACCCATTTGAGCTTGTAAGTTCATTTTGTTTTCCTAGAAGTCTGTTGCCCTTACCCCTGACCTCCAGAATTCCTTTATGTCTATCCCATGCATTCTTAAATCCTGTGATTGTTTCAGCCCTCACCACTTCCTCTGGCAGGGTGTTCTACTTGTCTACCACCCATTCTGTGAAAAATTCTTCCTCACGCTTCCTCTGAATCATCCTCCTCCAACTTCATCCCATGCCCTCTAGTCCTGGAACATCTTGTTCGCTAAAAATAGTGTATTCCTGCACCCTGTTCCTCCCTGTAAGGAGGCACTGGCTCTAGGGAGGAAGCTGGAGGGTTACACAGTCCTGAAGGCCCAGCTTCAGCCCCATAATTATACATTGGGCAACCTTGAAACAATTGACTCAGTTCATAATAAGGATAATAAGCATTGTCCCACTCACTACCATCAGAGGTGGACTGACAGTCACTATCATTCTGGGCCTGTCAGGGGGTGAAAAGCATTGGTCTGGAACAACTGGGGCAGGTTGACTCTGTTTCTTTATAGCAGCAGCATGAGTCACTGGCCCAGGAGGGGTAATGTCTGATGGTTCAGCAGCAATGATCACTTGGCCAATGGGCAGTTGGTGGTTTCTGTGCATGGTCTTGACAGCTTTAGAATCATTCTCAGGGCACACTTTGTATACAGGTAGATCATCCAACTTGCCGACTACTACATGTGGAAGATGATGCCATCTGTTGGCAATTTTATGCTTGCCATGAAATCCCAAGGATTATGTAATAGCTTCTCGATCCCCATGCAACAACTCTTGGGCCTTCACCGGTCGATCATGTCTCTCTTTGTTAGCAAGATGTCATTTGGCAGCCATTGTTTGAGTCAGTTGGTATGCATGGTTTAATTGAGCTTTTAGTTTCTGTACATATTGCAAATAGTTTTCAGCTCTGACCCCATCCAGACAGACTCCAAAGCAAACATCCACAGGCAACTGGGCTTCCCTCCCGAACATGAGATGACAGGAAGAAAAATCAAGCATCACTTTTGTGTAATTATAGGCATGTACCAAGGTGCTAATCTGCTGGCTCCATTTAGACTTGTCTTTAGGATGAAGAGTGCCCAACATGTCCTGGAGGGTTTTGTTAAAGCATTCCGGCTGGGGTCCCCTGGGAGTGGTAATGAGTGGTTTTAGACTTTGCACCCCCTACAGGGAGAGCATCTCTTTGATCAGTCTACTTTCAACGTTCCGTCCTTGATCAGAATGGAAACGTCTGGGTGCACCATAATGGACTAAGAACTGTTCTACTAGCACCTTGGCCACCATAGAGGCCTTCTGATCCTTGGTCGGAAAACTTATGCATATCAGGTAAAGTGATCAGTTGCTACCAGTACATTACCAATGTTCTTTTGATCAGGCTCCAGACACAGGAAGTCTGTGCAAAACAGTTCCGTGGGGGCACTGGTTGAAATGTTAACAAGAGGAGTGGCTTTCTGGAGCAAAGGTTTTCTCTGAAGGCACCTACTGCGGGTTTTGACATAGTTTTCAACATCAGCCCCTATCATGGACAGTAAAATCTGGACCGCACCAAGTTGAGGGTCCGGTCAATACGAGGTGTCCCATGTGAATGTGTAGGGACCTCAGTGCCAGCTGCTTGAAGGCTGTGGGTAGCACCAATTGCTGCTTGTCTGACTGCCCTCCCGATCTACTGTCTTCTTTGAATAATAATGCAGTCTGTAAGTTGGTAGAACGTAGTTTAGACACATCTCTCCCTGCATGAAGGGCATCAAGTGTGGGCTGGATCATAGGGCCTTGGGATTGAGCCTTCTGAATGCTGTCACTATCAAACTGGGGGAAGGCACTGATGTCCAGTGTAGAAAATGACAATAAGGCTCAGGTATGCAAGTATCGGGAGCCCCAAACAGTCCACCAGACAGTCCACTGTATCTGTGGATGGCTACTCATCTTTGTCAAACTTTTGGCACAGTGTTTTAATAGAGTGTTTCTGACAGCTTCACAATTGTCTTGAGGGCTTGGCCACCATGAGAGAGTGTCAGCATCAATATGGTTCAGTCCAGGGTGGTACTCAACTGCATAATCATAAGTCGATAGAGCAGAAGCACCAGTGGCATCCAACTTTGCTGAGGTCTGTACATACATTAGGGGTTGTTATCAGTTTTTACCAATATTTTGGCCTCATAGAGATACTCATGAAATTGATCAACTATGGCCCACTTTAGAGAGAGAACTCAACTTGTGAACAGGATAGTTTCGCTCAGATGGTGTTAAGCTTCTACTGGCAAAAAGCCAAAAGGTCTCAGGCCATCTTCATAATCTTGATACACAACGGCCCTGAGTCCCTTCAGGCTGGCATCCGTATGCAGGACATATGGCTTGGTAGGGTTAGCAGAGGCAAGCACTGGGGTGTAAGTAAGCTAATATATGATCTCAAAGAATGCTGCCTCGCACTCAGAAGTCCAACGGCTCCAAATGGGTCACCTGTTCAAAATACACTTTTCTTCTTCCTTGAGGATCCTTCTTGTACCTGTGGTTGGTAGGGGATAGCCTTGAGTGAGATTGAGAAGTGACGGATTACCTTTGAATACTCCTTAATGAACCAGCAATAACAGCTGCAGAACCCCAAGAAATGCTGCAGTTCTTTAGGTTAGTTAGCTGGAGCCAGGTGGTCAGTGACTTACTTTACTAGGGTCTGTCTGTATCCCTCGGCTGACACTATATGTCCCACATATTTTATAGATGCTTGGAAAAACTGACACGTCTATAGATAGTTTGAGGCCGAATTATTCCAGGCGGTCAAAAACTTTGAATAATCTGATCTAATGTTCTTCAAGGAGCGTCCAAAGATGATGACATCATTCAAGTATACGAGACATTCTAACAGATTCATGTCTCCACTGTATGTTCCATTAACCTCTGGAAAGTAGCAGGGGCATCAAAAATCTCCGCGCATCCTCAGAAACTCATAGAACTCCAAGGGAAAAATGAAGGCTGGTTTCTCATGGTCCTCCGGGGCCATCGGGATTTGATAATACCCGTTTGCAGATCAAGTACTAAAAACCACTGACTCCCATTCAGGCAGTCCAGGGCTCCCTGTATGTGGGGCATGGTGTATTGATCTGGAACAGTCTGTCTGTCTGTTTAGAGTCCGATAATCCACACACATCCTCACAGACCCATTCTTCTAGTGCACGACTATAATGGGAGATGCATAGGGGCTTCTTGACTCTTGAATAATGCCAGCAGCTAGCATCTCCTGTAGGTGCCTCCGAACATCATCTATATCAGCTGGGGAGAGGCAGTGGGACTACTTCTAAAAGGTCTGTCATTGTGAAGACTGATAGTATGCTCAGCTCCATGGATGCACCCACATCCCACTCCTTTAGGAAAACACTTGGTCCCACTGGGCAAGCTTCTTACTGACCTGAGTCTTCCATTCAGCAGACAATGGGGAATCACAGAAGTTGAATAGGTCTGTGGTCACCTCCTCCTTTTCACTGGAATATTAGTTGCTGGGCAGTACTGCAGTGTCCACACAATGTACCATGGCTAACTTACACCCCCTGTTCACTTGAATTTCTTGATCAGACACATTCCAGATTTGAACCATCACTGCCGTGCATAAGCATGGGCAGGTAAGATACTGGGTTTGACCAAAACCCCTCTGGCAACTTCCCTTCACCAGGTGCATCCAGCATCAATATCTTATTTTCATGTCCTTTCTAAGGCAAACTTCTCCATGAACAGTGTACTGAGCGTTGGGTGGTAGTATCAGAGAATCAGGATCTTTCTTCCCACTATCCCAACCGACTAGTCTCTGTCTGCTTCTGTAGTCTGTTTTGAAGGTCAAAGGCTCTCTTTATCAAGACTGGAATTCTCAGGGCCCACCCAGTTCGTTGCCCTTGTTTCTCTTGACACAACTGCGCTAGTCTTCCAAACATGTGGGCATTGGTTCCAATGAGCAAGAGAACCCCATCATACATTCCTGTAGGACAGCACATCAGGGCTAGTGTCTTTACTTGTTCATCTACACCAATTACAGTCACAGGAAAAGACAGCCAGAGCTGGACATATCTTAGGTAGGGATAAGACTTGTCAATCAGGCCCACACATGCAGGCCTTCCAGAGATTGTAATGGCACATCAGATAAATGTTCGTCATAACAGTCCTGCAATACAGTGGTCCTTTGTGAGCCACTGTTGAGCACAACCCAATCATGGATACCATTGACAGTCATAGGAGTATCCATCGAAGGGCCTACCATTTTGGCCCAGTCTGGAGGGACAGTAGCAGGGGCCTGGACAGGCGATTTAGCCACAAAGAAGTTTGAGTAAGGATTTCTTGAACGTTCACTGCAGTCATTGCCGGCACTCCTCAGCCATGGTCTCACTTTCCGGAGCTCCCTTGAAGTCTGTATTCAACTTTACCTAGGTCTTTGGGGACCTGCATTCTCTCTTCATATGCCCATCCTTCCCACAATTATCACAAAATATGCTTTCCAGGGTCTGGTGTGGCTGAGACATTGCATGAGGAGCTGAGGTGGGGTTACTACCAAGAGAAAATCTTGGTTCAACCTCTGTATGTGGTGTGGCAAATGTTGGGAAACATCTCAGTAGTTCTGTCACTTCCATAGTTCATTCATTAACTTTTGAGCTGCTGTCAGCAGGAGTTGCCTGGTGTGCACCCCACACCCCATTGAGACGCAGCTCTGAGAGTGGTTCGGTCTATAGTATCTTTGGAATGGGCTTGTAGGAAAATGGTAGCCTTCCTTTCTCAGACCTCTTGCAGTATCTCTCCCCATGGTGGAGTGTCCTTAATAGCCTCTGAGTGTTCAACTCTCACTGTTTTTGCCTCTGAATACCACTCTCAAAAGCATCCTCAGTCACCTGGGCAGCAGCAGTAGCAGATACATGAGGAGGCCCGCACATGGCTGCCTCCTCTCAATTCCTCTAGATTTCCTTCATCAGTCCATCATAGGTAGGTGGTGCATCCAACCAGGCTGCCAGTCATAGTTGGAGCAGCAATAATTCTGAGAATGGGGCAGACTTGAGAAATTGATCTAGCCTAGTCTGATCTAACTTAGTTGGTGCCATGCCACCTTTCTTTAGGCATTCCTGTAGCATTGCTTTGAGATGAGGCACATACGCTGATAAGGGCCCCCTGGGTATTGCTGAGTGTTTTTGACCCTATACCACAAGTCCTCATCCAAATCAGGACTCCCATACATTTTCCAATGCATTCAGATAATCTTGAGCAGTTGCTTCTGGGTAACTAGCCTGTGTGGTGTGGATAGTAAGCTTGGTGGGTCCTCTGAAGCTTTCAACAACCCTTTTCTTCTTCTCTGCCTCTGGGCATTGCCATTCTTGGATTTGAGGGGCAACATAGACTATCCAAATATCCCAATTGTCCTCCCCTGGGGTGTGAGGAGGGTGCCTGAAAACATCCTCATCTGGTGATCTGAGTCATGACTAAGTGCAGGCACAGAGGGAAGCACAGGAACTGGTGAAGGGACAGGTCAGGAACTGGCAGGGGTACTGGGGAAGGGACACCCCAAGGTGGCAGGAATAACTTCTTGAAGTCCTCTATGGTCTTCCCTTCTCCAGTAACAAGTTGGCCAGCTTCCTCGAAAGTCTCAGATAAGGGTGGGGCACATCCTCCCCCAGGGTCTTACGGTCCTTAGTTATTATCCTCCAGGTGGCTGGGACCCCTTCTGGGGCAATAGTCTGTGGCACTTGTGCTATCTATGGGGTCACTACACTCCACCAAGGCCAAGAAAGTTTGGGCAGTTAAATCAGCCTGTCACCCCACCACTATGGCGTTTTTCAAACATTCGACTTTGGAAAGTGCCCTTCAACTGTTCTTTACTATTGCCCAATGGGATATCCAGTATAAGCAAGGCATTTTGGGATTCACTCTCCTGCCCATACAGCACCCTATCAATTGGTGCACAACCATTTCTACTGGGGTAGCCATTAACTTTTAACAGTAATTCTTGATTTTGGCCACTAGTGGGCATTAATCCTAGTGGTAGCCTCCAAGATGTAACACCTACCTGTGTGTCCAAGTGCAGATTGAGGGACCGGGTACTAGAAACAGGGTGCCTCTACCCTACCCGCCTCTTTCCCTCTAGTGGCCTAAACAATGTACTGAGCACATATATACAATAACCCCTACTTGTTGCACTTATCACCAGGGCTGGTTCCAATAGCTTGGCCCTGGAGATCCCTGTAAAATAAGGTTAGACATAGCAACAGACAGTAGTGCAGTGCTATTTGTACAGAAATGCACCACAAACAGTTTAGAGCAAAAGATTCAGATCTACATAGATACATAGAAATATAGATTCTGACAGCAGATAAGGACCGCTTGGCCCACCTAGTCTGCCCATTTCCTACCTAATGGATAAGATGCAGATCTGCGGGGAATGAACAAGGAAGGGCGAAATCTGGCTGATTGATTCAAAATTCGGAGGCAGTATAGCGCAGTGGTCTAAGACTCTGAGCTGCATATCTACTGACATCCAGTAGACCAGACATGGGTTTGAATCCCACAGATTCCACTTGCATACTGTGTGACCCTGAGCAAGTCACTTAACCTCCTTGTGCTCCCAGGTCACTCCTGTAAATAAGCTTTCATCTTAGTGTGCAACACCTGGTTAAACAACTAAATAAAAAAAAGATCTGAACGATTCAGGTTATAAGGCATGCACTTTAGAGTCCCACAACACAGTCACATACACACTGGGTACCCAGTTGGAACTACAGGCTAGCCTGAAGCAGTGCCTGGGGTAGGCCAGCATTACAGCTGGTTGAGGTCCTGTGATGGAAAGAAAACATGCATGCACTTTAATCCACAATTTGTAATCCAGAAGCGGATGGCTCAGTCCCAAATGATTAGCAACAACAATTAAATCAGTTGACCCACTTTGATTTGAGCTTTTGCAGGAGCTATCCTGGTGTTTACTCACACTACCCAGTACAGGATGCAGGATGGACAAAATGGAGAGCTCAGGATGAAGTGCTGGATTGCCAGGAGAAGCAGGCCCACACGATTCACCGTGGTGTTGTTCCTGTTCATGATGTTGAGCAGGGGCTGATCCCGGGCTGGTCTCTCATTGATGGTTTTCTGCGGCGTGAGCAGCTGTCTACACCAAGGTGGAAGGACCCAGACCTTAATGAACAATTCAGATAACAGGCCGGTGGTTGCTGGATGCAGCTTCCAGCAAGTGTGACACAATCAGGCGGTGGGAACCAAATTACCACCCACTAACAGCATTCAGCACACTTATAGTAAAGAGGAAGCAATACCACAGTTCAGATGACAGTCCGGTTGCAATTCACAGTGTCTCTGCACAAACCGTATTCTCTGCGGCAGTCTCAAGGCCTGACAGGCTGATCGCACCAAAGCAAATCTTCGGTCTACTTCAGGAAAATTCAGTTCATCACAATTCAGGATCCAATAGCAAAGCTGCAAATTCAGATGAGTCTGATCTCAGGATTAAGGTCTCTTCACTTATGAAGATGGTAGCAGGCAGGCCAAACACCGCCTTCCCACTGATTTCCCTGAGCACACACAGGAGTAGCTGCTCAAATCACTCGAACTGTTCACTTTCTCAACTCTAACTTCAGACTGATCTGCTGCAGGAAATTCTGGGAATTTCCTCTGAGATCCAAAAGGTTTGGTTGGTTGATCCATCTGTCTGTCACAGCAAGGTTCATTTAGGTGCCAAATGTAAAAACTACAATTCCTACAGAAATTCACTCCCACAAAACCTCTGGGACAGACTCCATTTAGGGTCCCCAAAGGTACTGACAGGTCCAGACTGACAGTCCAGAACCAAGATGGTGGTGCAATGCAGAAAGTCCATGCTGCAAGGGAAGGCAGGTTAAACAAACTACAATATTATTATTACTACAGCAGATAACCAGCAAACAATCACAATTCCTAATAGAGCTCCCTCTGTGCAATTAGTGATGGCAGAATGGAGCAATTCTACTGCCGGCCAGGTGGGATTCGAGCCTGAAACTACTTGGCCCCACCCAGATTAATTATACACTACGAAAATTATGCCTCTTAAAGAGACAGGCACGGAGGCTAGCTAGGCACTCACAAAACATTTTAACTGCTAGAACACAGGACAACAGCCTGGCAGTGGGCTTTAGACTTGCCCAGGAAGACAATTGGGAACCCCCATTTGTAGGGGGTTACAGTTACATTAGGGAAAGGTGGGGCAGGAGTTAGAAGGAGGCTATGTAATAGTTGCTTACAGTTTCTTTTTGGTGTGGACAGCAGAGATAGGAACTTAAAAGGCAGCTGCTCAATCTATCTAAAGTGTAAGACAAAGGGAGAAAGGGAAATTGAGAAAAGAAGAAGACTGTTTTGCAATAATAGAGGGTGAGAGGGGAGACTTGGGGAGCATTGGGTATCCTTCATCTGGAAGGGTGGGGGTCACTGGTGGGCAATGAGAGCAATAGGTAGGGTGGTAGGCTGCAACAACTGTGGTGCTCAATCTTTCTAAAAATTGCATGGAGGGTTGTGGGGATGTTTATGTGCAACCAACATAGAGAATCTTAAAAAGGAGATTGAGGGTCTGCAGGAGGAGTTAAGACAGGCAAGGCAAGCTGGAGGAGGTTGCAGCCCAACATTGGAGGGAGAGAAGAGGAAGATGAGGACGGAGAGCAATTTGGGACAACAGGGGGAGAAGAGGGTCAGAAGAAGGAAGCAGAGACAGGGGCCCAGGCCAAAAAGAACAGTGTCATGGAAACCAGGTCAAAGAAAGTAGGGAAAGGGACTGTTGAGGGAGGAGGAGAAGTGGCAACAGTCATGGAGTCGAAAGGATGGAACGTGGGCTTTTGAAAGGGACTCTTATAGATATATACAGGTCAAAAATTATGTCCTGCATCAAGAGAGGTAGGAGCCTGTTCACTGACCCACCTCCAAAACTGTGGAGCCTTCTAGACAACTCTTTGAGAGGTACATCTGGGGCCACCTGATATGTCATCATTATAGAGTGTTGAGAGAGGGCCTGGCTGACTCCTCGGAATCCATTTTGAACAGTTGGAATAGGGATCTGGAACTGAAATCTCATGCTCAGAATGGCAAAAGCATACATTATGGCTCTTAGGATTACCTATTCCAACAGGTGGAGAGAGTTTGCCTGGAAGTGCTGGTTGAGATTTTTCATTCTCCGGCTATCCTGACCAAATATATCCCACCTTTGTATTGAAAATGCTGGCATAGATGTTCCTGTGCCTTGGCAGACCTGGGACATGTTTTTGGATGTGCCCTCAGATTACACCCTTCTGGTGTGTATTTCAACAAGAAATCTCAGATTGCTTGGGAGAATTGGTTGAGCTCTTACCAGAAATTGTGTTGCTGTCTATGTTTCCATCTCACCTCCCTTCTTGGCACTGTACTTTACTCCCCATATATATCTTGGTGGCAAAAGGCCAACACCAGACACTGGATGTCTCCAATAAATCCTACTATCTCTGACTGGAGAAAGGTGGATTCTGAAATTTATTATATGGAGGATTTAAAGGCAGAACTGCACAATAAATACAGTACTTTGAGGGATTATGGAGGCCATGGACATGCATATATCATCCCTGATCCGACCTTCATTCCTAGTCTTCTCCCTACTAAGAGGACTTTCTGGATCTATTGGATGGGAAAGATATTTGATATGGTTTGGGGGTTGTTTGCCTTCTGTGGATGAACTTAAAGATTGTGGAATCCTGTTTGAATCATTTGTTAGTAGTATTCCTGGGATTGTCATATATAACCACCTCCTGGGCTCATAGTCTAAAAAGAACCTAAGAACTTGCAGTGGAATCATACTGATATGTAATCTTACAATAGTAAGTCTCATGGATGTAATGAAACCAGGATGTATATATGTAATGTGTCTTACCTAAGTGAATAAAAATAAAATAAAAAGAAAGGAAGGAATGGGCTACTATGAGGAGAGAGGAAGCATGCATTGAGAAGAGCCTTCAGAAAATCATTTTTGCAGTATTAGAGGGAAAGGAGGAGGGAGGGAGGTGATGAAATTGGAGGAGTAACTGATAGAAGTCAGGATGAAACTGGAGTGGGGGAAGTTCTACTGATGGAATTACAAAAGAGGTAGAAGGGGAACTAATGTGCAGGATGAAGAGTAGGAGCTGGGAGTGAGAGGTGGGGATGAAGGCAAGCAAGCAGTTAGTAAGAGGGGTGGAATCTTAGTGCTGGGGACTTAATACTAAGAGGAGTCAGGTGGGTAGCAAAGGGAAAGGCATAGTCGTATTTGGGTGGAGGCCATGCCTGGAATGACAGTGGAAAGGAGGGAGAATCTGTTCTAAAATATACTAGAAGGGGTAGGAAGAAGCCTCATTTAATTATACATTTTGAATGACCTGGCTGACAGGATGATAGATGTAGTCCAGAAGAGGTTTGAAGAACTAGGACAATTACGTGAGGGACAGGAAGATCAGTAACTTTCTCAGAGATACTTCCAGTGCCCAGGGCAAGCATAACAAGAAAACTGAGAATAAAGGATTTTAATGAATGGCTAAGAACCTAGTGTCATGCTGAAGGGAATGGGCTGGAGGGGTGGGGTGGTGGGGAGGTACCTGCGAGGACACTAGTCTCTATGCCAAGGACAGACTACACTTGAGCGAGGAGGGAAAGAAAGTGTTGAAACATAGAAATATAGACATAGAGACACAGACATTGACAGCAGATAAGGACCAATTGGCCCACCTAGTCTGCCCATTTCCTGTACCCTACTGGATGAGCTGCAGATCTTAGTTAAACAGCCTATTCTTCCTACCCCCACAGAATTGCCTTATGTCTGTCCCATGCATTCTTAGATTCTCCTACAGTTTTATACCCCACACCTCCTCAGGAAGGTGGTTCCATTCATCCACCACCCTCTCTGGAAGCAATACTTCCTCACATTGCCCCTGAGCCGTCCCACCTCTATCTTCAAATTGTGTCCCTTGTTCTTGCACATCTCTTTTCTGAAAGATGCTACCCTCTTGGACTTTGTTGATTCCACTGAGGTAATTAAAAGTTTCTGTCATGTCCTCCTCTCCCTCCTTTCCTCAAGAGGACACATGTTAAGCTCCTTTAGTCTCTCCTTGCATGGCTTCTCTTGCAGACCCTGCACCATTTAGTTGCCCTCCTCTGATTGCTCTTCCTGTTTATGTCCTTGCAGAGATGGGGTCTCCAGAACTGGATGCAGTACTCAGATGGGGTCTCACCAACTATCTGTATAGAGGATAATGACTTCCTGTTTTCTGCTGGTGATGCCTCTCCTTAAACATCTCAGTATCCCCAGCCTTCTCTGCCTTCTCACATTACTTGCCAACATTAAGGTCATCTGATATGATTACCCCAGGTCCCTTCCATTTTGTTGTTGTTACTACATCTCCCCATTGTGTACTCTTCCCCTGGGTTTTTTCCCAGGTGCATTATTTCACACTTCTTTGCATTGAATCTAAGCTAGCCTACTTCTGACCATTCCTCCAACCTTGCCAAGTCCCTTCTCATCCTTTCCATGACCCCTTGTGTATCAACCCTGTTGTAGATCTTTGGGTCATCTGCAAAGAGCATACTTTTCCTTCCAGTCCCTCTACAATGTCACTTATAAAGATATTAAAAGGACTGGACCCAGTACTGAACCCTGTGGTACCCCACTAGTAACCTCCTTTCTTCAGTGGACTCCGTTTACTATTACCTTCTGTGTCCTGTTGTCCAGCCAATGTTTTACCAGGCTACCACCCTGGGACCTCACCCAGGCTGGCTAATTTGTTTATTAATATTTTGTGTGGGGCTGTGTCAAATGCCTTGTTAAAGTCTAAGTAGGCCATGTCCACAGCCCTCCCTGGTCTACTACTTTGGTCACCCAGTTAACGGATCGATTAAATTTGTGACATGACCTTCTCACTGTGAATCCATGCTGCCTTGGGACCTGTGCCCCACTGGCTTCTAGGTACTAAACAATTCTTTCCTTCATAATCGATTCCATCATTTTCCCTACCACAGAGGTCAAGCTAACAGGTCTGTAGTTCCCTGCCTCTGTCTTGCTTCCACTTTTGTGAATGGGAATCACATCCACCTTCCTCCAGTACTCAGGTACCATACCATCTTCCCATGGTTTGTTAAAAAGGGTCGTCAATGATGTCACTAGTTCTCTGCTTAATTCTTTTAGAATTCTGGGGTGAATCCGTCAAGCCCCATTGCTTTGTCCACCTTCAGTTTTAGTAGTTCTTTCAGAACCCTTTCTTCTGTGACATGACTGGGATCAACCTCTATCCAGAATGCTTCTGTTAATTGGATTAGGTATCCTCCTCCTCCTCTTTTTGAATACTGAGCAGAAGTATTCATTCAATATCCTTGCTTTTTCACTGTTCTTCTCTGCCCACCGTCCATTCTATTCAGCCTCTCTATCCCTCCCTTTGTCTTTCTACACTCCCTAATGTACCTATAGAAGGTTTTATCCCCCTTCTTAACCGAGTTGGCTATCTTTTCCTCAGTTTGGGCCTTTATATTCTGACTGCCTTCCTGCTTCTTCTGCCTTAACTGGTACAGTTCTCTGTCCTGTTCCTTCTGTGTTTCCTTAAACTTTCTAAATGCTATCTTTTCTCCCTAACCTTCTCCACCACCTCTTTTGAGAACCATAGTGGCTTTTTCTTTAATTTGATTTGTTTATTTGCTTCACACAAGGCATGTTGCCTCTGTGATAGCAGTTTTGATGTTTCACCATTGTTGCTCCACCCCTCCTTCTTGCCTGTTTGCTAGTGCTTTTCAAGGCACTCTCCCATTTTGCCAAAGTCAGCCCTCCTGAAGTCCAGTACCATCATTTTGTATGGCTTGACTCTGCAGCTGAGTTTATCATGAATCACACTGTTTGGTGGTCACTTGTTCCCAGATGGCTACCCACTTCTAGATCTGAGATCCTCTCACTGTCCCCATTTGAGAGTATGAGGTCTAAGATTATTCCCTCCTGAGTGGGTTCCAGCCCTAGCTGTCTGAGGTATGCCCCTGTAGGGCATTGAGAATAGCCCTGTTCTTGGATGTGCTGCAGCAAAGGTGTTCCAGTTAACATCTGGCATATTCAGGTCCCCATCAACAATATGTCTTCTTTCTCTGCCATCCTAAGGATGCCTTCTATCATATCCTTGTCCATTCTCTCCCTGAGATGGGGTCTGTATACAACCCTGTGTTGATTGTGGTACCATTTCCAGTCTCTAAGGTGACCAACAGTGCCTCCTCTCCTCCTCTCCCTGTTTACTCTTTTGTTCCATTGCTTTTATTCCATCCTTACATAGAAAGCTTCTCCTCCCCTCTTCTACCTTCCCTGTCTGTCCTGTAAGTTATGTATCCTGGTATGTTAACATCCCAGTCAGAGTTCTTGTGTACCATGTTTCTGTGACTGCCACAATATCCAGGCATTCCTCTTCCATCAAGGCCACCAGTTCTGGGAAACAGAGGATGGAGGAATACATAGAGGAAGTTAGAATTTAAACTAAGACTAAGTGGTGGCAAGTGAGCAGAGCATGCAGAGCCACTGGGTTGGGAAGCCATATAGCTACCCCCATAACAGTGACAAAGGACAAAGGCAAGTAGTACTGGTGATGCTAGTGAAGGAGGGCAGAAGGGGACTGGGAAGGGTGGAAGATAGTCACCCTGAATGCTAGGAGCCTTGTATAGAAAACTGCAGAGCTACAGACTCTCATGGCAGAGGAGGAGGTGAACAGTGAAACCATCACTGAAACATGGGCCACTCAATACAATGCCTGGGACATGTCAATACTAGGGTATAGGATATTTTGTAGGGATACAGTGATTGGAAATGGGTGGTAGCATTATATGTAAGGGAAGGACTGAAGTGTATACAGGAGGAAGGGAGAAGGGTAGTACTTAATCACTATAGATGCAAATATAGGATTCCAAGAATTGGAATCTCAAGATAGGAGTGGTGTACAGGCTGCTCTCTCAGACAGAGGAGTTAGACAGGGAAAAGCAAGACAGATCAGGAGGACCTGTGAGAAAGGGTAGTGTGTTGATTGTGGGGACTTCAACATGCCAAGAGTGGATTGGAGTACCACAACAACCAGGAATAGAAGGGAGCAGGTGCCGCTGAATGCCTTTCAGAACAGCTTACTGATGCAAATGGTCACAGAACCAACCAGGTTAGGGAATACCCTTGACCTCATTCTGGCAAATGGGAGTTTGTGAGGAACATAGGGTGGAAGAACCACTGGCAGGCAGTGGCCACCACTCAGTATATTTCACATTGGATATGGGTATGGAAGAAGTGGAATTTAGCACAAGGGTGCTGGACTTCAGGAGAGGCCTATTTGGGAGGATGGGGGAAGTGGTAAAGGATACTTGGCAGAATTCAACCCAGTATGGACACTAACCAGAGGTAGGAGCTCATAAAGCTGGGAACAGTGGAGGCAACCAGAACCTGCAGCAAGACCCAGATCAAGAAGGCTAGCTGGGTAAGCAGGGAGGTCATGGAAAAGGTAAGGAGGAATAGATCTGCCTTTAGGAGGTACAAAGAAAACAGGGTGGGGGAGGACAGGTAGGAGTACCTGAAGGAATCAAAGGAGGTGGCAAGGGCAGTAAGGGCAGCCAGGGCATCTATGGAGCTCAGGCTGGTGCAGAGCATTAAGAAGGGTGAGAAGGACTTATTCAGGTACATCAGGTAGAAAAGGAACTGTAAGAACCAAATAGTAAGGATTAGGAAGGGGTGGGTGGAAGCAAGGGGTGATAAGGCAGAAGCACTAAATGATTACTTCAGCTCAGTATTTACTAAGGAGAAGAGATACCCAAAGGGGAGGAGGACAGAAACTGAAGGGAGGGGTGACAGGTGAGGAAATCATGAAGGGCAGGGTCCTGGAGGATTGAGGGCACTGAGGTGGACTAGGCACCAGGTCCAAATGACATCCATGCTAGGGTACTGAAGGAATTGGCAGAGGTCCTAGCGGGACCTTTGGCAGACCTATTCAATGCCTAACTACACTCAGGGTGTGTACCTCAGGATTGGAGGATGGTTCATGTGGTGCCCTTCCACAAGAGCGGCCCTAAGAATGAACCAGGGAACTACAGACCGTGATCCTCACATCCATCATTGGTAAGCTAATGGAGACTATCCTGAAGGAGGCTGGTGGCCCTCTTGGAGGCCAAAGGACCACAGGACAGCAGACAGAATGGCTTCTAAGTGGCAGATCCTGCCAAACCACCCTGGTGGAGTTTTATGATTGGGTAACTAGGCAATTGGATGGGGGCCATGCAGAGGATGTCCTGTACCTGGACTTCAGTAAGGCATTTGACTCAGTACAGCATGGGAGGCTGGGAAGCAAGTTAGAAGACACAGGGGCAGGTGCAAAACTGGTGAGATGGGTAGGAAGTGGCTTCAGGAAGGCAACAAAGGGGTGGTGGTGGGTGGGAGCTCTCATCTACAAGGGTAGGGATGAGCAGTGCTCCTGCAGGGCTCACTGTTGGGACCAGTGTTTTTGGGATATTCATTGCAGACATATCAATGGGCATCAAAAGCAAAACCAGTCTGTTTGCTGATGACACCAAGATGGGAGCAGTGGTGGATGACCTAGTGGGATGGCAGGGGTTGCAGGATGATCTGGCAAAGTTTGAAACTGGTCAAACACCTGGCGACTGGGGTTCAATGCCAAAATGTGCAAGGTGCTGCATTTTGAGGCTAAAACAAGTTACCAGCTGGGGGAGTGCAGCTAGCTGAGGACAGAGGAGGGAGAAGGATCTGGGGATTGCAGGGGAGGAGCAGTCTACACTACCAGAAGATTCTGTGGGATAATAGCTGCTGCTGGTAATTGTGTTTTCGAGTTCAAACTGTGGGGAGGTAGGGTGTGTGATTCCAGATGCAGAGGGAGGAGCTGTCTACACTACCAGAAAATTCTGTGGGATAATAGTTGCTGCTGGAAATTCTGTTTTCCGAGTTCAAACTGTGGTAAGCTAGGTGTGTGATTCCAGATGCAGAGGGGAGGAGCAGTCTACACTACCCAAAGATTCTGTGGGATAATAGCTGCTGCTGGTAATTCTGTTTTCTGAGTTTAAAGTGTGGGGAGCTAGAGTGTGTGATTCAGATGCAGAGGGAGGAGCAGTCTACACTACAAGAAGATTCTGTAGGATAATAGCTGCTGCTGGTAATTCTGTTTTCTGAGTTTAAACTGAAGAAGGCGGGCATTGTGTTGCCAGGGCTGATACAGTCTCGTGAGAGTTGGGAGTAGGCCTCAATCCCACCCTCCCTCCCCAGAGCTCAGCTCATTTATAGGGGAACACCTGCCCTGCAACTGGAGGTAAAGGCTTCAGGTACAGCTCATGTAGTTCTAGCCACTGGAGGTGGGGTTTAAAGGCTGGGATTGAGGAGCTAGGGAGTTGTACACTTCCCTTATAAGAAATACAAAATCACACATGCCCCCACAATGCAAAGCATCATGGGCTGCATATGCAAATCACCACAGAATGTTATGCTGGTCCAACTTTAAGCAGAATTGCATGGTGCCAAAAGGCCTCTCACACAGTTTGCAAAGGGTGCTAACAGAAGACATAGACACATGTTTCATCCTACCAGGACTCATCAGTATGCCCCGTCTGTTTGACACCCCAGTGGAATGGACCAGCTACCCCTAAGGCAGTGTGCCTGGGATATATCATAGTGAACCCATTAAAATAAAAACCATTTAAAAGACAAAGAACACTCTGTGCGTAAACACGGAGGCAAGGGTTACCCAAAGGGCATTTGGCTGGGAAGCCAAGTTTCAAGAAAATACAAAATCACACATGCCCCCACAATGCAAAGCATCATGGGCTGCATATGCAAATCACCACAGAATGTTATGCTGGTCCAACTTTAAGCAGAATGCATGGTGCCGAAGGCCCTCTCCACACAGTTTGCAAAGGGTGCTAACAGAAGACATAGACACGTGTTTCGTCCTACCAGGGCTCATCAGTATGCCCGTCCTGTTTGACACCCCAGTGGAATGGACCAGCTACCCCTAAGGCAGTGTGCCTGGGATATATCATGGTGAACCCATTAAAATAAAAAACATTTAAAGACAAAGAACCTCTGTGCGTAAACACTGAGGCAAGGTTACCCCAAGGGCAAACTTCACTTCCCTTATAAGTTTATTGTGTAGTACTGCACCTAGTAACAGGGGTACCCATTTACTGTGGGACTGTATCTAGGATTAGTGGGTGACCCAATTAGTGAGGAGGGGTGTATCTTGGACTAGTGGGGAACCTGGTGGGTCACCTAAGGAAACCTACTTGGAGGGGGATGGGACCACCGTCATCAGGGCTAGGCATCTTTGGGAGGGTGGTGGGGTGCACAGTGTGTGGGGTGGCCATGATACTGGACTGGGCTTGGACATTTGAGTGGTTGCCCAGTGTGCTACAACTGGCACAACAAGGAGGAGGTTGAAGTTAGGGCGACTGCTGGGGAGGGGAGGTGGTTGAGGAATAGGGTAGGGCTCTCCCACAGGGTTGCAACAAGCACTAGAGGTGGGGGCATAGGAAAGGAGTGCAGGACAGTACTCTGGGGTTGCATAGGGACCTGACAGAGGGGGCCCAAAGGAGGACACACCAAGGAAGCAGGCAGGTATCTGGGGACCCCCATCAGAGGCAAGGAAGACATTCTCAAGGAAGCAGGAGATGGCTGGGGCTGGATAGAAGGAAGCAAGGTGGGGAGGTAGATCGGACCTTAAGGTCAGTAACTGTTTCAATTCTATTCTGCTGCTTGAGGATGAGGGGTGATGTAGCCATGACAGGTGTGGTTAGAGACAGAAAGGAGTGGAGGCAGGAGGAGGGAGCCAGATAGCAGGAAGAAGGGGGAACTTAGAATGTGAGAAAACTGGGGAGCAGGTGATCAGAGCAGGAGGAGGAAGGGTAGAGGGAGGAAAGCACAAGGAGCAGGATCAGTTGGGAGGAAAGGGCAAGGAGAAGGACCAGAAGTACAAGGAGGATACAGTAAAGGAGCTGAGGGTTTAGGCCAGGGAGCAAGACAGGCAGGGAGGAGCTGAACTGAGACAGGAGGAAGGGAGGATGAGATGGGCTGGTTTATCCGATGGGGAAGAAACCAGTTGCAATCAGTGATGGGGGTAGCGGGGTACAGAAGGATACTGGGGAGGAGGAGAGGAAAGGATTGGAGGAGGGTGTCCAGGGTAAATATGGAGGGGCGACAGGTGGCACCCAGATAGAGGGAGAAGCAAGGAGCCAGCTGGGAGGAGGGCCAGTAGAAGGATGAGGGACAGAAAAGGGGGGATTGGAGGAAAGGAGGGTCAGAGTGCTCTCTGTTGGGGGATTCCATGATCAGTGGTAACAAATGGGATAGGGAGGGGAAGCCTGCCCAGTTAGAACAAAATGCTTCATAAGACTAACGATGCACAGGGCCAAGCATGGGGTATATCAGCTGGCAAAGGCTTGTGGGGGTTCCCTGACATACTGGTCCCCTGGGTACCTAAGTGACACTGAGGGAAATAGCGAGCTAGAGATACAGGAAAGTTTCAGGAGCTTGCCAGGGTCTGTCAGTGACATAGGATGGCGATTTCTTCTCAGAAATCCGCAAGCAGTGCTAAGGGCCAGTGGGGAACACAAAAGGAAGATTAGGGAGATAAACCAGTGGCTCAGGAGTGGTGTGGAGGCCAGAGGGTATGGGTTGATGGGGGGATTGGGGAGACCTGGAGGATAAGGGCTGTATGCTAGAGATAGGCTTCATCTCAATTTGGAGGAGGGAACTTGTTGAAAATAGAGGAGTCTATGGGTGAAAGGTGGGGTTGAAACTTGTGAAGGGGAGGATGGGAGAAAAGGCTGTTGAAGGGGTCTGATAAAGGAGGGACTCTGTCTACACTCCCTGGAGAGCTGGAGGAATGTGGAAAAGGCTGACTGGTAAGGTGCAGACCAGGGAAGATGGAACACATGGGAACACGAGCAGGGGAAATGGAAGTATAGGGAGAGGTGGAAGGTAGTCCTGCTAAATGCCAGGAGCTTGAGCAATAAAATGCCTGAGCTCCAGGCGATGCTAACTGAGGGAGTGGTGGATGTGGCAGTGGTCACTGAGACCTGGGCCACTGCAGGGCATGACTGGGACTGAACTTGGAGGGCAACACCATGTTCAGGAAGGACAGGGGAGGAAAGGGAGGAGGGTCGCAATAATAGTCAAAAACTGCATTGGCATAGGAGGAGTAGAGGGACAGCAGCAGAACTGTGGAGGCTATTTTGGGTCACCTTGATAACAAGGGGGGCAAGAGAGTAAAAATAGGAGTGGTATAGACCCCATGCACTGGTGGAGGAGCTGGAGAAGAGTATGGTGGCAGATGGGAGACACTGCAGATTGGGCAGGGGAAGGGTGGTGATGTTGGGGACTTAAACATGCCAGGAACAGACTGGAGACTATGACATCCTCAGTGGCAGGGGAACAGAGGTTGTTGGATGTCTTTCAGGACGCATTCCTAACTCAGCAGGTGGGGAACCAACCAGGAGAGTGCGGTACTGGATGTGGTCCTGGCAGATAGTGACCAGATTGGGGGCCTGGAGGTAAGGGACCCATTGGCAGAGAGCACCATGAAATGGTCTGGTTCTGCCTGGACCTAGGAGGGTAGAAGGCTGCACAAAGACGGAGGTAACTGACTTCAGGGGGCAGATTTCAAGAAATGGGAAGGATCCTCAAGGAGCATTTGAGTGGGATTGGCCAGACAGGGATGCTGACAGTAGGTGGAAAATCATCAGGAGGGGTGCAGGAGGCTACCAGCACCTGTGCAAGAGTAAGACAAAATGCAGAAGGGCCAAAAACCCTGCTGGTGGACCAGGGAGGTTCAGGAGGTGGTGAGGGAAAGAAGGCAGTCTATGTAGGCAATTCAAGTGCTCAAGGTGTGAAAGTGATCGAGGGAGTATGAGCTGATGACAGAAGGGCCGCCACTAGGGTGGCGAGGGAGCAAAGGCCAGGAAGGAGCAGAACCTGGCCAGGAAATTGGGAGAGGAATAAAGGTTCTTTAGATACATAGGAGAAAAACAAAGGGTAAAGGGAAGATTAGCAGGATTAAAACAGGGAGGGTTGGGCACAAGACCCGAGGGAGCAGGCTGAGGTACTAAATGAGTACTCACCTCAGTTTTCACCAAGGAAAATAGGGGCTGCATCAAACATGGGAGGAGATGGAAACTGAGGAGGGGGGACCTCACCAATAGGCGGTCTGGGGAGAGGGGGCCAAGCATTGGCAGAGGGGGAAGGCTAAGCAGGAGGACGAGGTAGCGAAGGTGGAAATCACAGCAGACAGAGTGAGGGAAGCTCTCAGGTCCCTTAAGATGGAGAAAGCACTGGGCGGATAAATTACATCCCAGAGTGCTGACGGAACTGGCGGATGTCCTGGCAAAACCCTGGCGGAGCTTTCAGCATCTCTCTGAGGACAGGGTGGGTGCCCTGAACTGGAAGGTGGCACATACAGTGCCTAACCACAGGGGGATCAAGGAGGTGGCAGGGTACAGGCCCATCAGCCTGACATTGCTGGTGGGCAAGGTGATGGAGGCGTTTTCAAGGAGAGGCTGGGGGACCTGGAAAAGTCAGGGTGCCTGGACAATAGATGGCATGGATTCGTCCCTAGGAAGTTGTGTCAGACAAACAGTGTGGAGTTCTATGACTGGGTGATGAGTGCCTTGGATCTGGGTAGACCAGTGGAAGTACTCTTTCTTGACTTCAGCAAGGCATTTGACTCTGTTCCTCACAGGGTCCTGTTGGATAATCTGGGAGAAATGGGGGTGGGGAACCAAATGATAAGATAGATAGACAAGTGGCTCCAGGACCGGACCCAGAGGGTCATAGTTGGTGGGATAGTCTCATCCCCAAGGAGGGTCATTAGCGGGTCCCGTGAGGATCGTCCTGGGCCCTTCCTGCTTCAATGCCTACGTCTCTGACATAAGGACGGGTATCAGGAGTGAGATGAGTCTTTATGGATGACTCAAACTAGGGGTGGTGGTGGATGGGGAGGAGGGAGGGTGGCCTTACAGGGGACCTGGAGGCTCTGGAATGGTGGTCTAGAAAGTGGAAGGTGAGGTTCAATGCAGGGAAATGCAAGGTATTGCACCTGGGAGCCAGAAACCGGGCCAAGTGTACACCTGGTGGGGAAATGCTACAAGTCTTGATGGCTGAGAGAGACCTGGGGTGGTGGTGGATGTCAAGATGAACAACTCAGAGACTTGTAGGAGGGCAGCGCCAAGGCCAACAGGATGCTGGGATGCATCGCTAGGGGATCAGCTCCAGAAGGAGGGAAGTGATACCCCTCTGCATAACTGCTTGGTGAGGCCAGCACTCTGAGTACTGTGCAGTTTTGGGAGGCCACACTTAAAGAGGGACACTGGAACTCCTGAGGGTCCAGAGGAGGGCAAACCAAAATGATTTGGGGCTTGGGGGGACAGGACCCATGGGGAGAGGCTCAAGAGCTAAACATGTACACACTGGAAGAGAGAAGGGACCGGGGGACATGATAGAGGTCCTCAGGTACAGTGAGGGTAAATAGGGGAGGAGCAGTCAGGGTACTTCAAAGGAAGGAGGGCAACTAGAGGGCATGGTTGGAAGCTGGGGAGAGATCTGGGAGAAAGGAGGAGGTGCTACTTCACTGAGAGGGTGGTGGAGCCATGGAATGTGCTACCCAGGGGCTGGTGGAGGAGAGATGGTGGAGGGTTCAAGAGGGGTGGGACAGGTACAGGGAAGGGTTCTGGAAGCAGAATCCAGTGCAGCAAGAATATCTGGGACTGGGAAGGAAAAGCCAGAGAAGGCGAGGCAGCAAGGTCAGCTCCCAGGGTGGGGCTGACCAAACAAGCAGACACAAAGACCATTGGCCTATTCTGCTGCAAGAGTATGTTAGCATGCTCATTATGGGGGCAATGAACAACTTGGCACAACGTGGGAAGGCAGCTGCAAGGCCAACAAAATGCTGAGTTGCATTACAAGGGATATATCCTCAAGGAGGGGAGGTGATTCTGCCAATAGATCATTAGTTAGACCGCACCTGGTTTACTGTGTGCAGTACTGGTGCCCATATCTGAAGATTGACATTAAGTTACTGGAGGTGGTACAGCGAGGGCAACAAAGATAATCAAGGGGCTAGGGGACTTATCATACAGGAGGAGGTCAGGGGCTTGAACCTGAACCAAAACCAATATTTACAATATGTACACTGTTTCAGTTTTAGCATCTACTTGTGAATCCTCAAGTCCCTCGCACATATCGTGACAGGAAATCTTCATTTGCATGTTCACTCCCTTCCTATGAGAGACAGTGAAGCAGTATGGCTGCAAGGCCAGATACCATCTTATGATATGAGGGTGCTTTTCCCACATCTGTTGCACAACAGAGGGATTGTGGTCTGTCACCACCTCAAACTCAGCCCCCCAAAGGTAATGTTTAATGACTCCATCGCCCATTTTAGGGCTTAGACATTCTTTTCAATTGTCACATACCTGCTACCTCTCATGCATTTCTCTACTAATCTAGAGAATGGGATGCTCTTCATTCTGAATATATTGAATCAATTCTGCCCCTAACTCAACCTCTGATGCATCTGTCTGCATGACAAAGGGCTTGGAAAATCAGGGTTTCTCAAAACAGGGTATGCACAAAGAGAGGCCTTAATTTGTCTAAAGACTGCATCGCATTCAAGGACCACTCCATCCTGTTTGCATATCTTTTCTTCAGTTAGATCAGTAAGAAGGCCTGCTATTGCTGAAAATCTAGAATGAAGTGTCTGTAGTACTCCAGCCAGGCCCAAGAACGCACAGACCTGTTTCTTGGTCCTGGGCATAGCACATACAAAGACTGCTTCCACTTTATTCATTTCTGGTTGAATAACCCCATTCCCTATAATGAATCAAAGATATTTGGTTTTGGTCTGCCCCAGACAACACATTGTAGGGTTAATGGAGACCCTGCCTGCTGGATTGCTGAAAGGTCCTGCTCTAAATGATGCAGATGGGTTTCCCATTCAGGGCTGAACACCACCACGCCATCCAGATATGCGCGAAAAACTCAGAATATGGTTGTAGCATTTGTTCCATGAAGTGCTGGAATGTGGCAGGGCTCCATGAAGACCAAAGGCGTGGTAACAAATTCAAACAACCCTTCTGGTGTACTAAATGCAGTTTTCTCCCTAGACTAAGGGGTAAGGGGTATCTGCCAGTATCCTTTAGTGAGGTCAGGTGTGGAAATAAAGGCAGCATTCCCCAGACGATCAATAATATTGTCTATCCTTGGCATAGGGTATCTATCCAGAAGGGAGGCGATCACCATCCGAAATCTAGGCAGAGATGCTGAATACCTTCTTTATTAACTACCACTGTGTGTGATGACTATGCACTATGGGAGGGCATGATAATGCTGAACCACTCCATTTTTCTTACTTCCTTTATTACCTCATCCCTGACATGCACAGGTAATAGGTATGGTTTGTGGTACAGAGGGGTATTCTGAGTGACTCTGATATCTTGCTCTATACCTATTGCTCAGCCTGGTACATTTGTGAAAGTTTCCAAAATGTAGCCAACAGTTGCTGGACTTGGTTGAGTTGGTGAGAAGTTAGTGCAGGTAAATCTGGTCCTCCTTAACTGAACAGCCTGTTCAGAGTCATGTGATACCATTTGAATGTAACAACTTATGTTGGGGGTTCTGGTGTCTCATGCCATAATTTCAACAAATTTGCATGATAATCTGTTTTCTATACCCTTTGTTGGGCATGTGGACTTAGAGGTTACTGGTCCTACCTGTCTAACAATACTGTAAGGACCCTGCCATCTCATAAGGAGTTTGTTCTTGCGGCAGGCAAGAGGAGTAGTACCTGATCTCCTACAGAAAACTGTTTATGCCCCACCCCTTTATCATGTTCCGCCTTTTTATTGTGCTTGCTTTCCAGTAATGATTGGTGGGCCAGTGTGACATACTTGGTAAACGTTTCTCAATGCCATCATATACTCCAACACCCCTTGTTTCCCTATCTGTGTATTTTCCTCCCAATGTTCTTTGATAACATCTAATGGCCCTCGGGTTTCGCCATTCAAGAGGGAGAAGGAAGAAAACCTGTGGAAGCTTGGAGTACCTCTCGATAGAAAGAACAAGTAGGGCAGAAAAGTGTCCCAATTTCTTCCCTCCTCACTGACAAACTTCTGGAGCATTTCTTAAGTGTCTGGTTGAACAGTCCATCTGAGGGATGGTATGGTGAGTTCATACAGCATGAATTCCTAGTAGCTGATATAACTCAGCTAACATTACTGAAGTGAAATTGTATCCCATCTGTCAAAATGACCTTCAGGATGCCCATCCTACTAAATACTTTAGCCAATTCTTCCACTACCCTTGGAGCTGTTACTGTCCTCATGGGTATAGCTTCTGGCACAGTGCTCCTCCCTATAACGAACCTCTCTATAGTGAAATCCGTATTATAGAATCAGGGTGATGGTTCCCATCCAGTTTCTCTAATTGATAGGCGCATCACAATTAACTTGCAATTATCAATTCGCTTCCCATAAAACAGTGCCGGCATCCTGCAGCTGTATGGCATGCAAAATGAAGCGATCCTGGTACACAGTCGAAACTAAGCTGAAAGTCTAGACCACCTGAAAGGTGGTGAAAGCTTGACTAAGTTGTCTTTTTAGAGTGGTTATTCAAAATCCACCATATGTACTTTATGGAAGAGGAGAATGCCCTCCGAGCATTTCCTGATGAGTGCTCAGAGACCCAGGGATGGCTCGAAAAAAGTTAAGGTGTCCTGACGAGGTGAAATTGACCAAGCAACCCAGCTTTGGTTTGATCAGCAGCACTCTCATGGGGTACCATTGTCCGCCTTATTTTGAAGAGCAAGGCAAAGCAGTTCGCCAAAGATATTCACGGTGAGGAGTATGATTTCAAATCATCATCAGACCAGCTATGGCGATTCCAGTGGAGGCATGGAATTCTCCATGTGCATTACAGGGAGGCAAGGTCTTGTGACAACACAGCAGTCCAGGCATTTCTACCAAAGTTGCAAGACATTTTGTCAAGGGTGGGTACACTCCAGAACAAGTGTACAACTGTGATGAGACTGCCTGTTCTGGAGATGCCTCCTGACGTGACACTGGCTAGTAAGAATGAAATCAACACATCCAAGGGGTTCAAGGTTGCAAAGGACAGGGTAACCTACATGTTCTGTATGAACGTAACAGGAACCCACAAACTGCTACCTTGTGTATAGGGAAGTACGCCAGCTCCAAGATGTTTCCATCATGTCTCGATGGCATCCCTGCCTGGACCTATGCGCATAGCTGAAATGCTTTGATGACTTGACATCTTCCGCAAGTGGTTTTGGAGTAATTTGTACTATCAGTCTGAAGTCATTTATGACAACAAAATCTCCTGGCAAAGCACTCCTGTTGCTGGATCAGTGCCAGCTTACCTCCAGAATCAGAAATGAAGTCAAGAGATGGGAGAATAAAAGTGTTTTCCTCCCAAAGAATACAACTTCCAAAATTCAGCCACTAGATGGTGGCATTATAGCAACATTTAAAAACATTATCGTAAGCGACTGGCTTACTGATTTGGTTGCTGAGGGTACTGAAGTGTGTTCATTCTTAAAAACCTGAACCTAAGAGATGTGGTAACAATTCGCAGGAGAAGCGTGGGGAAAAGTTACACACTCTACCATTACCCACTGCTGGCAAGCTACATGGGGAAAGCATTCGAGAACAGCTTTATGCACTTGAAACACCCAAGAAGATGCTGAAGATGACACACCTGAGATAGCTGCTCTTGCAACAGAGTTGAGCTTGCTGGACACACCAGATCTCGCTATCGATGACTGGCTGTCCAGTCGATGAAGTGCAAATGTCAGGAGTCAATTGCAGACTCTGAGATAGTCTGGTGAAGCATGTCGAGCAGAGTAACTATCGCTCTGAGGATGAAGACATGGAAAAGTCACTAGTACCCAGTTATGCAGTGGCGATACGGGGATGGAAGCGCTCCACTATTTGCAGTCACAGGACAGTGATCCGATTAAGGTATTGCAGCTGAGAAACATAATATCGCGTATATAAGAGACATTATGCCAAAAATTTAAACAATCTAAGATTTCTGGTTTTATGAAAGCATCACCTAACAGTTACAAATGAACCTGCATTTAATTATTGATTTACTTTTTAAACTAAACTGAATAATGAATAAAAGTGAATTTACTAAATCAAACTGGTGTTTTACTTGCTGCTAATGTATTTTTTTACATGCTTTCTTAACGAACACGCTGCTATAACGAATGAAGGACTTGGCTCCTGACTCATTTGTTATAGCGAGGGAGCACTGTATCTAGCGGCATAGTTGCAAATGACTAAAATAAATCTATTACCCTTAGAACTAGTCTCTAGGGGCCCAGCACATCAATGGCAATACGAACAAAGGCCTGGCTGACTAGGGGTATAATCTAGAGGGGTACCATATCCCTTTTCCCTGTCCAAGCTACTATCTGACATACTGGCAGCATTGAACATACTCAGATACCTGCTCATGAATTCCTGGCCAATGAATTCTACTCAAGATCCTGCTTAAGTGGTATCTTTCCCAGAGTGACCACCAGGGGTATATCATGGGACAAGTGAACTGTTTTGTTCTGGTATTTTGGGGACAAACCAATTGTGCTACTTTATTCTCATTTTGGGGTTTGTACACTCCTGTACAGGATGTCTTTTAACATAAGATACCTGGGGACCCATCATCATTTTGTTTTTCAACCTGTAACAAAAAGAGGTTGAAGACACATCTTGTTTCTGTTCATATGCTATTGTCTCAGATTTGATATTCAAGGGCCCATGACCTTTTTTTCCTGCCAGTTTTTTTTCTTCATTTAACCATTTCTCCTTTTGAACTTTACTTGGGGACTCATACAGTTCCTCTGAAAATGGAAAAGTTTCACCAGCTTGGCTTGTTGTTTTGTTTGTGACCGAATCGTACTGCAATTAAGGGAGAATAATCCTGTTTTACCAACAATGTAGAAAAGTCAGGATGATCTTGCCCAATAATGATGGGAACTAGTAAATGGGAAACAATCCCTACAAATAATTCTTGTGTCTTCCCATTTACAGTCAAGTCCAGAGGGTGGTGGAATAAAATGAGTGTTCCTATGTATACAGGTGGCCATTGTCCCTGCTCCTGTTCTTTCTACACCTCTACTAGGTCAGTTTGAACCAGAGTCTGGCGGCTTCCAGAGTCTAAGGGGCCTAGGACATGATGTGTTCCCACTTCCACTGTGGCTACATAAGGTGCCCAGTTGGCTAATTACAGATGTCCAAAGTCTCTCTTCACTAATGGACAGTTCCTAATACTATGCCTCTTTTCTGGCAACCGTGGCAAACAATCTCAGACAGGGAACTCTCTCCTCCTTTTCTCTTTACTTCGAATTGGTTTTAAAGTTATTGGTAGGAAAGGTAGTTCTTACTGGGTTGGTGGAAAGAGTAGATTTAAATCCTCCTTGGTTCCTCCCTCTTGCAGGTGTGCAACCATGAAGTCTTCTGCCGGGCAATAATTTTTTCCGCTCCTTCAGACTTATGTTCATGCATCCACACTTGTATATCCTGTGGTAAGACCTTGATGAATTGTTCTATTCTGATAGCTTCCATGATTTGTTGGATTGTCTTGCTGCCAGGCTGCAGCCATTTATCACTCAAGTCCTTCAAATGCACATAAACTTCCCTGGGGTCATCGTTGGATTGCATCTTTACATTTCAAAACATTGCTGGTAGGTGTTGGTACTGATGTCGTACCACCTCAGGATCTCCAGTTTGACATGATTGTAATCATCAGTGAGCTATATATCCAATCAACGATATGCTACTTGCTCTTGTCCTGTTAATTGGGGCAGGGCACACCACCTATTGTTCCCTTGGCCACCCACACGTTTGCACCACTCATCTCGTAATGTCGTGGAGGTACACTTCTATGTCATCCGTGTCCTGCAACCTTGCCAGTTTAATGTCTCTGGGGCCCTTTGGTCTTTCAGCATGTTCTGTCTGGATGGCCTGGAGCACCCACATAGTCTCTGCCCACTTAGGTCTTGTCTCCTATGTTCAATCTCTCTCTCTGGTCAAGCTGAACCTGTCTGGCACATAGCCATTTCAAGAGTTTACTAACATCTTCCATGGGGGCATATTCCAGATCTGGGCAGGAGGTATCCACATCTTCACCTATACCCTCCGTTTTGAGCAATGGGTCCATGGGCATCTCTTCCCTCATGCTCACTGGGATCCTGCTCTGATTTCTCTGATGGCTGTGCCTTTATTTTGGGCCTACATCAGGTAGACCAGATAATAGCTGAGTCCCTGTCTGTGCAGCCATCTTCCTCATGAAGACTCCTTTAACCTGGTTGCCTTCTGCCACATGTCCACATCGGATACCAGGAAGTATCTGCTGCAACATCTCCTTCCCTGGCAAGACACTGTAGGCAGTAGAATCACACTTGTGACACCAATCTGTAATGGTGTGGATTCTACAGATGGACACAGCGTCTCAGAGTAAGGTGCAACTCACTTTTTCTTAACGGGATGTTTATTGCTTTATAAACATTTCAGGCACCATAAATCAAAATAACATACAACAAGAAAAAAACATTCATAAACAGCAAAGCAAATCAATTCTTTGGAACAGAACCTTCTCACTGTTGGTCAGAAGGAACTGACTTATCTGATGTTACCTGCTCAGGTAGAGCTTTATGTACCCACCTCCCTGAGTCAGGTGATCTAGCATCAGCAAAACTTTTAAACATGTTTCATATCCTCACAATATAGGTTTAGACAGGAGAACACATACTAGATGCAAAGCAAAATCAGCAGTTACTTCAAGAATGAAAGAAAACCTTTCTTGAGGTTTGTATTAATCAATCTGCTTCCTGAGAATGATTGACAGCAAGGTAGTATAAGAATGGGCCACAAGGGTCACTGTCTCCTATAGTAGCTCTCAGTTCAGAGGCAGAACTCAAAGAGAACAGAACTCTTACATCTGCAAGGTGGGCTTGTATACTCCAGCCAAGAAGTAAAACAACAAGAGGACCATTAGGAGGCACTCTTTAGAGGAAGTAGCACATCCAAGTATAAAGGTCATAATTATCCCTTTATTTTAAGGTCTGTGCTATTTGTTTTATTAAGTTTCTACTATACTAATTGTGTACAATGCCAAAACTAATAGTTACTGGGGCTATTTTCAGAAATGCCCTTTTCATTTATTTACAGCTGCTACCCTCTTTATACTGTATGACAAAAGTTGTCTTAGAGGGTGTATTTGGTTTGCATAAGCTGAAAAGCAGGACAGCAGCAACTACCACTACTGAAATGTCGAGCTGTTGCTTGACATTGCAAGCCAATGACTGACACTTTCACTTTCTGCCTGCAGGACTTGAGAGACTCAATTTCATGACTCTCCTAATGGGGAAGCTGTAAGTGCAGTGCCTTCTGTACATGAAGCCACTAAACACAGCAATAACTGCAGAAGGAGTATATTTAAACAAACAATAGTGCAAGCGCCATACTAATGTGCGATCTCATGAGGGCTTCACAATCATGTACATTGCATTTCTAAGCACTTTTCTGTTTGGGAATAAAATTCATGGAGCTTAACATAGCTACTGCAGAACCAATTGCTTTGATTTTTAGAATTGGAACCCTTCCTCTTCCTAGTTTACTAACTCAGTAAGGAAAAGCAAAGGGTATTCAAAATGTAATATTCTCCTAAAACAAGGCATTTGAAAATCTCTACACTTTGTCAGGATACAGCAAGGTAAACATTTGTTTAACCTTCCTTAAATAATAATAATACTAATAATAACAATGCAGCACAGGATATAAAATAACAAGGAAAAGGGAATGCTGCTTACTTAAACTTGTATAATTAAGGCAGTTATTATGCATTCCTCTATCAAGCATATAAGTTCTTTATACTGCTAGACACCTACTCAATGGTGTCTATCCTAGATACATTCAGGGTCTCCTTTCTAGACCCATTTTATTATGACCCAGAGAAATCAAGAAAAGATGAACATGATGGGGACAGGAGAGGGGAGGGGTCTTATCTTGTCAATGATCCACTGACTAGCAATCTCTGTGTCCTATCATTCAGCCAGTTACTGATCCAGCTGACCATCTGCTGGCCAACTCTCATATGTTCCATCTTCCTGGTTAGTCTTCTGTGAGGGACAGTGTCAAAGGCCTTGCTGAAATCTAGGTATACAATATCCACTTCCCTCACTGATCCAATGTTCTGGTGACCCAGTCGAAGAAGTCGATCAAGTTGGTTTGATAAAAGCATCCTGCTGTGAAGTTATCTTGCTTTTGGGTCCATTTTTCCAGTATCTGTTAGGTAAGCCTACTATCCTCTCTTTTAGTAGTGACTCCATCTTGCTTGCTTATTAAAATGCTTTATGTGATCATGAAGCTTTACTACTTCTTGATCCAGGACGGTGACTAATGTATCTTTACCAGTTGGTCTGCTCTAATTTCTTTTATATGCTCCCATTAATATATTAATATATCTTTATGTATAAATCTAGGAGGGAAAGTTTGTTTAAACATTATACAGTGTAAGACACTGGACAATGATCTGATATTGAATCAGAAAGAACATTAACCTTAAAAGGTTACTTGGTCGATTGGTTATTATCCAATCTATTATTGAATGGTTGGCTGTTTTATAGATAAATTAGGTAGGTGACTCTATTAATTGTTCAAAATGGGCAGAATCCAACTTTGCTTTCAATTTCCCAGCAACCCGCTTTGTCTCCAGTCAGTATTTGCATCCCTGTGATAATATGTTCCCTTCTGCTGCATTCTGATGTAATTCAGTGCAAAGGTCAAAATCGGGTAATCAGCTAACTTATATTTAGGGGCCAGTAAAAGCAGATAATGTAGAGGTGTTTACTACCCTGTGTCTCCCAACCTAATTCTAACTGTTATGTATTCAATTTTACCATCCAAAGAGCCTATTGCAATATCCTCTGCAATGATTTTATCCTTTATGTAAAACATCACCCCCACCTTTTTATTTCATTCCCTATCCTGTTCATATATTGAGTAACCATTTATCAATATCCAATTTGAAGAAATATGTGGTTTTAACCATGTTTCACTTTAGCCTAATCAATCATAGTTACCTTTGCTTAGTCCATACCCCAGTTCATCTAAATGGGGTTGAAGGCTCCTTATATTCAAGCACACTATTTTCAAACGATACCCCGCTTTTCCACCCAAAATGGCCTATGGTCATGGGGCCTGGGATTTTATTCCACATCTCCAGCTAGAATTAAAGCAACATTAAACAAAAGTGAGTGATTTTACAATTGTTAACCCTTAGAAAGTGTCCCTGTCTAAGGCCCTTACTAATGTACCCCTATGAAGCAAAGACCAAGAGGAATACATTGTGACTGACAAAGTGCCTTTATGGGAAATTTGTATGAGCCTAACCCTATAACTCTCTTCACATGCAAGTTTTTTCTCATCCCTTGCCTTCAGCACTGGCATATTTACCCAGCCTGTGAAGGAAAGAAAAGGTGAGCAGAGAGACAAGGAGATCAAGTAAAGCAGGGAGAGAGAGAACAAGAAGTTCACTGAGAACAAGAAGACAGAAAGAAAAGGGAGAGCAGGGGAGAAGAGAGAGAGCAAGGAGATCAAGGAACAGTAGGGAGAGTAGAAAGAAGGACAGTAGAGAGACCAAGAAGAGCAGGAGGGCAGGAAAAACAGGGGAGAGCAAGAAGAGTAAGGAGAGCAAGGAGGGAGAGTAGGGATCAGGCAGAGCAAAGGAGAAGGAGAGCAAGGAGCAGGGAGAGCAAGGAGAGTAGGGAGAGCAAGGAAAGCAGGGATAAGGGGAGAGTAGGGAAAGAAGGGAGAAGTGAGAGCAATCAGAGCAAGGAGAGCATGAAGAGCAAGAAGAGTAAGGAGAACAGCAACAGCAGGGAGAGGAAGGAGAGAGGGACAGCAAGGAAAGCAAGGAGAGCAGGGAAAGCAGGGGAGAAAGGAGAGCAGGAAGATCTGTGAAGCAGAGGGAGCCAGGAGAGCAGATAGAGCAGAGAGATCAAGAGAGCAGGGAGAGTATAGAAAGCAGAGAGAGAGAGCAGGGGAGCAGGGAGAGCAAGGGAGTGAGGAGAGTAGGGAGAACAAGGAGAGCAGGGAGAAAAGGAGAATAGGGAGAGTAGGAGAAATGGGAGAGTAGAGAGGGGAGCAGGATGAGCAGGAGGTGATGGAGAACAGGGAGATCAGAGAGAACAGGAAGAGCATGGAGAACAGGAGAGCAAAAGAGAACAGAGAGTAAAAAGAGCATGTAGAGCAAGAAGGGCAGGGAGAGTAGGGAGAGCAGGGAAAGCAGGGAGAGTAAGGAGAGCAGGGAGAGCAGGGAAAGTAGGGAGAGCATGAAGATTAGGAAAACAAGGAGATTGGGAAAGTAAGGAGAGTAGGGAGAGCAGGGAAAGCAGGGGAGCATGATGAGCAGGGAAGTCAGGGAGAACACAGAGAGCAGGGAGGTCAGGAGAACAGGAGAGCAAGCAGAACAACAAAAGCAGGAGAGCAAGGAGATTAGGAAAGCAAGGAGAGTAGGAGAGCAAGGAGAGTTGGGAGAGCAAAGAGATCAAGGACAGCAGGAGAGTATAGAAAGAAGAGATACAGGGACCGCTGGGAGAGCAGGAAGAGCAGGGAGGGAAGGAGAGTAGGGAGAACAGGGAGACCAAGGAGAGAAGGGAGAGCAGGGGAGAAGGGGAGCAGAGAAAAGCAGAAGATCGAGGAGCGAGGGAGAGTATAGAAGGAAGAGAGAAGAGGGAAAGCACAGAGACCAAGGAGAGAAGGAAGAGCAGGAAGAACAGGAAAGTAGGGAGAGCAAGCAGACCAGAAAGAGTAGGAAGAGCAGGGAAAGTAGGTAGAGCAGTGAGAGCAAGGAGAGCAGGAGAGCATGGGAAAGAAGGGACAGCAGGAAGAACAGGTAGCTCAGAAGAGCAGGGAGGAGAGGGAGAGCAGGGAGAGAAGGAAGAACAGGGAGAACAAGGAGAGTAGGGACAGCAGGGTGAGCAAGGGAGCATGACAGAGAAGAAAGAGCAAGTAGTAGGAGACAAATTCGTATGCAGATGGAGGACAGGAGAGCAGGGAGGCAGAATGGCTATACAGAGGGAGGCCAGGATAGAAGGCAGACAGAATGACCAGAGGTAGGAAATCAAGAAGAGAAGGGAGACACATTTGCATACAGATGGAGGACAGGAGAGCAGTGAGACTGAAAGGCTATACAGAGGGAGCCCAGGATAACAGTGAGACAGAATGGCTAGAGATAAGAAAACAAGAAGTGAATGGAGACAGTATGATTGTATGAGGGACAGGATAGAAGGAGACAGAATGGCTAGATGGAGGGAGGTAAGGAGAGCAGGGAGACATAATGGCTAGAGGGAAGGAAGCAAGAGAGCAGGGAAATAGAATGACTAGTAGTAGTCACAGACATTGCCAGCTATTTCCTAAATTTCTGTGATATTTCTAGAGAAATCTCATGCTTCTGCATTACCACAGATGGAAAAGTAGAGAGAAACTCTTTAGAAATTTCTGCAAAATATCTGAAATAGCTGGCAATGTCTGTGGCTTCTACTGCAAGAACAGAAGGGAGACAGAATGGCTATACAGATGCAGGCCATGATAGCAGGGAGACACAAAGGCTAGAGGGAGGGAAGCATGGAGAGTAGTAAGGCAGAACTGCTAGAGGGGAAGGCAAGAAGAGCAGGAGACAAAATGGCTAGAGGGAAGGAGTCATGGAGTGCAGGAAGTAAGAATGACTAGAATGATGGAAGCATGGAGAGCAGGATAGAATGGGTAGAGGAGTGAAGCACAGAGAGCAGGAGACAGAATAGCTAGAGGGATGAAAGCAAGGAAAGCAGGGAGAATGAATAGTAAGAGGGAGGGAAGTATGTAATGCTGAGAGACAGAAATGGCCAGAGAGAGGGAAACAAGGAGAGCAGGAAACAGAATGGCTAAAGGAGGGAAACAAGGAAAGCAGTAGACAGAATGGCTAGAATGATGGAAGCAAGGAGAGCAAGGAGAGAGAATGGCTATAGGGATGGAAGCAAGAAAGCAGGGAGACAGAATAGCTAGAGGGAGAGAAGGAAGGATAGCAAGGCAAGGCAGTATGGATTCACAGCAGGAAGATTATGTCAAACAAATCTAATTGATTTCTTTGGCTGGGTGACCAAAGCAGTAGACTGGGGCCTATGGACATGGCCTACCTAGACTTTAGCAAGGCATTTGACACAGTCACGCACAAAAGATTAATAAACAAATTAGCCAGCCTGGGAGGGGTCCTAGGGTGGTAGCCTGGGTAAAACACTGGTTGGACAACAGGACACAGCAGGAATAGTAAATGGAGTCCACAGTGAAGAAAGGAGGGTTACTAGTGGGCACCGCAGAGTTCAGTACTGTGGCTGGTCCTTTTAATGTCTTTATAAGTGACATTACAGAGGGGCTAGAAGGGAAAGTATGTCTCTTTGCAGATGACACAGAGATCTGCAACATGGTTGATACACAAGGTGTGGGTAGAAAGGATGAAAAGGGACTTGGCAAGGTTGGAGGAATGGTCAAATGTGGCAGCTTAGATTCAATGCAAAGAAGTGCAAAGTAATGCATCTGGGAAACAAAACCCAGGGAAGAAAACACAATGAGAGAGATACTACAACAACAAAATGGAAAGGGACCTGGGGGGTAGTCATATCAGACAACCTAAAGGTCAACAGCAATGTGAGAAGGCAGTAAGGAGGGTTGGGGAATACTGGAATGTATAGGGAGAGGCATCACCAGTAGAAAACAGGAAGTTGTTGGCCTCTGTACAGACAATTGGTAAGACCACATCTGGAGTACTATGTACAGTTCTGGAGACCCCATCTCCACAAAGATATAGACAGGGTGGAGGCTGTCCAGAGGAGGGCAATCAAAATGATGCAGGGTCTGCAACAGAAGACATATGAAGAAAGACTAAAGGAACTAAAGATGTATAGCCTCGGAGGAAAGGAGGGAGGGGAATATGATAGAAACTTTCAAATACCTCAAGGGAATCAACAAAGTCCAAGAGGGTAGCATCTTCAGAAAAGAGATGTGCAAAACAAGGGTGCAATTTGAAGATAGAGGGGGATGACTCAGAGGTAATGTGAGGAAGTATTTTTTCACAGAAAGGATTGTGGATAGAAGGAACAACCCTTCCTGAGGAGGTCATAGAGTCAAAAACAATGGGGAATTCATTGTCATGGGACAGATATAAGGGTCAATTCTAGTATGGAAGGAGTTAACTAGATCTGCTAGCTTATCGGTTAGTGATCAGGCCAAGTGGTCCTTATCTGCTGTCAAATTTATGCTCATTGTTTCTATGAGAGCAGGGAAGAAACATAGAAACATAGACTTTGATGGCAGATAAGGACCACTTGTCTCGCACCTAGTCTGCCCATTACAATACCTACAGGATAAGCTGCAGATCCTAGTTAACCAACAGCCTAGTTCTTCCTACTCCCACAAGAATTACCTTATGTCTGTCGATTCAGAATGGCAAGAGGGAGGGATGAAAGAAAGCAGGAGACAGAATGGTTAGAATGATGGAAGGACAGAGAGCAAGGAGACAGAATAGTTAGAGGGAGGGAAGAAGAAGAGAGGGAGACAGAATTGCTAGAGGAGGGCAGCATAAAGAGCAAGGAGACAGAATGGTTAGAGGGGAGAGAAAAGGAGAGCAGGGTGACAGAAATGGCTAGATGGAGGGCAGCATGGGAGCAGGGAGGCAGAATAGCGTAGATGGAGGGAAGCATGGAGAGCAGGGAGGCAGAAGGTATAGATGGAGGGAAGTATGGAGAGCAGGGAGGCAGAATGCGGATGGAGGGAAGCATGGAGAGCAGGGAGGCAGAAAGCGAGAGATGGAGGGAAGCATGGAGAGCAGGGAAGGCATTAGCTAAGCAGGGAGGAAAGTAAGGAGGAGCAGGTGATAGAATGGTTAGAGGGGTAGGAAGCATGGAGAAGCATGGAGAGTATGGGACAGAATGGTAGAGGTGGAGTGTAAGTGCATGGAGAGCAGGGAGACAGAATGGGTAGAGTGAGGCAGTAAGGAGTAGGGTGACAGAATGATTAGAGGGAGGAAGTAAGCAAAGCATGTAGACAGAATGGCTAGATTGAGGGCAGCAGGGAGGCAGAATAGCTACAGGGAGGAAGAGAGCAGGGTGATGGAATGGTTAGAGGGAGGGAAGTAAGGAGGGCAGGGTGATAGAAATGGTTAGAGGGAGGGAAGCAAGGAAAACAGGGAGACAGAAATGGCTAGATGGAGGGAAGAAAGGAGAACAGGAGACAAATGGCTAGAGGGAGGGAAGCAAGGAGAGCAGCAGACAGAAATGGCTAGATTGAGAGGCAGTAAGGGAGAGCAGAGAGACAAAATGGCTAGATTGAGGGCAGCAGGGAGGCAGAATAGCTTCAGGGAGGAAGCAAGGAGAGCAGGGTGATAGAATGGGTAGAGTGAAGGAGTGCTATGGAGAGCAGGAGACAGAATGGCTAGAGGGATGGAAGCAAGGAGAGCAGGGAGAATGAATAGTAAGAGGAGGGAAGTATAGTTGTGCGAGAGACAGAAGGGTTAGAGGGAGAAAAGCAAGGAGAGGAGGGATGGAAATGGCCAGAGTGGTGGAAGAATGGAAAGCAAGGAGACAGAATGGGCAGAGGAGCTGCATGGAGAGCATGGAGACAGACTGGATAGAGTGAGGGAGGCATGGAGAGCAAAGAGACAGAATGGCTAGAGAGATGGAAGCAAGGAAAGAAGGGAGACAGAATGGCTAGATGGAGGGAAGAAAGGAGAGCAGGGAGACAGAATGGTTAGAGGGAGGGAAGTAAGGAAAGTAGGGCAGAGAGAACGGTTAGAAGGAGGGAAGCAAGGAAAGCAGGGAGACAGAATGGCTAGAGGGAGGGAAGCAAGGAAAGTAGGTGAGAACACTTAGAGGGAGGGAAGCAAGGAAAGCAGGGAGACAGAATGGTTAGAATGAACGAAGCATGGAGAGTAGTGAGGGAGAATGGATAGAGGGAGAGGGAAGCAAGGACAGTAGGGAGATAGAATAGCTAGATGGATGGAAGCAAGGAGAGTAAGTGAGAATGAATAGCAAGAGGGAGGAAAGTATGTAGACTGACAGACTGAATAGCCAGATAGAGGGAAACAAGGCAAGCAGGAAACAGAATTGCTAGAGGGAGGGAAGCAAGGAGAACTGGAGACAGAATGGCTGAGGGAGGGAAGCATGGAGAGCAAGGAGACAGAATGGCTAGAGTGGTGGAAAGAATGAAAAGCACAGAGACAGAATCTACAGGGATCAGATCTACAGTACAGTAGCTTTTGTTTTACTGAGAAGGAACTGGAAGGGGACAGGCATCAGATCTACAGTACAGTAGCTTTTGTTTTACATTGTTTTTCGCGGATTCTACTTGGTAGAATGTTTATTTTCTTCTTACTACTAAGGGGCTAGCAGGGGTATTGTTTTGGGGCTGTTGGAATTTTTGAAACCTGTTTTGGTAGCTAAAAAGTGGCCCATTTGTTTGGTTTACGGTGGCAGGCTGCATTTGTAGAGGCCTATTTCTTCTTTTAAACATAATTGTGTAATTTAACTGGTCTGTTTCTTGAATTGGAGACCCATATCTTATAATTCCAAACCTATTTTGATGTATTGTTGTGAAGCTGTTTGAATTGGTGTCCTGTTTCTTTGGGTAGCAAACCCATGTTGGGGCTTTGAGTAGAATTGATCCATTGTTGCTGGCTTTACTAGCTGCAAAGTTTTGAGTGGGGAAGGGTGCTAATTGTCTGACTCAGAGGCCTCAGCTACCTGATTGTTTCCGGAGGACTTGGGCTGGTCTCACTCCACCCAAACCTCCTCACCCCACCCACCCCTGGTCAATTATTCCCTTTGTACTAGGGGTTCTGACATCACTTCCTCAAATAGGCAAAGGATTTGCACCTGTCATAACAGAAGCAGACATCCAGGAAAGAAACTGCAGCAAGTGAAGAGGTGACGGCCTTCCTAGGAAGGGAAGTAAATGAAAATCTAGGCGCTTTCATTATTACTACTACATAGTTATTGCATTGGGTAAAGGGGGAGTAGGAGTTGAAGAAGGTTGTGCAATGGCTACTTAAAGTATTTTTGAGTGTGGATAGGAATACAAAGCAGTTGCTCAACATATCTAAACGCGGTGCAACAAAGGAGGTAAGGGACATAAAGAATGTTTTGCACTGATAGAGGTGGGAGAGTGGGGACTTGGGGAGTGTTTGTATCCTGCATCTGAAGGTGAGGGGTCGCTGGTGGCAATGACAGCAATGGGTAGGGTGGTAGGTTGGCAACAACTGCACCAATCTTTCTAAACATTGCCTGGAGAGTGGGAGGGATGTTTATGTGCAAACCACACAGAAAAACTTAGAAAGGAGATTGAGGGTCTGCAGGAGGAACTAAGACAGGCAAGGCAGATTGGGGGTGGGTTTAGCCCAATACTGGAGGGAGGAAGAAGGAGATGAGGGAGGGAATTTAAGCCAACAGTGGTGAGAGAGGTTCAGAAGAAGGGAAGCAGAGACAAAGGCCCAGGCCAGGAAGAATGATTGCCGGGGAAACCAGGTCAGGAGACAAAAGTCAAAATGGAAGGAGGCAATAGGGACTTGTGAGGGAGGTGAAGAAGTGGCAAAAGTCATGGAGTGGAAAGGAGAGAACAGGTTACTATGAAGAGAGAGGAGCGGCATTTGTGAAGGATCTTCAGAAAATAGTTTTGCACTGCAGAGAGGAAGAAGGTGGAGGAGGGAAGTGATGAAATTAGAGGAGTAATTGATAAATGCCTGGACCAAACTGGAGCGGGGGAAGTTCTGCTGGGAGAACTGCAACAGGGGTAAAAGGGCAAATAATGTGCAGGAGGAAGAAGAGGAGCTGGAAATGAGGGAGGGAGATGAAGGAAGCAAGCAGGAGTAAGAGGGTGGAATCTTAGTGCTGGGGACTTCAATACTAAGAGGAGTTAGGTGGGGGTAAGGCAGGAGAAGCATAGTCGTGATTTGGGTGGAGGCCTTGCCAGGAAATGAGAGCGGAAAGGGTATGTGTCTGTTCTGAAATATACTAGAAGGGTAGGGACAAGCCTCATTTAATATAATACCTTGGGACAAACTGACCTGGCTTGACAAGACAGTGGATATAGTCTAGAGGAAGTTTGAGGAACTAGCACAATATGTGAGGGGGCAGGAAGATCTGTAACTTTTTCCGAGATACTTCTGAAAGCAAAGGTACACAACAAGAAAGCTGAGAATAGAGGAATTTAACAGATGGCTAAGAACCTGGTGTTGTGCTAAAGGGTATGGGCTGTTGGGGGGTGGGAGGGACCTGGGAGGACAGTAGTCTCTATCAAGGACAGACTACACTTGGAGTGAGGAAGGAAAGAAAGTGTTGAAGCAGAGGATGGAAGAATATATAGAGGAAGTTTGGAGTTTAAACTAGGAGTGGGGGGTGGCAGTTGGGGAAGAGATATGCAGGGACCACAGGTTGGGAAATCATATGAGCTACCTCCATAACAGTGACAAAGGACAAATGGCAAGTACTATTGGTGATGCTAGGAAAGGAGGGCAGGATGGGAGGAGGGGAAAGGGTGGAAGGTGGTTACCCTAATGCTAGGAGCCTTGGGAGGAAAACTGCAGAGTTGGGTGGGTTCTCATGGCAGAGGAGGTGGACATTGCAGCCATCACGGGAAACATGGGCCCCATAATGATTAACCTTGTCTGTACCAGGGTACAGGTGGTTATTTGTAGGGACAGGGTGACTGGGAAAGGAGGGGGGTGGCAATTATATGTGAAGGAAGACCAGCGTGTAAGGGAGGAAGGGGAGGAGTAGCAGAGAGTCACTTTGGTGTGAACCAGATTCCAAGAATAGAGTCTTAGAATGGAGTGGTGTACAGACCACCATCTCAGATGGAGGAGTTAGACAGGAACTAGCGGACAGATCAGGAGGACCTGCGAGAAGGGTAGTGTGGTGGGATTGTGGGGACTTCAACATGCCAGAAGTGGACTGAGCACCCCTAACAACCAGGAACAGAAGGGGAGGTACTGCTGGATGCTCTTCCAGGACAGCTTCCTGCTGAAATGGTCAGTGAACCAACCAGGGTTAGGAACACCCTTGACCTTGTGCTGGCAAATGGGGATCTTTGTGAGAGAACTATGGAGGAACGCTGTCAGGGAGTGACCACTCAGTATGGCTCACATTGGATATGGGCAGGAAGGAGTGGAGATCTGGCACAAGAGTGCTGGGACTTCAGGAGGGCTGACTTTGGGAGGATGGGGGAAGTGGTAGAAGTGCACTGGCCAGAATTCAATCTAGTATGGATACTAACCAG
Source organism: Neoceratodus forsteri (assembly GCA_016271365.2). Classification (NCBI taxonomy): domain Eukaryota; kingdom Metazoa; phylum Chordata; order Ceratodontiformes; family Ceratodontidae; genus Neoceratodus; species Neoceratodus forsteri. The sequence continues at coordinate 1,344,073,989 of CM057454.1, forward strand.
GATGGGAACTCATAAGAGTTGGGGATAGTGGAGGCAACTGAGCCTGCTGCAAAACCCAGAGCAAGAAGGCTGGGGCTGAAACCCGAGCTGGTTGAGCAAGGAGGTAATGGAAAAAGGTAAGGAGGAAAAGAGCTTTTAGGAAATACAAGAAAACAGGAGGGGGGAGGACAGAGAGGACCTGACAGAATCAAGGAGGTGACAAGGCGTAAGGGGAGCCAAAGCATCTACGGAACTCAGGCTGGCACAAGGCATTAAGAAGGGGGAGAAGGACTTTAAGTACATCAGGAGAAAAGGAGCTGTAAGGACCACATAGTAAGGATTAGGAAGGAGGGTGGGTTATGTGAAGAGAGATGATAAGGCGAAGGACTAAATGAGCACTCTGCTCAGTATTTACTAAAGAGAAGAGGGGTGACACCCAAGATGGGTGAAATGGCAGACGCAGGGGGGAAGTGGTGACAGATGGGAAATCATGGAGGCAGAGTTCGAGAGGGTTTGAAGGCACTGAGGGTGGACAAGGCACCAGGCCCAGATGGTATTCCACCCAGGGTACTGAAGGAGCTGGCAGAGGTCCTGCAGGACCTTGGCAGACCTATTTAATGCCTCACTACATTCAGGGTGTGTACCAGGACTGAGGATGGCTCATGTGGTGCCTCCACAGAGTGGCCCAGGGATGAATTAGGAAATACAGACCAGTGAGCCTCATCCATCGGTGGGTAAGCTAATGGAGACTATCCTGAAGGAGCGGTTGGTATATAGAGGCCAGGACCTGGGACAGCAGACAGCATGGCTTCATACATGGCGATCTGCCAAACCAACCTGGTGGGTTCTGGGCGGTAACTAGGCAACTGGACAGGGGACATGCAGTGGATGTCCTGTATCTGGACTTCAGTAAGGCGATGGAGCCTCAATTACCATGGGGAGAGTTGAAATAGGCACAGGGCAGGTGCAATGCTGGTGAGATGGGTAGGAGCTTTGGCTGCAGGAAGGCAACAAGAGGTGGTGGTGGGTGGGGGCTCTCACACCCAAGGGCAGTGATGGCTGTGTCCACAGAGGCTCGGTGTTGGGACCAGTGTTGTTTGGGATATTCATTGCAGACATATCATGGGACATCAAGAGCAAGATCAGTTCTGTTTGCTGATGATACAAGGTTGGTGCGGTGGTGAATGACCTAGGGGATGGCAGGGGTTGCAGGATGATCTGGCAAGCTTGAAACCTGGTCAGACACCTGGCAACTGGGCTCTTAATGCCAAAAGTGCAAGGTGATGCATTTTGGGATGAAGAACTCAAGGAGGACTTACTAGCTAGGGGAGTGCAGCTAGCCCAGACAGAGGAGAGAAGGATCTGGGTGCTCATCACAGGTCAATGAACAACTCGGCACAGTGTAGGAAGGCAGCTGCAAAGGCCAACAAAATGCTGGGTTGTATTGCAAGGGTATATCCTCGGGCGAGGGAGGAGGAGGTGATTCTGCCACTGTATAGGTCATTGTTAGACCACACCTGGAGTACTGCGCAGTTCTGGCGTCCCGTGTCTGAAAGGACTTGGGTTACTGGAGGAGTGCAACGCAGGCGACAAAGATGATCAAAGGGTCTGGGGGACTTATCATATATGAGAGGAGTTAGAAGGAGTTGAACATGTACCACTGGAGAGAGGAGAGACAGGGGGGATAGATTGAAACCTTTAAATACATGAAAGGAATAAACCAAGACAGGTAGCAGAGGGGCTGTTCAAAGTAAGGGAGGGGAGGGCCACCAGGGGCCATGTTATGAGACTGGGCGAGGAAGGTTCAGGAGGAGATGAGGAGACACTTTTTACAGAGGGTGGTGGCTGGGTGGAATGCGTTACCTGCAGAAGTGGTATGCAGTAGAACAGTGGACTGCTTCAAGCGAGGATGGGACAGGACAAGGGGAGGTTAATGAAGGGAAGGGTGGAAGGGAGGGCCAGCTGCAGAATAAGTGGTGCTAGCACATTCGAAAGCAGACTTGATAGACCCTAGGCCTTTATTTGCTGGCAAATTCTCAGAGTCAGATAAGTCTGTAATGGGTAGAGGGAGGATGCAAGGAAAGCAGGTGACAGAATGGTTAGAGGAGGGAAACAAGGAAAGCAGGGAGACAGAGTGGTTAGAATGAACAAAGCATGAGAGAGGTGAGGAGAATGTGTAGATGGAGGGAAGCAGGAGATCAGGAGATAGAATAGCAAGATGGATGGAAGCAAGGAGAGCAGAGGATGAATAGCAAGAGGGAGGATATGTAGGACATCGAGAGACTGAATGCCAAAGAGAGGGAAACAAGGAGAGCAGGGAAATGAATATAGAGTGAGGAAGCAAGGAAAGTAAGGCTGACAGAATGGCTAGAGTGAAAGAAGCAAGGAGACTGGGGAGACAGAATGGTGAAGAGGGAGGGATGCATGGACAAAGGAGGGGGAAGAATGGATTGAGGGAGGAGAAGAAGAAGGGACGGAATGGCTAGGGTGGAAGCATGAGAGCAAGGACAGAACGGATAGAGAAAGTATGCACGGAGAGCAGGAAACAGAAGGCTAGGTGGAGGGAGGGTAAGGAAGAGAGAGGAATGGCTGAGGAAGCAAGGAAAGGAGGGAGACAGGATCTGCTAGAGGGAGGGGGGCAAGGAATGCAGGGAGACAGTGAAGGGCTAGAGGAGGGAGGCATGGAAAGCAGGGAGACAGAATGGCTAGAGGGAAGCAAGGAAAGGAGGAGACAGGATCTGCTAGAGGGAGGGAAGCAGAAATGCAGGGAGACAGAATGGCTAGAGTGAGGAGGCATGGAGATCAGGAGACAGAATGGCTAGAGGGTGGGAAGCAAGGAAAGCAGGGAGACAGGACAGCTAGAGAGAGGCAGCATCAAGAGCAGGTGACAGAATGACTAGAGGGAGGAAAGCAAGGATGCAGGGAGACAGAATGGCTAGAATGAATGAAGCATGGAGAGCAGTGAGAGAAAATGGGTAGAGTGGAGAAGCATGAGAATCGAGATAGAATAGCTAGATGGATGGAAGCAAGGAGAGCAGGGCAAATGAATACAAGAGGAGGAAAGTATGCCACAGAGAGACTTAATGGCCAGAGAGAGGGGAACAAAGAGAGCAGAAACAGAATTGCTAGGGGCAGGGAAGCAAGGAGAGCACAGAGACAGAATGTCTACATGGAGGGAAGCAAGGAAGCAGGAGACAGAATGGCTACAGGAGGGAAGAAGGAAAGCAGTGAGACAGAATGACTAGAGGGAGAGAAGCATGCAGAGCAGGGAGGCAGAATAGATACAGGGAGGAAGCATGAGAGCAGGGAGACAGCATGGTTAGAGGAGGGAAGCAAGAGAGCAGGGAGATGAATGGCTAGGGGGTTGAAGCATAGAGAGCAAGAAGACAGAATTGTAGAGGGAGGTATGTATGGAGAGCAGGTGACAGAATGGTTAGAGGGAGGGGAGCATGGAGTTCAGTGAAGCAGAATAGCTAGAGGAGTGAAGCAAGGAAAGGAGGAGACAGAATGGTTAGCGGATGGAAGCATGGAGAGCAGTGAGAGAGAATGAGTAGAGTGTGGGAAGCAAGGAGAGCAGTGAGACATAATGGCTAGAGTGAGGGAGCATGGAGTTCAGGAAAGCAGAATAGCTAGAGGGAGTGAAGCAAGGAAAGCAGGGAGACAGAATGGTTAGCGGGATGGAAGCATGGAGAGCAGTGAGAGATGAATAGAGTGTGGGAAGCAAGGAGGCAGTGAGACATAATGGCTAGAGTGAGGGGAGACATGGAGTTCAGGGAAGCAAGATAGCTAGAGGGAGAAGCAAGGAAAGCAGGGAGACAGAATAGTTGAAGGGAGTGGAAACAAGTGAGCAGGAAGACAAAATGGCTAGGTGTGGGAAGCAAGGAGAACAGTGGAACAGAAATAGCTAGAGAGGGAGCATGCTGCGCTGGGAAGCAGAGTAGCTGAGAGGGAGGAAGAAGGGGAAAGCAGGAGACAGAGTTGAGAGAGGAGGGAGTCAGGGGACCCCCAGTCTGCCAGATGTAGGTTGGAACATTGCTGCTGCCACTCAGCTAGAGCCAGGACATGTTGGACCCCTGAAGCACTTTCCTCAGGCAACTAGTAAAATTCCCACCTCATGAAGAGGCAATGCAGGACCTTGTATTCACCGATGAGGATATAGTGTTGCAAATGCTTCAAGGGTGACCACCTGGAGACCAGTGATCATCCTACAGTGTGGTTCATTATTAGCACTGTGGCAGAATTAAGCCACACAAAGCGAAGGTCCTGGTCTTCAGAGGGCTAATTTTAAAGAAATGGGGAATGCCTCATGGATGTAGCACCTTGATTTCCTAATACTGTCTACTTCCCTCAAATTGCTGGCTGCCCCCTCGTTGGTTACTTTAGCATTTCCTTCAGTTCACTCTCTGTCTTGCTTGCTCAATGGTTTTAACTCTTCTGCTAGTGTGTAAGGCTTGCTACCCATTGCTCTCCCTACTCATGTCTCCTATTCTAACTTGTCTCTGTTCTGTCTTGCTCTCATTCCCATGCATTTGCTTTATTTATTTAATTTGTAAGTCTGCTTGTTTATCCACCTTTAAGGTCTTATTTGTACATACTCCAATCTTGTACCATATTAGCTAACTTTGTTGCTTTAGTGAACTTTGTACCTTTTTCTCCGGGTCTCAGATATTTCACTCCACAGCTTTCCTCCTGTCATTTCACTCCCAGATAACTTCACTCCCATACATTCACTCCTGGTCATTTCACTCCCAATATCCCAGCATTCAGCCAATCAGTAGAGTATAAAGCTTTGTGGCTGTACCCAGCATTCTTTCACCACCTAAATCACATAATCCCATAAGACCTAAAGAAATGCAAATGCACACATCAATAAATGCACTCCGTTTTTGATAAAATAAGCACGCTCATACATGTGTCCAGAAATCAGCAGGACATGGAGTTTTATAAATTCCAGGTGGAATTCAAATACCAAAAAATTACAACTTTTGTCTCTGAAATAAATAAGCCTTACATGTGTCCAGAAGCTTTGTAATATGATTGGGAGATATTAAAACAAACAGCTATTCAGTAATAACATTTTGTCTTTACCTAGAGTATTTCTGGGTACAGCTGTACTCTAAATAAAACAAAATGATCTGATAGTTCCCACTGCTAGCACAGAAGCTCGGAACACTAATGGGTATGTGCACTGACATGCTCTTGTCCTTCAAGGGTTGTGCTGACAGGTAAAATAGCCTTATATCAAACATGCATGAAAAATGTCCTTTTATTTGTCAGGTGGTATACACTTGTAACATATGCCAAGAGCACAAATAAAGATTTGGGATATATTTCAAAAATGCAGCATAAATGTTTAGCTCAAATACTCAGCATAGCAACAGTAAAAAAAGACCATGCTTCTGGTCGAAAAAGTTACCACTGGTAAAAAGTACATCTGCAGCACATGCTGAGAGTTGGTTGCTCCACAGAATTCAAGGTTCCATATTCCACAATTGAAGAGCAGAGGTGGTAAATCACAGAAAGATCCATGGTGAAATTCAAATTAAGATTATTGTGTACAGAAGCGTGAGCTGTTCTGCTCCATTTCCACAATAACATTAGACACATTGTGCTAATAGCAGTTTCCAGAGTTATACACACTGCACTTTATGGCATTTTTTCACATTTACGGTTTTGAAAACTTCAAGCATCAAGCTTGGTTTCCTACACAGGTCCAGACCATATGTTTATGGGTTAATATATATGCTGCTTTGTGAAATGTATAAAGACAACTAAGTTATTATGTACTGGATTCTGAATGAGCAATGCTGCCATATGACAATTATGGCTTATTTCTGATGGAGACGTATATGTCATTTTTGGCACTGAGTGGAGATATTAAATCAAGCTGCTTCTTGTATGTTTCTTGTGCTGAAGAGGTATGACTGTAGCTTCAGGGCGTAATGATAAGGAGTGATTTTGCCAAGGAGCAAATTTGTATGGGAGCAAACTGTCGGTAAGAGAGTAGCAGGAGCGAAATAGACGGGAGCGTAATGTTGTGCTCCCTTTCTCCCCATATCCTCCAATAGGTTGTGCCTGGAACAAGCCTCCCAGCTCCAGTATGCCTCTCCGGTCACCAAAATTTTAATAAATAAAATGCCCTGAAGGTGGGGGCTGGTGGAATGGAGGGACTGTGGGGTGAAACTAAAAGAAGGGACAGTTTTAACAAACCTCTGCTTCAGGCAAATAAGCAAAAGCAAGAGGAGAAAAGAGACCACCATGGTTCTCAAAAGTGGTGGCCGAAGGTAAGGGCAAAAAGTTAGCATTCAGGAGGTATAAGGACACACAGAGGAGGAGGATAGGAAGGTGTATCAGAAAAACAGAAGGAGGCTGGGAAGCAATTTGGAGTGCAAAGGTGCAAATGGAGAAGAAAATAGTCCAGCCAGTAAAGAAAGGGACAAGACATTTTTCAGATATGTAAGCAAAAGAGAATGACCCAGGGATGGATAGTGAGGCTTAGGAGGAAGGTGGAGGGAGTTGTGGATGAGGTACCAGGAAAAGCTGACATCCTGAACAAATACTTTTATTCAGTGTTCACAGAGGAAGGGGAAGGTGAGGGACCACAGATAAGTCCCAGGAGCAGTGAAGGAATGGAGTTTGACACTAGTCCATTTAAAGATGAGACTGTGCTGAAGGAACTGCAAATCTGAAAGTGGATAAGGCAATGGGGCCAAACGGGATACATCCAAGGATATTGAGGAGCTCAGACAGGTGCTGGCTGCACCTCTGCCAGCTCTGTTTCAACCACTCACTAGAGACAGGAGTGATTACGGAGGACTGGAGGAGGTCAGACGTAGTTTCACTTCACAAAGTGGTAGCAGGGAGGAGGCTGGATTACAGGCCAGTCGGCCTGACTGTAGTGGTGATAAAATTAATGGAATCACTGGAAAGGATTGTGGAATATCTTGAATCCAGTGGCTTACAAGATGCGAGGCAGCATGGATTCACCAGTGGGAGGTCATGTCAAGTCAATCAGACAGATTTCTTTGACTGGGTGACCAGGAATTAGATCAGAGGATGGAGCGGGTGGATGTGGCCTACCTAGATTTCAGGAAGGGTCTTGACACCGTTCGTATAGAGAGATTAAGTAAACAAGCTGGGCAGCATAGGAGTGGATCCAAGGTGGTAAACTTGGTAGGAATTGGTTAGGGGACAGGAGACAGAAAGTGGTGGTAAATGGAGTTCACTCTGAGGAAGAGAGGGTGACCAGCAGGTGCCACAGGGATCAGTACTAGGATAGGTCTTCTTAAATATCTGTATTAGTGACATAGTACAGTGGCTGAAGGGAAGGTATCCTTTTTTGCTCGTGGCACTATAATCTGCAATGGGGTTGACACTTTGGGGAGGAGGAAATGATTAGAGATCTAACAAAGCTAGAGGAGTAGTTAGGGAGTGGCAGCTATGTTTCAATGTGAAATCACACAAAATCTTGCGCTTTGGGGTAAAGAGACCTGGGGCAGAATACAAAATAGCGTGAGTACTATTAATGACCACCAAACATGAAGGAGACCTGGGATAATCATATCTGATGAGCTGAAGGTGGCCAGACAGTGTGTCAAAGCAGTGGGAGAGCAAGTGGGATTCTAGGGGCATAGGGAGGGGTATCACCAGCAGAAAGAGAGAGTGGTGTTACCACTGTATAGATCACTGGTGAAACCTCACTTAGAGTACTATGTCTAGTTCTGGAGATCACACCTCTGGAAGGATTTAAACAGAGTAGAGGCGGACCAGAGTAGGACAACTAAAATGGTGCAGGATCTTCATCAAAGGCACTATGGTGACTAAAGGATCTCAATATGTACACCCTAGAGGAAAGAAAGTAGAGAGGGATATGGTAGAGACTTCAAATACCTCTCGGGCATAAATAAGGTTCAAAGGAAGCATTTTTACAGAAAAGAGATGCTCAAGAACATACGGACATACAATGAAGCTGGAGAGGGGTTGCTCATGGGGATGTGATTAATACTTCTTCACAGAAAGAGTGATGGATGCCTGTAACAGCCTCCAGAATAAGTGGTGGAGCAAAAAAGGTATTGGTATTCAGGAATGCATGGATTAGCATAAGGTAACCTTAGTGGTAAGGCAAGGGGGAGGTGTAAAACCAGAGATGAAGTAGGGTCTGCAGTATAAGAGTAGGTAGGAAAATGGTCAGACTAGGTGGGTAAAGTGGTCCATATCTGCAGTCAAATTCTATGTTTCTATGTTTCCACCAAGAAGGATAAATGAAGATCCCTACAAAGGAACAGCATGACATGATGATCTGACCACATGACCAGATCAGTCCTGATGTAAAGGCCTATGGCATATCTATAAGGTAAAAATGGACAGACTGAATGGGCCTTTGAGGTCCTTATCTGCCATCACTTCTATGTTTCTGTGATGTCAGTGACATCAAGACTTATTGAGGAAACCAAATTGATGTACAGGGCATGGCTATGTTGATGTGTCCCAGTGGCAAAGGCCTGTACAAAGCCCAGGGAGGACATGACCTGGAAGAACTGCATTCAAAAGGAAATGTTTCATCATTGACCCAAGCATTACAATTGCCAGCACAAGGCGTCCAGTGACTCAACCACCAGGTCAGCCATGAAAGTCTCTAGTTCCTAAGGAATTCAAGTCCATACCCTGGAGGACGGTGTATGAGGCCTATTGCCATATCTCCTGGAATGCACCGGATCTCATCTGATCTCAGAAGCTAAGCAGGGTTGGGCCTAGTTAGTACTTGGATGGGAGACCGCCTGGGAATACTGGGTGCTGTAGGCTAGCCCCAGGTTCAGATTCCATAATTGGAGATGTATATAGGCTTTTTCCATTGTAGTGGTTCCCCATATTAGAAATTCTATGTAATGTAATATTTCAAGGCCTCAAGATATGTGAAGGCTTTAGCGGTAGTGTCATCTATCCAGTTTTTAAGAAGGGGATAGCAAAGACCCTAAAATGTACTGCCCCATTAGTTTAATTGACATCTCCTAGAAATTATTGCTAAAATAATACTGGGTGTTTATCCACTTGGATAGAAAGTGATTCTATAGTAAGTGAATGCCAAATGGATTCAGACGGGGTGGTTGCCATCAGCATTGGGTTCTATGTGATGTATGGTGACTGCAGGATAGTGACCCAGTGAAGGGTGGCGATTCCCAGGGCGACTACAAATTTGAAAGTGTTTAATGAGGGGGCTTCACCCCTCGCCCCTCACACCTTCTTTGGATTCCTACTTCAGAGAGGCACAACTTGAGGAAAGATGGGAACTCACGTTACTCAATTGTCCGGCCCATTGTCCTGTCACCCTTCCAACCAGTTGCTCACATTCAGTCGACCACATCACAGGCTATCCAACATTGTTATGTTTTGAATTATCTTATTTGGATATGTGTTAAGGTCCAGGGTTCCATTTTAACACTGTCTTATTAGCCCAAAACCTAGTGCAAATTGGCCAGGACTAGTGCAGCTAACCCTCTACTTTTCTGTCTTGACTAGTGCAGGTTTTCCATGGCTGCTAATGAAGTTACAAATGTCCCTTCTTCAGCAGGCTCCAGTCCTCATGCTAATCTCTTTGTGCTGCAGATAGCCTGGTGCAATTAACACCTCATTAAGAGCTGCAGATATCTGCTCGGTTCAAGAAAGGATCCACAAAGGCTCAATGTGAGTAATTATCACTCCACTGTTAGAAGCGTTCATCTAGTGTCCAGGGTGTGATCAATGGTAAAGCTGTTAAATCACTAGCTTCCACTTTTCTGTATATGTCTCTATCTGACAATTTGTCTCACATTATTAAGACCAGTGCTCTCTCATTTCCCTACATTTTGAGTGTCTCCAACATTGAGTGAAAAAATGCTACAGAGGTATATAGGGTCTGCCCTGCTGGTGGTGGGTTTTATCCCAACCTCACCATGCTGCTCCTCTCCTCCAAATCTTTCAACTCTGTACTTTCCTGGACACCACTACAGATCATACTCTCTGAAATGACAATCCATAGATGCATACAGTAGCTGCCATTACTAGCAAGGGTAGGGCTCCCAGCTCTTCTAAATGGACCATGCCAGCCAACATCACCCATACAGTCCCACCCTTATCCCACTCAGTATGTCATTTCATCCTAAAACAAAGCTTTGGAGCATGTATGGTACAAATACTCTAATAAAATACATAATTTGAAAGGTTTAAATAAGCATTCCTGGGTTGAATAAATCATCCTATATAGAAACAGGGTAGTATAGTATCATGCCTGTGTATTCTTACTTGACTTGATGGAAGGAGAATGTTTTTAAAAAAAATATATGTTACTGTTGGGGCATAGCATGTTAAAATCAATACTTTTAAAACAAAAATATCATAAAGTTTTCTGTTTCCCATGCCACTTAGGTTTGTGTAGCCCCGCCCAAAGAAATCCTAGATGTGCTCTGGCTTACTTACAGTGTACAAAACGTCCAGAAGTGGTGGGCTCCAGTTGATAACAGAGTGGGGGCTGAGGTGTCTTTCTCTGCCTGACTCTGTTCATTGCCCTAATAGTTGGCGGTGAGAGTGTGGTGAGGTGCATGATGATGCCAGCTATTGTGTGTGCAGAGCTAGGTCTGCTTGAATGAACATTTGCTGCTGTGTTATCCTCTGGTTTGGGGTGCAGAAAGAAGAAGAGAGGAGGCCATTGTACAAAACAATGGGGGCATTGTATGTGATGGCATTGCAGATTTTTTCTGCTTGGTGCCCGACGAATGTGGAGCAGGATAAATGCAATAATTTGAGTATTTTCTTTTTACATTTTTCCTGTATAAATGATCAAAATTTACCATTACAGATCTGGGCTAGTGCAACCATCTCTGGCCTAGTACAGTTTTGAATCAACTTGTCCTGCTGGCTACAGAGAAACATAGAAATTGGGACATGTGAACTGTACTTTTCCTGTATTTATTTTGCATATTGTGTATGCTTAGTGGTTCCATGTCAGGAAATGTAAAATAAAAAATAAACAAGAAACATAGAAATTGTCAGCAGATAAGGACTGCTAGGCCATCCAGTCTGCCTGTAGGCCCTATACATTGTGTGTGCTAGTGCAAAGAAAGGTTAAGGTTGCCCCTGAGTTAAGGTCAAGTCTCACAACCTTTACTGTTGTTTTGTTGACTTCACTTCTGCTCTTGACAATATAAGCAGGAATATTCTGTGGAAAAAGTAGACTATAAATTGGATCCGGAATTAGTTAACATCATTGTAAGATTATATTCAGAGACCTGGATATGATTCAATACAACCAATATGGATAGATGACCACCACAATCCAAATAAATTTAGGGTCAGGCAGGGTTGCCTCCTGGCACCCTCTCTATTTAACATTTATATTAATTAATTAATAGAAAGCTTCGATAGCTCTGATTTCCTTTCTCCTAAAATAGGCAAAAGATCAATACTGTTTTAGCATATACCAATGGTATTGTACTTATTTCAACTTTGCTTTTGGGACTCAAAAGAAAACTGAATCTTGTCTTAAAACTATATAAGTACCTCAAATTAAAATAGACAAAGAAAAGATAAAATGGTTGTATTTGGAAATAAGGTTAAGAAACCCCCTCAGTTCAGCTAGATCAGGATAAACTGGAGACAGTTACATTCTGTGACTATCTAGGGGTGAGATTTGCACAGGATGCTACTTGAGAAAACATAAAACTGTAGTACAAAACAAGATGAAAATAGCATCACACGCCTTCCAGATACAGTATTTAATGTGAAGTTAGGAAAGAGTTCGGTATTGAGGGTACTTAAAGTATTAAATGCTAAAATCTAAATGCCTGTATGACACTGAAGTCTGGGGTACCAACAGTTTGAAGGCAATAGAGACCCCAAGCAATAAATTATGTAGACACCTCCTAATGGTCCTCCAAACAGTACCCACAGCCGTATTGCAGCTTGAACTTGGACAGTTTTCCTTGAGTCCATGGGCTTACAAAGAAAAATGTTGTTTTGTTAAAACTCTTTCCTTTCAGATTTACAACTCCCTTGTTGGTGTCTTGAAGAGGAGATGTCAATACCTGGAGAAAGGTTCTCTCCCCTATCCAGTGCCTGGTGAAAAGATTTTCCCAGGCCTAGAAAACCTTTAAACCGATATATCCATTAAACCTTGGGATGAAATCAGAACCAGGGTAACAACAAGAATTAGGGACACAGATGTAGCAAAATTATGGTTAATTGGCTGAATTGAATGTTTTAGATGGTACAAACCAATTAAATATACACACCACTTAGAACTCTACCTGCTTATCCTGATAAAGCCAGAGTATAGGTGCTGGATTACTGGATTCAGGATGGAACTATACAAAGCAAATTATGTTCATTATATCCAAAAGAGAACTGGAGCTATTTCACCATTCTGTAGGTGTGGAGACAACTCGAAAATGACGAAACGTGTTGTTATTGTGTCCTTCTATAGTAAAACAGAGATAGATGGCTGGGGAAATATTGAGTAATTTGAGATTACCCACAAACCTAATAATACAAGATCTAGTCACCTCTAATTATATTTCAAAACTAACAAGACTGACTGGTTTCTTCACTCTATTCATCTTTAACACTGAAAAAGATGATACTGGATAGTGTCTGGCATTCTGGATTACCTTGATGGCTCTGAATGAAAACTATATATTTGTCTGTCTTATTATGTACTGTATGTTTACGTCTTGCTGGAAACATTTCATGGAATTTTAACTTCTCGTGTTTGTAATGATGTTTTGTACCGATAAAATTAACTGACTGAACTGAATTGACAGTATATGAACACAATCCTGCAGCTTGTACCCGGCTCACCTTTTACAGACACGCATTCAAACGATCTGGTATCCCCAAGGTGTATGTCATCACTGCCAAAGTGGATCTAAAACAGATTGTTACCCTATCCTCCAGTACTCCCATATAGGGCAGGGCACCACAGAGATACCTGGTGGGATAGACACCTCAACCACAGGGCTGGAGTCATCCCTCAGTCAGGTCTCTGGGATGCATACCAGATCTGCAGAGGAATCCGCAGTGAAAGCCTCCATCACAACTCTTTTATTCCTGGGAGATCTGGTGTTACAAAAGCTGCCCTAAGTGGAGGTGCAGGAGGGAGTCTGTCAAATGAGAGAGGCACCAGGAACAGCAGGCATACAATGAAGCTGGGGGGATGTTAAGAGGCATGTGAGGAAGTACTACTTATAGCAGCAGCACAATGAAAAAGTTATTCCAAAAGCTAATTTCTGCTATGGTTATGAAAGATGTTGCAGAACTGTTGATTTGGGTGTTCTGTATGCTTCCCGCTATGCTGTGTACTGTACATTTGCATTTTTGCCTAACTTCTTACCCACTTCAGGTCTTCAATATTATTTCAGTTTAAAATGAGGCGACCATCTTTTTTTGAGAAATAATTATTGCAAAACTTTCATAAAATTCTTAAATGATAATGGAAACTGAAAATGTCACCACCAGAATAAACTGGAAGACATCTGGCATCAATTAGGAAGATAAAAGGTGACACAGATACACAGAAATGTGGCGGCACAGAATGGCCCCTCAGCCCATCTAGTCTGCCCAACACCCTACCCCCACCTTCTGCTATGCTTCCACCCTCCTTTCCAACCCCTTACATCTATCCCAAACCCTGTTGAATCCTCTACTATTTCACTGCCACCACCTCTCTCGCAGCTTGTTCCAAACCTCCACCACCATCTCCATAAAACTGCCCCTGACATTACCTCTGTATTGTCCACCTTCCAGTTTGAGGCTATGTCCCTTGTGTTTGCTCCCTTCTTCAATTTGAACAAACTATCACACTCCACCTTGTTTATTCACTTCAGGTATTTAAAGGTCTCAATCATGTCCCCTCTCCCTCCTGGTCTCCAGAGGGTACAAATTTGCATTCTTAATCTTCCTACCATTTTGGTTTGCCTTTCTCTGTACCTTCTCCATCAGCTCAACATCTCTGCGTGAGGTGGGGCCTCCAGAAGTGCACCCGTACTCCAGATGTGGCCTGACCATGGTTCTGTATAATGGCATTAGCACCTCCCCTCTTTCTGCCATTAAATCCCTTGCAATGCAGGCCAACATTCCATTTGCCTTTCCCACCACCCTGCTGCACTGACTGCCCACCTTGAGGTCTTGTACTACCATAATCCTCAGGTCCTTTCTGTTTCATTCTCCTTAATCACCACCCCTAAGGGAGTAAGGTTACCTCCTATTTCTCCTCCCTAGGTGCATCACTGAGCACTTTTATGCATTAAATTTCAGTTTCGGTGGGTAACATTTTAGCCCATTTTCATTGCACTGCTGCTTTAACTGAATGGGTGGTACAGTAAATGCTTGGAACAAAATGCCAGTGAAAGTGGTGGGGAAAGCCATGGAGGGCTTCAAGTATGTGTTAGATAGACATAGGGGTGCATTAGTAAATAGGCAGGGAGGAAGGAGGGTTGCCTTAGACCATTTAGGGTCTGTGAAGACAGATTAGGCTGGGAACATCAGGGCAGACTGGTGGGCAAAGCATTTTTTCTGCTGAAAATGCTATATTTCTAGGTTTTTATTTTTTGTTTATTTTTTTGTCTTTGGTAACGGGTGAGGCCCACTAGGGACAAGTGCCTGTTTTCAGGGGTGACCTGGGAGCACTGGGCAGTTAAGAGACTTGCTCAGAGTCACATAGTATGCAAGTGGAGGTTGTGAGAATGAAACCAAGGTTTGGTTTGCTGGATGTACCAAGCTCGTCTACAGCTCGTTACTCTAACCTCTAGTCTATACTGTTGGACAATAATGATAGTAATACTAATAATACTAGTATTAATACTATTGAAATGCTTACTCACTACAAGGAAAACATGAGCACAGTTCAGAACATTGTATGCTTCAGAACTAGAGTGCCTCGTTGGTGCACACAACAGTGAATGTGAACAGTTTATGAAGTGACAGCTGTATTTGAGGAACAACTATTAGATCAGGACCTTTGTTTGTGCACTTGAAAGTTTGTTATAAAACTGTAGAATTCTTTCGTCCACATCATTGCAGTTTTGGCACTACTCCAATCAGATCTACGTGTTTAAGTATCATGCCTCTCACACTGTGTGGCATATCATAACAAACAAGGCCTCAGGCCTGTGGATTTGGAGTGTCAGCCTGTGTTGTACTAAAGTAACCAACTTGGGGAAAGAGTTCTGAAGATTAGTTGGATTTAGCTTGAGAGGAAATAGCTATATGGGGCATTGTCACATGGTTCTGAATACTAAAAGAGACAAACTGTGTGGAGTACCAACAGATGTTTGAGCTACAGAGTTCAAGCAAAACAAAACGTCTTACTCTCACACTGACTGAAAAGGACAATGGGAATGATCAGAAACTATTGCATCACACTGAGGAGAGCAATATCCAACAATCCTACCCCAGCTACACAATCTCAGAGGGACATCCATGAACCCTGCAGACCTGCTGCACTAAAGCCACGCCCTATGCACTACAAGCACCTGCAGCCCAGCTCAGTCCCAGTAGTAATTTTCTTAATTGGCAGGTTAACTGGCTACTCCCATCTCATTAGCGGAGGGGCTAATCCAAAGTTTTGCCCAAGGTGGCCTGGTCTTACCTTCTGAGAAAATTAATCTTGCTAATGCTCCTAATATCTGGGAATGTGCACCCACATCCTGGCCTGGTTTCGTCCAATTGCACCCCAACTTGGGACATCTAAAATATCGTCCTCCTTGAATATATGCAGTCTTCTCTCTGAACTGCCACAATTTCAGGCCTGGGTGGCTCAGATAAATCCTGACATCATCATGATAACAGAAACTTGGCTATTACCAAAGATCCCAGATACAACAACTGTCCTACCAGGATATAACCTATCCCAGCGGATCGTACCCTCAGAAAGAGGGGTGACTGCATGGTTTACCTCAAGAGTGACATTAAAGGAGAATAATGCCCAGTAGCTTTACACCAAAGAAGCATAAGTTCTAACACTAAAACATAATATTGGCCAAAAACAAAGTGCTACTGCTAACTACCATGCATCTGCCTCCAGGGATGCTACCCACTGGTTTCCCACAAGTCATAAGTCACCTCGAATGGAATAAAAAAACTGGGAACACATAATCCTAGGGACTTCAACATTAATTGGCAATCCCAGAATACAGCCATGGCTAAAGACCAAATAGCTGGCCTACACCTAACCCAGTTGGTCACACAAACCAACTAGACAAAACTACCGTACAGGAACCAGCTCCTCATCAACTGGCTACTCTCCTGTCCTGAGCTTATTGCTGAGGTTACCTGACTCTATCAGTAACCACTCCCCAGTCCTATTTAGTTGGACAAACAAGTTCTCCAAGTGTAAGCCTAAGATGATCAGGAGCAGATCACTAATACCTGGTCAACTGGATACCTTCAGACACTACCTAGAAGAGATTAACTGGTCCCCACTGGATAGAGCCAAGGACGGAAACCAAGTGCTGGAATACTTCTGCAGTATCTTTACTAAAGCCTGCAACATCTTGCCCCTTACAAAACTAAGAAAGCCAGAGCAATCTCCAACCCCTGGCTGTCAAGCCTCTAATTGAATGCATGCAACTCAGAGATCACCTGTGGCATAGGGCCAAAGCTACTGGGAATCTAGTTGACACCCAAGCGCATAAGGCAGCAAGAAATACCTGCACAAAACTAATACATCTGGCAAAAGCAGCATACTACAATGACCTCCTAGGAAAGACATGGGGCTGTGGAGGGAGTTCGGGACTCTGTAAAATCACTCACAGGAAGAGTCTCGAGGCACCACCGACCTCATAGATACCACCTCCAGCACTCTGCAAGACCCTAAGGAAATTGCAAATGATTTTGCTGTTGCATTCATGGACCTAATCTATGTGCTGCCACCTGACTGTCTGAATCACACCTGTACAGGCCAACAACATAACCCAAACACTACATCACCACTTTATAATGCCACCCCTCTGTTCTATTTCAAGCAAATCTCCCCAAGTTAGGCCATCAAATATATTAAACGGGTCCTTGGTAAGACTAGGATAGGAACTGACCAGGCTGATATGAAGATGGTCACCCTCACCTTAAATGAACTTGTGGCACCACTCACCAAGGTATTCAACACTATCCTGAGATCTGGTATTTTTCCTGACAGGTGGAAAGAGGCTCTCATCATGCCTGTTTTAAATCAGGGACAGAACTAACCTGGCAAACATCCTGCTTATCTTGATACTAACCCCCTTATCAAAGCACTTGAAAGGGTGGTCTCAAAACAGCTGAGTACCTAAAAAATGCAACCTTCTCTGTTGGCAACAACATGGATTCTGACAAAACCACTCCACCATCACTGCACTTGTAGAGTACACTACACAGCTATATGGGGCCTTGAATAAAGGGAAGGTGGTGGGGTCTGTCTTCATCGACCTCATCAAGGCTTTGACACCATCAATCAACAACTACTTCTGCAAAGTCTTCTCTCCACAGGATTGTCAACGGACACTGTGGCCTGGTTTCAGAGTTACCTTATCCATAGATCTCAATGGGTTAGGATCGGAATACAATTTCTGAGCCAAAGGAAGTGAACCTAGGCATTCCAACAAGGTTCAATCCTAAGTCCTTTCTTATTCAGTCTCTTCATAAATAACTATCTTACTCCTGTAAGACCGGCCGTGGGCGGCCACCCGGCGGTCGGCGCTTCTGGCGCTGCCTGAGACCTCCGCACAGGACTCTCCCTGCCTGAAAGGGACTCCTATAAGACCGGCCGTGGGCGGCGGCCACCGGCGGTCGGCGCTTCCACAGCCGCCGCCTGAGACCTCCGCTGCAGGACTCTCCTGCTGAAAGGGACTCCTGTAAGACCGGCGTAGGATGGGCCGCCACCGGGTGGTCGGCGCTTCCACAGCCGCCGCCTGAGACCTCCGCACTGGACTCTCCCTGCCTGAAAGGGACTCTGTAAGACCGGCCGTAGGGACGAGCGGCCACCAGGCGGTCGGTGCTTCACAGCCGCCACCTGGACCTCTGCACAGGACTCTCCCTGCCTGAAAGGGACTCCTGTAAGACTGGCCGTAGGGCGGCGGCCACCGGGCGGTGTGGCACTTCCACAGCCGCCGCCTGAGACCTCCGCACGGACTCTCCTGCCTGAAAGGGACTCCTGTAAGACCCGGCCATAGGGCCGGCG
The DNA here is from genome assembly GCA_016271365.2 of Neoceratodus forsteri. Lineage (NCBI taxonomy): Eukaryota > Metazoa > Chordata > Ceratodontiformes > Ceratodontidae > Neoceratodus > Neoceratodus forsteri. The sequence goes on from CM057454.1 coordinate 1,344,092,149, forward strand.
GCCACCCAGGCTGTGGGCGCTTCACAGCCGCCGCCTGAGATCTCCATCCGGACTCTCCCTGCCTGAAGGGACTCCTGTAAGACCGGCTGTAGATCTAGCGGCCACCGGGCGTCATGCCCACAGCCACCACCTGAGACCTCCGCGACCGACTCTCCTGCCTGAAAGGTACGGCGAAGCCGCAGCCAATCGGAGCGAGCGCCTTTTCTAGGCGGATTCCGATTTTTGCCTTTACACCTTGATTCTAAGCTGAAAACTTGCGAAAAGGGCTGCTCTCTTGCTTTCTGGGATATTTGGAACTTGTAAAATGTTAGTTTGTCTGAAAACATGCCTAAATGAGTGTAATCAATTGCCAGAACTGTTAAGGGAGGGTGTGTTTTAAGTCATTACAGCCCTTCTTTTTTTGTAAAGAGCAGAAGCCAGCTAGACATAGGGGCCCAGGAAATCGCTCCTATTGTCCTGTAAATTTCTAGCTCTGCATCACACTGGTCTGCCCGCCCTCAGCCGACTGGGACTAGTACTAATAGTCCTCCTTCTGTCTCCCTGGGGACTCCTGTAAGACCGGCCGTGGGACCAGCGGCCACTCGGGTGGTCGGCGCTACAACCGCCGCCTGAGACCTCCACTCGGACTCTCCCTGCCTGAAAGGTAGCGAGCCGCAAATTTTCCTACCCACCGCCCATCCCTTCTCTGAGTGTTATTTTATAGCCCACTAGCTCCGCCTACAGCCTTCCATTGGCCTGGCCCATACGGAACAGGCGTTTCTCCTTCTTTCCGCGTTTGCGAAAAAATACTCTCCATCTTTCCCTCCGCTCAGTAAAATCTATTAACTAAACATGGCATTAAGGCGTGTTACTGCTAAGACTATACCTAGCTGCCTTCATCAAATACTAAATGTAAGAGCCTTCTGCAGTAGCACCTTTTGCACAAAATTTTGAAAGCTTAAGAGATACTGTTGGCAGCTCTTGTGGCGGTTTACCCACTGTGTAAAATAAATATAGGCAGCATCATTTGGCTTTTGCCTACTAGCTAATATCCTTCTGCTACGTAATATAAATGAACTCCTGACAGACCCGACCTACTTATAGAGACATGTTCTGCTCCACTGGTCCTCACACATAATAAATATATGTATTTAACATGCTGCCCTGTCTGCCCCGATTAACTTCGAGCACGTTGTTACTACCAACAGTGGTACAGCAATATACTATGCCATGACTATCCCCAAACCTCTGTTACCCAAACAATGTACAGGTTACTACTACCCTGCCTGGATCCTAAGCTACGTATCTATAGGGCAAAAGCAAGAGGTCCATCCGACGCTGGATCCATGCGCTTTAGCTTTGTAGCAAACCCAGAAAGACCCTGCTCTTAAAATCTCCTTGTCTATCTGAGAAGAATTCTCCTCCTTCTACTACTGTGTGCAGGAGACATCGAACTCAATCCTGGCCCACAAAGTTGCTCTTATCACCGTCCGAAATTACTACTTTGAAAGGAATCAGTTTCTTGCATGCTAATATCTGCAGTCTTGTAAAAAGTTGGATTCTGTTCAGGCCTGGATCATTCACTCCACTCCAGATATTTTTGTGATCTCTGAATCATGGCTTGCGGGCATCCATGCCGGACAGCGAGGTTAATATCCCAAATTATCTACTCTTCAGAGCAGACAGGAAGACTGGGGGGTCGCAATTTATGTTAAAATAAATTCACAGTATCTGTATTAGATGCTACATCCGTGGCTGGAGGATTTGAATGCCTGTCTCTCAGAGTTGAAGCATCTCACTCAGTGGCCTTCCACATAATTGGCTGCTACAGACCTCCTGCAGCAGGACCACAGCTCTTGACTCACCTGTCATCACAAATGGATGCAACACCCATGGAGACAGTCCTATTAGGTGACCTAAACTTTGACTGGCTAACCAATGGATCCCTACCCTAAAACGATTCTGTGACTCACATGGGTTCACCCAACTTATAACTGAACCAACCCGTATCAAAAAAAATCCTATGAGAAGCACCTCTTGGATGTGCTTCTTGTCAACAAACCTCAATACTTTTCTACGCCGGTATCCTACCAGCTGATGTTAGCGACCACTGTATAACAGCTGGCATCAGAACCATCACCAAGCCACTATCCACTTCAAAATTCTCTATAAAAGATCTAAATGGAACTTCGACCCCATGGCTTACTTCAATGATCTAAAAACTCCTTGCTATGGCAGAACTTCTACCTAGCCAAATCAGTGAATGAGGCTTATGATATTCTGCATGAAATCATAGCCAGTGCCTTAATACCCATGCTTCCTTGATCACAACTCGGATAAAACAAGGACCTGCCATTGGTTTACATCAGACCTGAAAAGCCTTACTCAAAAGAGACCAGCTATGGAAAAGGCACGAAAATCACATGGTGATGCTGATTGGTGTCTCTTTAGGTCAGCTAGGAATGCCTGTACAAAATGATCAGGAAACTAAGGCCATTTATTACCAAAATGAATTGTGCTCTGCATCCACCAACCCTACCAAATTCTAGTCCACTATAAAGAACTGTCTGGACACTCACCAAGTAGTGTGCTACCATCCAAAATTACGATTGAGAATGTCACTGTCACTGACAGATCTGAAATTCTCCAAGCTTTCAATAACCATTTTGCCACAGCAGGCATGGCATTTGATAATGCACCAGTAAGCAGTCTTCGTCCGATGCCCAAAGCCCAGCCACACGAACCAATTAACAATAGTATGACTTTCTCCTTTTCCACAATCAACATAAGAAGTTGAAGACCTGCTGCTATGGCTGGACACTAGGAAAAGCGCAGGACACGACTTATTCGACCCATACTTTCTGAAAATAGCTTATCACATACTTGCCGCACCTGTTGAGACTTATTCAACCTATCCCTAACCCAAGGATCTCTCCCTACTGGAATGGAAAACTGCTCATGTTATTCCTCTTTTAAGCAGGGGACCCAAGTGACCTGAACAACTATAGGCCAATCTCCTACTACCTATACTTTCGAAAATGCTGGAAAAGTTGTGGATACACAGTTGAGATCATTCCTAGACAACTCCTGCATTAGTTAACCCCATGCAGTCCGATTTAGAGCTAAGCACAGTACTACTACGGCACTGGCCAATGTCACTAATGACTGTGGCGGGAACTCGACAAGAAAAAATTTGTTTGTGCAGTGTTTCTAGACCTCAGCAAGGCGTTCAACACCCGCCGACCACTGCCTACTTCTTTCCACGCTAAACACCATAGGTCTGGACTCTATCTCACTGAAATGGTTCCAGGACTACCTATCTGGTAGGCAGCAACAAATCAAGGCTGAAGGAGGACTTTCCCACTCAAACCATTAAAAAGAGGAGTTCCTCAGGGTTCCATATTGGGCCTCTACTGTTCAATATCTACATTAACAATCTGGACTCAGGAATCAAGAAAGCCAGTATCCACCTGTTTGCTGATGATACAGTGCTCTACCTAAGTCATGACTCTCCTGGAGCCACATGCTCAGAACTCCAAGCCGAATTCAATATGCTACAAAACCAGCTTATCAACAAAAACTATTGCTAAATGCAAAAAAACTAAGGCCATGCTGTTCTCTCCATCCAGTTTTGGGCCAAATCCACACTAGCTGGTACAGTTCCTCCTATACCACACCCTACTAGATGAAAACTTGAGTTCGTAACTAAATTCAAATACCTGGGTCTATGGCTGGATAACAAACTCTTCTTCATGGACACACTGAAGAATTGATGAAAAACTAGGAGCAGAGCTTGGCCTCATTTATAGAATTAGACATCTCCTGACAGTAGCCGCAAAAGACAGCTTGTTCATTCTACCTTCCTTTCATTAATCGATTATGCTGACATCATATATGGACAATGCTCTGTTTCATACCTTGCAAAACTGGATGTACTGTATCATAGAGCATTAAGATTCATAACTGGCCTCCCATCCTCCACACACCACTGCTTGTTATACACTGCAGTAGGGTGGCCTTCTCTACAATACAGGCGGCATAGAAATGCAGCTCTCTGGATACTTCGTGCACTTACCAACAAACTCCCTAACTACATTGTTGATTGCCTCCGTTGTGTCCGCAAGCAACTATGCCATAAGAAGCCTCTCACTAACTTCACTAAAATTCCCAGAATCAATAACCACTTTGGTAGGGCAGCTATAAGCCATGCCTTGCCCACACTCTGAAAAGGATACAAGGTTCACTGAAACTTAGCTCTCCTATCAGTATCTCCGTGTTTAGGAACCTGTATGACAAAACATTTGTCGAATTCTGCAAATGTTTCCATAGTACCTAGTAGACCTGATGGTGGCTCACGCCTAGCCTCACCATATGCAGCTATGAACCCAACCCTCCGCCACACATAAATCTATTCACCAATCAGCTGCCATGCTGACCATTGGAACCATAGGCATTTTTCTTCTTCCTCCCTCTAATCCCATATGCCACCCAAATAATTGAACATCATGGGCTCCCCGAAGCCCTGGTCACCACCCATGCATTGAACTGACCTCTGGGGCTGTAATGTTATTAATTTGTACCTTCCTGTAAAGTCATGGATAAATGTGCAACTCTAAATCCTATGTCTTTAAAGGTTGTAATTAATGTCATGTAATCCCATGTGAATACTTGAATGTATTTATTGCACCCATCTCATGTTTGTAAGTTTATTCTTTTGTCCTCTTTACATTGTTTAACTCACCTTTAAGCTATGTGTATAACTGTCATTTGACAACTGCAGGTCCACCTTGTAATGAGCTTGCTCAACGGTGTTCGCCTGGATAAATAAAGATTTGATTGATTGATTGATTGATTGATTGACTATGCTAACTGCCTGTCCAGCTTACACTGTACTTTATGCCAATGATGCTGTTATCTCCATCCCAGGTAAAGATATGGGAGCTATTAGCTCTGAACTACAGTTCAATTTTCATGCACTGGAATCTTGGTTCATTAGAAATAAACTGCTACTCAACTACAAAAGACTAAGACCATGCTTTTCAGCACCCTACAGAGCAAGACATGAGGGTCTTCACTGCACATACTGAGCAGCAATGGTGAAACACTTGATCAGTTAACACATTCAAGTATTTAGGGATTCACCTTGATGACACCCTCACCTTTACAAGCCATGCTGAGCAACTAGTAGAATCCACCAACGCCAAACTTGGTATCCTATACACTGAATCGCACCTCCATGACACCGGTTGCCCTGAAACCTGTTATGTGCTGCTCAGTACTCTCCTCAGCGGACTATGACCTTGTCATCTACAGGGCTGGTACTAAAACAGCTCTGAGAAGGATTAAAACGCTCCTCAACAAGGTCTGCCACCTGGTCCTGGGAGTGTACAAAATGACTCACTTGTGTGACCTATACAAGGAAACTGGCTGACTCCCACTCCACCTCAGATTCCAATACCAGGCCTGCCTACTAGCAAAAATCCCTGATGGGGTTAATGCCAAATGCTACTTCACTCCTCGCTGAAAATGCACAACCCATCCTTCTGCACTAGGAGTGCCTCCAAGACTGTCCTAACCATTCCATTCAAATGATCAACCTTAGCCAGAGATCCTCTCCTACTGCTGGCCCAAATGGTTCAATGATCTGCCTGCTGACCTTGCCGACTCCCCAGACTTGGCCAATTTAAAATTGGCCTTTGATCTCCTTGCCAGGAAATCTGACTGTCAGTGTTTCTGTTAGCCCATGGCTGCCCCTGCTGGTCCTGAACCCATCAAACACAACCTCTCTCCTCTCTCCCACCTATCGTCAACTGCCATCCCCTTTCCTCCACTACCCCTTGTCTTCAACCACCCTCTACAAAATCTTACCTGGCTGCAACTAAATGCACTACCACAGAATGGGAGTCCCCTGACTGAAATGTAACTTGATTTTAAACACTGTACCGCACTTAAGAAGTGCTGCATTAATTGTATGCTAGTGAGTCCTGTTCACCTCACTAGTTGTACCAGCTTATTGTTGTAACTGCACCTTTACCTGATTGTTGAAGATGTCTTTCTGTGTCCACTGTCTAACACCTGTAAATGTATTGAATTCCCTGTTGACTTGTAGTTTTGTAAACAGCCCTCGGCTCAAAGGTATTAATCTGAATTTGAAATAAATAAAAAAAAAAATATGTTGACTAGCCACCACAGGAAACCATTTAGCTTTTAAAGCAAGATGCAGGGTAAATCACAATTAGGATTTCATAGCACCAGTCAGTTAACAATGGCAGATGTTGACCATGGTTAATATTTCAACTGTGGTCTAATCACTGCTGAGTACCAGGAGATTTGTTATCATAGGTTTACGGACATTTTTACCAACCACTAGAGTTCATAACAATAGCCTCAAAATTAACTTGAGGGCCAGATTGTCAAGTCAGTTTATCTGATGTGCATTCCTGTTGCACCCGATTTTTGGTAAGGACTTGCATCAAAAGACTGGATTTTCAGTCAGTGGTCTTGGAGACATACTGCTAGACCACTTAAGCCAGACTTTAAATGAAGTTTATTTGATGTGAGTTCGGTTGAGTCAGACTTTTTCTGCATGGGAACTTGTATCAAACAATTTAAATTTTCAAGAAGTAGGCTTAGAGACATCCTGCTAGATCACATTTCTTTGGTCTAATGTGCATCACATTCTGACCTCTTGCATACCTCTTCAAGCTGCTTACACTTTGGGTTTGATGGGCGGTCACAAAGTACATAAATTTGGTTCTAGATGCAGGTTCGACAACAGTTTAGTTGACCTGCATCACAGCGATGGATTTTATGTTGACCACAAGTTGCGGCCAACATAAATCCTCATGGATTCTCAGTCTGTTTTTCTAACAGAGGACCTCGCCCTCGAACCCCCATGCAGGGGCTCTTCCCCACACACTCTGTTCTAATTATAATCAGCTCGAATCAGAGTTGATTCAAGGAGGGTGCAGGACTGGGAAACTGTGTGCCCCTGTCTCTGGTGTACCAATACAGTGACCAGTTGATGAATTGTCAATTCTGTCAGCAGCAAGGTAGTCTCTGTATTGGTGTCACAATTGGGGAGGTATACCCTTACAGAAATAATTATATGAAATGTTTTCATGCTGCACACATAAACTACCCAAATGATATGTGTGCTGCAAGTATGATTTAAATGTTAAACTGAAACAATTGTATGCATATTGCATGCGTGCAGCAAGCAAAGTGTGGAAACCATGATTTTATGTTAAATTGGAAAGACTGAATGCATGGGGCATGTATGCAAAGAGCAAGTGGTCACTGACAACTACACAAGTAAAAGTTAAGTGACTTGCTCAGGATCACACCATACACAGGTGGGGTTGATGAGATTCAAACTCAGGTCTTCATGTCACCAAGTCTCCTGGCTTGCATTTCAGTGCCTTTAACCACTAAGCTATACTGTCTGCACACATATGGTTCACTTGTACTTCAATACATACTGTATCTGACTACATCTATACACATGCAGCATGCTCATAGCCACTGTTATGCTTTTCAGTTTTTTTTCTTCTCTTACTCATCTCAGCTGCAGTTTCTTTTCACTACATCACACATACCAATGGAAACACATGTGGTTTTCCCTACCCCAATACACAAACTTACCCACAAAACCACTTAATTACTTCTGTCTGGCCTGTATTCCTACTATTTTGTCTCCATAGTTTTGAAAGCTTCCATCAAACAGACTTTAAGGTGCAAACACAAAAGTAGCAATAACATGACGCATTTAACTGCATGGCCTGCCCCCCCATTCACACACACTATAGCAGGTGGTATATTGCTACAGACAACCAAGTATAGATATAAGTAAAATTCTCTTACTTGAGTACTAGGAAGCCAGAGTCAGGAATCTTAAGAGATGATGTCCATAGATCAGAGTGCTGGGCGTACCTTGAAATGAATGGAGTTTTTTATTACTATTTTATATATTATGATGGTAAGTTGGAGAATAATGAAGGCCATTGTTCTACTAACAAGGTCCTTGTTAGTCGAGCGGTGGCCTCCATTAATCTCCAGCTCTCCATCAATAATGTATGAAATAGTAATAAAAATACCCTATTCATTTCAGTGGTGACACCCTATGATCTCCTTGCCCTTTGTCAAAATGTGCCTGAATGTGGGATGTGAGGTTAGTTTTACTGGGTGGGGACATTAGTCTGACTATAGTGAGGCTCCAATAGTCTGTGCATACCATACCACTCAACTGTCCATGGATACAAGGGACAGCTCTAGAATGTGTGTAACATCTCTAAAAGGTACAACTTATTTGTTTTGATTGAAATGTGATACGCAAATCAGGAAAAATGGAAATGTATAAGATTCATCTGTATATACCCCAGAGCAGTGCATCAGATTTGGGCTTAAACCCACCCAGTTACAAAACATTCTTTTTCTAGCTGAAGTACTGCCCACCCCCACCCAAAAGAACTTTGTCCGATTTTTCTCCTGACTCCATTCCATTCAAGGCCCATCCTCTGTGGGTCACGAGCCACCCAAAGGTGTAGAAATGTGCACAGCTGACTTGTTTGAAATTGTTGTTTGTAACTTTGCATCACATTATCTGTGATGCTGTGAGTTATTAATTAATTTATTTATTTGCTTTTGTTAACTGGTAAGCACACTAGACAGCCAAGTGCCTATTTTCAGGTGTGACCCAGGAGGATACAAGGTACAGTACATACAAATCATCAAGCCAAGACCGGTAACATACAAGATCATCCAGCATAATAAGTAGAATATGTAGATAACAGCATGTGGGATTACAGGCATAACAAGTAGATATGTAGATAACAGCATGTGGGATTACAGGCATAACAAGTAGATAGATATGTAGATAACAGCATGTGGGATTACAGGTATAACAAGTAGATATGTACATAACAGCATGTGGGATTACAGACATAACAAGTAGATAGATATGTAGATAACGGCATGTGGGATTACAGGCATAACAAGTAGATATGTAGATAACAGCATGTGGGATTACAGGCATAACAGGTTGATAGGAAGATAGCAACAGAATACATAACATATAGCTAGGCAGAACAACAACAATATACAGACACTGTCCCAGAAGGCTACAGATATGGGTTAAGCCACAGAGGACCCTGTAATTAGGCCAAGTAAGGGGAAAGTGCCCAAGGGCAATTTCAGTGTATCGGGAACCAAGCGCACAGAAGTGTGACCCCCATCAGTCAGTTTGGGAAGAGATTGCACATCTGGGGTCTTATGTGGCATAGAGACAGGCAGAGGTGGATTTTAGGAAGCTCTATAGGAGGCTTTGAAGCAGGGATGAGAGGGAGGGTGAGTTGATGCTGGAAGGGAGTTCCACACCCTAGGTGCATGGACAGAAAGCTCAATCTCCAGTAAAGTGCGGGTCCTGGGAATTTGGAAGTCCAGTGCGGCACTGGATCTTAAGTGATAGGTAGGGGTTCCATGTTTGAGGAGAGGGTAAGTGCAGAAGGGGTAGCTGTTCTAACAATGTTGTTGATGAAATTGCAGAGTATGAAAATGCGGTACTTTTCAGTGGGGAGCCACTTCAGCCATGAGTATAGATCAAATGAGCGTGAGACGAGGTGCAGAGAGCACAAAGCAGCAAATATTATTGTATGCCATGTCCCATTTTGTAAGACTCGATTTTGGGACTGGGACAAGGGATATGAGCCCATAGCAGAGCATGGGCAGGAGGAATCCTGGCTAGGCAACCTGCAAGGCCGGGTGAGACAACTTTGATCTGTAGACAAGTCCAAGCTTGCCATTGGTTGACTTGCATATGTTCCTTGAATGTGCAGGTTGAGATCCAGTTGGGGGTTAAGGGTTACTCCCAGATACTTGTCTGAATCCACGGCCTGCAGGAGGGTACCATCAGATCCATAGATTTTTAAGGGAGCGGGCAGGTTTTTGACTTGACCAGGGAACCAAAGATCATAGCCTGGGTCTTTTCCAGGTTGATGGTCAGCTTATGGCCCTGTAGCCAGTCTTGGATAAGATTGAAGTCAGAATTTGGTCCGAATTTAATGCTAGTGATATCCTGGGGCAGGATAGAACTATGAGATCATCCACGTAGGGTGGTGCACTACTTGGTAGCAACAGTGGGCAGTTCATTAATGAATAGGAAAACAGAATGGGTAGTAGGATGGCTCTCTGGGGGACCCCACAGTTGACAGAGGAGGGTCAGAGAGGCACGGTTGAAAGTGGTGAATTGCTGCCTTCCTGCGAGGTAGTTGGAGAACCAGTCATGGGCATGGGGTGAGAAACCAAGAGAGTGAAGAGTGGAGCATAGGAGGGGAGTGGTCGACACGGTCAAAGGCCTTTGAGAGGTCAACAAAGATGGCTCCAGTCAGCTGGCCTTGATCAGCAGCGGTCCTGATCTCAGAGGTGACCACGGCAAGTGCAGTGGAAGTACTATACCCTTTTCTGAACCCATGCTGAACAGGGAGAGTAGTCCATACTGTGTAGGTAGTGGGAGAGCTACATGGCAACAACCTTTTCGAGAAGTTTGCAGGCTGCAGACAGGATAGCGATGAGGGTGGTAATTCTTGATCTGTTTAGGGTCGCCTTGTTTGAAGACAGGGACGACCTTGGCCACTTACACGTATCAGGGATGATCCACAAGATTAGAGAAGAGTTAAAGATATTCACTGGGCTAAGGATCTGACATAAGTCCTGTAGTGAGTGCAGGTTAGGGGCTGTGTATTTGACATACATAGTGCCCCAGGGGTGGAAACTGTTTTTGTTTTCTCTGTGTGCCTTAAAAGGACACACCAGGCTGTGTCAGGAAGTGCTTACATCACAGCAACTTATCAGCCAATAGCTTAGTCTCCCTGATTTCACCCTCCTCCTTTCCCTTTCCCTCCCAAAGTTTCACCTTATTGTTCTTTTTCATCTACAAGACTATGTGTTTTTTTTAATTTTATAAACTGTTATCTTTTCTTATGATTGTCTCAATTGTACCAATGACATGGAACCTTTGTAAAAGAGCCTCGGCTCAAAGGTATTTGTAGTCCTAGAATAAATAAATAAATAAAAAATAAAGAAAGAAATCTATGAGATTAGTTTGACAGGACCTTCCTTTTGTAAACCCATGCTATCTTGGATCCTGTGCCCTATGGATTCGAGGTGTTGCACTATCCTTTCCTTAAGGAGTGCCTCCATAGTCTTGCCCACTACTGAGGTAAGACTCTGTAGTCTTGGTCTGTAGTTCCCTGCCTCCTCCTGCTACCACTCTTGTGGAGCGGGATCACATGAGCCCTTCTCCAGTCTTCTGGGACTCTCCTGTGCTCAGAGACTCACTAAACAGTTCTGCTAATGGCACTGCAAGTTCCACCCTTAGCTCCTTAAGTACCCTGGGATGTATGCCATCAGGTCCCATTGCCTTGTCCACCCAGAGCTTAGCGAGCTCTTGTAGGACCCTTTCTTTTGTGAAGGGAGTCATGCTCACCTCCTCTCCTGTGTCCATGGTGCTGAGCTGTGGGTCCTGCCCTACCTTCTCTTCAGTAAATACTGAGCAAAAGTATCTATTTAGGATAGATGTCTTTACAGGGTCCTCCTCCTCACATGCCCCTTTCTCCCTTGAGCTTAGCAATACCCCTCTGGACTTTCTCCTTTCACTAATGTATCTGTAGAACGTCTTGTCACCTACTTTTACTGTTCGTGCTAGTGTTTCCTCAGTTTGGGACTTTGCCTGCCTTACTGCTTTCCTGCTTCCCTTAAGGCAGTTTGGTATGCCTCCCTATCTTCATCCCGCTGTGTTCCTTATATTTCCTGAAGGCCAGTCTTTTGGCTCGACCTTTCTGCTACTGTATTTGAGAACCAAAGTGGTTTTCTTCTTCTTTTGCACTTCCTTTTCTGTCTAACACAATGGGATGTTGCTTCAGTATTGCATCCTTAATGCTTGCCCACTTTGCCTGTACCCCTCAGATGTGTTTCTTTTGCCAGGGCTAGCTTAACTCTGTTGGCCACCTTATCAAAGTCAGCTCCTCTGAAGTCCCATATTTTTGCCTATGAATGTGATGATTTAGATGTAGTGGCTAAATTGAACCATACTGTGATGGTCACTGGCCCTAGGTGACCTTCTACCTGGAGATCTGTGATCCCTTCCTGTTAGTACTAGATCTAGGATAGCCCTGTCTCTTGTGGGTTGTTGTACCAGTTGTTTGAGGCCCCTCTGCAGGGAATTCACCATGTGTCTAGTTCTGGCAGATGTTCCTGCTGGTATTGATCAATCTGTATCCAGCATGTTGAAGTCTCCCATTATCAGACCCTCCCTTTAGCTGTCATGTTTTGTATATCTTCTAACAGTAATGTGTCTATGTCCTCCCCATGGTCTGGGGGCCTGTAGACAACCCCAGTTCTTATGGCTATTCCATTTCCTGTTTCCAGAGTGACCCACAGTTCTTCTGGCTCCTGGTGTATTCTGAATTTCTGTAGCTTGTGATATTTTCATTGACATACAGGGCCTCCTCCCCCTTTTGCACCTCAGTCTCTTCTGAACAATACATAGCCAGGTACTGAAGTCTCCCAAGTGTGGTTACTGGTAAACCACATCTCACTAATTGCTACTATGTCCATTTTAGCCTCTGTCAATATTGCCTGCAGGTCTGGGATCTTATTTCCCAGGCTGTGAACATTTGTGTACATGATTTTCCATTGGCCAGATTTCAGTGTGTTAGTTGTCGGGTGAGGTTTGGCATTTCCTGTGTGTCGTATGGGAGACAGACCTTTTTCTTACCTGGTAATGCAAATGAACTGCAAACATTGAATTTCTTTGACCACTAGCTGAGGGGGGATGGGGTGTTCTTCCCATTCGATGTATGGGCTGCTGCACCCTCCCCATTTGCTAGTTTAAATATTCTGCAAAGACGCCAAACTTCTGCCCCAATGCACTGACTCCTCCTTAGTCAGATGCAGTCCATCAAATTTAAAGAACTTTCACTCCAGAACTGTTGCCAGTTCCCTACAAATTGTGTCCTTTTTCCTGGCACCAGCCCTTAGAGCCATGTTTAGCTCCCTAACTCCCCTTCTCTGACCTCCTGTCCATCTGCCCCCTCTCGCAGACTGGCAGGATCTCAGAGAAGGAGATGCCAGATGAAATGGATGATAGTTTGTCACCCAGCCTGGTCAGGTGTTCCTTGGTCTCCACAACTGACTGGCTGGCGAGATCATTAGTCCCTATGTGTACCAGGACGTCAATGTTTTCTCCTGCTTTGTGAACAATTTTAGCAATGCGGTCAGTGTCTCCACACTGAAGTACCTGGGAGACATCTGACCATTACCCCTGGCTGGAGATGGGTATCAACTCCCGAATCATGGAGTCCCTATGATCAGAAGTTTTTGGGATTTCCTCTTTGATTTTTTGTTTTGGTTCCTGATTTGGGCAAGTTTTGTTGTGCTAGCTCCTGTGCTGCAGTGTCCTGCTCTGCTGTGTCCTCTGCCTCTTTGTTTGATTTTGGAGATAGAGGCAGATACCTGTTTATAGTGTTTATATGGTTTTGGAGGTAATATGTTGGACCGCACTGAGTGATGGGGCACCTGATTTGCCCTCCTAACCACCTGCCAACCTCCTGGACCAACTACCCTCTGCAGTCAAGGTTCTTCTGTTGGATGTTGGGGAAATGATGGGTGGTTTTATAATGTATTTCCTCTTGAATATGAAATTTGAGGCACACAATCTCTGCCCATGCTGCCCGGAGCTGAACCCTAAGATCTCCAATGGCCCAACATGTAGGACAGTGTCCTAAATCCTGTAAGACTGTCCTTCTGAAAAGTGTTCCACAGTACCTGCAGTTAATGATATCCATTCCAGATAAGTTGCTGGGTTTATAACCTGGTCAGAGTAATCAGAAGGAAGAACATGCAAGTAATTGTTTGATTTTGTGTTTTGTTTTCATTTAACTTGTTATAACAAGTTAAATTACTAGTGCCCCTGTAAATGAGCTCACCTTGTGGATGCCCCACTGATCCACCCCTTCCTGCCTTGCTACAGGAAATGTCACAACTGTGGTACCCTATAAAGGAGTGTAGTGTGGAGTGGTTGGGGATGGGAGTGGTGGCTGGGCCCTTCCCTGCCAAAAAGAAGAACCACGGATTAAAGAACAAAGAGGTAAGAGCAGAAACTATCAGTTAACAACAAATGCAGTAACCCTGAAAGCTTATCCTAATGCTAGATACAGTAAAACTGTAAAACCTGTAAAGCACCACCTGTAATAATTTCAGAGAAGATATACCCTGTAAGAAACACTTTGCTACAGAGAAAAATAAAGCAGTAACAGAAGATATACCTTGCAAAAGACAATTTGAATCAAAAGATTACAGCAGTAATCTGTTCGCATACACCTGTAGGCACACTTTGTAATAATGCAGTAGAAGATATACCAGCAACAACAATTTGAATCAGAGAAAATGAAGCAATGAAATGTTAGCAACAAACAGTAACAATCCCTGTGAGTACACAATAAAAGTAACACCACACAGTAAATCTGCTTAGCCAAAATAAATCTTAATCTGTTTCCCTTGCTCTGGTAAGGTTCTCTGCTCTGTCCTTTCAAGCAATCTTAGAAGAAAAGAGCTCAGGTGAAGCTAGGTGCCTTGGCCAGCAAACCAAGTCTTCTACCTCCAAGATATTAACTAACCTGACCTTTTAACCCTTCTTTCTGTTGGAATATATGACAGTTTGCCAGCTCCAGCCCCAGATATAAACCTAATCCTCTGGAAGAGCTGTGGGAGGAAAGCAATTAGCCCCTTCAATGTGAGAAGGAGACTGAAACACCTCTGAGACAACAAACCTTTTCAACAAAAATAATAAAATAAAACAGTGTCAAACAGTAATTTTGCTTAGCCCAATGATAAAAAGTCACGAAAATGTAAGCACCACCTGTAATAATTTCAGAGAAGCTATACCCTGTAAGAAACACTTTGCTACAGAGAAAATAAAGCAGTAACAGAAGATATACCTTGCAAAGACAATTTGAGTCAGAATATTACAGCAGTAATCTGTTAGCACACACCTGTAGGCACATCTTGTAATAATGCAGAAGAAGGTATACCAGAAACAACAATTTAAATCAGAGAAAAATAAAGCAATGGAATGTTAGCAACAAACAGTAGCAATCCCAGTGAATACAAAATAAAAATAACAACACCCAGTAAATCTGTTAGCCAAAAGAAGTCTTAATCCATTTCCCTTGCTCTGGTAGGTTCTCTACTCTGTTCTTTCAAGCAATCTTAGAAGGAAAGAGCTCAGGTGAAGCTAGGTGCCTTGGCCAGCAAACCAAGTCTTCTAATAGATCAAGGAGGAGCTGCGGACATGGCCTACCTCAGACTTTAGCAAGGCATTTGACACAATCCCACACAAAGATTAATATACAAGTTGACCAGCCGGGAGTGGGTCCCAAGATGGTAGCCTGGGTAAAGAATTGGCTGGAGAATAGGACACAGAGGGTAACAGTAAATGGAGTCTACTCTGAAGAAAGGGGGTTACTAGTGGGTACCGTAGTGTTCAGTACTTGGACCAGTCTCTTTAATGTATTAATAAGTGACATTGCAGAGGGGATTGAAGGAAAGTATGTCTCTTTGCAGACAACACAAAATTCTGCAACAGAGTTGATACACAAGGTGAAGGTGGAAAGGATGAGAAGGGACTTGGCAAGGCTGAAGGAATGGTGAAATGTATGGCAGCATAGATTCAGTGCTAAGCAGTTTAAAATAATGCACCTGGGAAACAAAACCCAGAGGAAGAGTACACAATGGGGTGAGATACTAACAACAACAAAATGGAAAGGGACCTGGGGTAGTCATATCAGATGACCTAAAGGTGGGAAAGCAATGTGAGAGGGCAGTTAGAGGGCTGGGGATACTGGGATGGCATGGGAGAGGCATCACCAGTAGAAAACAGGAATTTGCTATCCCTCTGTACAGACAGCTGGTGAGACACCATCTGGAGTGCTGCTGGCAGTTCTGGAGATCCAATCTCTGCAAAGACATGGACAGGATGGAGGAGGCAACTAAAATGGTGCAGGGTCTGTACCAGAAGATATATGAAGAGAGACTTAAGGAGCTTAATATGTATAGCCTCAAGGAAAGGAGGAGAGGAGAGACATGATAGAAACTTTCAAGTACATCAAGGAATCAACAAAGTCCAAGAGGGTAGCATATTTCAGAAAAAGAGGTGCAAGAACAAGGGGCACAATTTAAAGATTGAGGGGATGGCTCAGAGGTAATGTGAGGAAGTATTTTTTCACAGAGAGGGTTGTGGATGCATGGAAAAGCCTTTCTGAGGAGGTTGTGGAGTCAAAACAGTAGTAGATTTCAAGCATGCATGGGACAGTCATATGGCAATTCTACAGGGTGGGGGTAGTAAGAAGTAGGCTGTTGGTTAACTAGGATCTGCAGCTTATCCATTAGGTAGGGAAATGGGCAGACTGGATGGGCCAAGCGGTCCTTATGTGCCATCAAATTCTATGTTTCTATATGTTAGGCAGTCCAGAGGAGGGCAACTAAAATGCTGCAGGGTCTGCAAGAGAAGCCATAATGAGGAGAGACTAAAGGAGCTTAATATGTGTACCTTTGAGGAAAGGATGGAGGAGGGCATGATATAAACTTTAAAGTACTTCTATGGAATCAACAAAGTCCAAGAAGGTAGCATCTTTCAGAAAAAGAAATGTGCAAGAACAAGGGTACATAATTTGAAGATGGGGGCAGTTCAGGGGCAATATGAGGAAGTATTTTGTCACAGAGAGGGTGGTTGATGTATGGAACAGCCTCCTGAGGAGGTTGTTGGGGTTTAAAACTGTGAGAGAATTCAAGAATACATGGGATAGTCATAAAGCAATTTTTGTGGGGGTAGGAAGAAATAGGCTGTTAGTTAACTAGGATCAGCAGCTTATCCTGTAGATAGGGAAATGGGCAGACTAGGTGGGCCAAGCGGTCCTTAACTGCCATCAAAGTCTATGTTTCTGTGTTTCTATGTTTTATATGTCAATCTTTCCTCCTGCCCCAGTCCCCTGTAAAAAAAAAAATATTTACTTTTACTTAAATGGCCATGTGGCCAGAACCTGCAGCCTGGCACAGTGTACCACCAGACCAATTTCCAGTCTGCTCCTCTCCTTCTGTCAGAATCTGGATGCCAGAACCAACCATCACAGGTCCCCAACATGGTCTGAGACCTAGTCACCACACCAACTAAATCCACCCAACCTGGGTTGCTTGTTTCTTGCTTGGTTGCTGCACTGCACTGATTAAAGCCTATGAAGGCCACCCACACGCTGTCACCCCCTGCTGCTAAGCCTTTAATTATTTTTTTTTAGGTGGATGATTCAGAGAATGTGGTTGCTCAAATCGTCATCTTAACATTCTGCAACTTTCCATCTCCTCCCTACTGCCCATGTCCTATTTATACTTTGGATTAAATTTAATTTAAGTTAGGCTTGAAACTCATGAATGGGAGCCAGATCTGGAAACAAAGTTCATATTGATTTTCCATTTTGTAATGTGCTTCTTGTGCTTTATGTAAGTCTATCATCCCTGAACCCATTCTACTAAAGATGGAGGAAATGTATCCTTCCTATGGACCAATATAAGTTTTTAGCCATTAATAAACCCATTACACATAACTCTGCAATATCCCCAGATCCACCTCCTCCTCCAGGCCCAAGCAAAGCAATTCCGGGATCAAAAGGAATTCCGACCTATAAGTTTTCCAAATGTCCTAAATATTTTTTGCCAAATTGATTCCAACTTATGGCAGGAAACTAACGGTGATCTAAGTGCCTCTAACCTCTCCACATCTTGTGCATAGTTCTGAATTACTAATATTTATTTTGTATAGCCTTGCTGGTGTCAGATAAGTTTTGAGTAATATGTTTATATAAATTTGCTTTAATTTATTGTTCTTAAATGGCAGCTCTGCTAAATTAACTAACAAGATTCCCACCTAGTATCTGGTATGGATAGAGACCTTTCTTTTTCCCAGCTCTGTTTGAGTTTACCCAAAAGAGACTGATCTACAGTTCTCTTTTAAATATTGATAAATTTCTCCAATTAGATGTTTTAAGGAGTGCACGTTATCAAAAACATTTCCAACCCACCCTTAAGAACTGTTAATGAGTTTTGATTATACTTATATATATAAAGTTTACCTGGAGATATGCAAAAATGCTCTATCAGATAAATCAAACTTGTCCTTTAACTCCTCAAAAGAAGCAGCTTTAGTATCAATCAAAAACCTTTCAACGATACAAACCTTTTTCACCCAATTCCTTTGTATCAATCCCAGTCCGATAGGTGAGTTCCAGGCCCAATTTTTAGATTTACTTGAGTGTAGGATACTAGAATAAAGATTATCTTTGGGATTGTGTATATTTACACCTAAACAAGGCTTTAGGCCCAGAAACAGGGCTCTTTCAGCTTCTAGTTGAAAACATGTTGGCAGCTCTTCTTTTCTTCAACCCAATACCCTGAACACTCCAATTGAGCAGCTAAATAATAATAATATTCAAAATTACGGAGGGCCAACCCTCCCTTTTCCTTTGATAATAATATATTTTTAAAGCAATTTTTGGTGTCTTTTGTTTCCACAAAAATTTATTAACTGCCCCATTTAGAGTATCGAAAATATTTTAGGAATCATAATAGGAAGTGTTTGAAATAGAAGCACCACCATTGGCAGAATGTCCATTTTAATAATGTTAACTCTCCCAATTAATACTAAGGGAATATTTTGCCACCTTATAAGATCTTGCTCATTTTTTGTGATCTCTAGGTAAATCTTTCTCTTGTAAGTTTATCACTGTCTCAGTCTTACCCACAATTATTTTATATCCTAAATACTTACTGTAACTGCAAATATCTCTAACACATGGTCAAAATCCTTAGCTGGATTAGTCAGAAATAACAAAATTTCATCAGCATATCATGATATTTTGTGAATCTTTCCTCCTATCACAACTTCTTTAACCCCAGAATCATTCCTTACCAGGATGTCCAATGGTTATATAAATAATGCAAAAAGCAGGGGTGACAAAGGGCACTCCTGCCTAATGCCCTTCTAGCTTAGAATAAGGTGTACAGTTCTGGTTTGTCCTAAGTGAGGCCAAAGGTGAATGATAAATTAACTTTAACCATTCTCAAAATTTTCCCTTGATGCCAAAAGCCTCCAACAGACAAAATAGAAATTCCTACTTTACCCTATCAAAGGCTTTTTGGCAATAAGGGAAAGCACTGCCAGTTTTATATCCAGTCTTGGATCCAATAGGTTAACTGCCCTTCTCACTCTGTAATTTACTCTTCTACCCATAACAAACCCACTTTGATCTAGATGAATCATTTTGGGATAACATATGCTATTCTGTTAGCTAACATTTTTGCAAAAATCTTGTAATCATTGTTTGGCAATGAAATAGGTCTGTCAGAACCACATAGACCTGGAGGTTTATCCTTCTTTAAAAGTAAAATTAGAAAAGCTTGATTGAAGGTTGGTGGAAAATCTTTATATGTCTAAAATTTTGAAACAAATTAAATAGTAAAGAAGTCAATTCTTTCTTGGAAACTTTTATAAAACTCTGAAGAATACCCTGGAGTTTTATTATTTGGCATATTAGCTATTACATTAATTTCTACCCTTGTTATTTCTAAATTCATGTTAACCCTGTCCAGTTCCTCAATCTGGGGCAAATCAATCTTGTTTATCTACTCTCTAAGCTCTATATTATTTACTGGACTTTCTTCTTTATACAGAGCCTTGTATAATTTTTGAAATTCAGTGTTAATCTGAGTTGGATCAATATTTTCCTATTATTCTCAATGAAGTAACAAAATTAATCCTAGTTTGATTATCCTGTATTTTTAATTGGTAGGCCAATAATTTAGATGGCATATCTGCACAAAATAATATTTCACCCTAGATCTATACATTTGTTTTCCACCTACTCCTGACTAATTTTATCTAATGTTTCCTTTAAGAACATCATTTTAATTTTATCTTTATCTCGTTCTAATTCTGCATAGATTTCTTCTGCTGACATTAATTCTTGCTCCAGCTATTCAAATATTGATGATTCTTATTTCTAACCATAGATTCATAGGCCCAGATATTCAAAAGGTTGCGCTTATGCTGTGGTGTTATGCCATGCACAACCCACTGATGTGCCCTGGTGCGATATTCAAAAGGAAAAGTGTGCAGCACACATCCCGATGTGCCAGAGTGCATCAGCAATGTATGCAGGTGAAGGTGGGTGGGCGTGCCCATGCAAACCTTGCACAGCCCAATATTCAGCCCGGATGTGCAGAGCCATGCATGCAACCCTACCTGAGCCAGCACAAAGTTGATCCAAAAAGGAACAACAGATGGCCACCCACAGGTGAGCTGCTGCATTGCAGGGCACAACAGGGCAGTTGCCACCTGTATGTGGCCACCGAGCTCCGGCTGCACCCTGGCAGGGCCACCCATTCCTGATCATGGGCATTTGTAAACAAAATGCCGAATTCTGTCTAATATCCCTGGTGGTCCAGTGGACCGCTAGTGCCCGATCGCGGGCATTAGTAATAAAGAAAGATATCCCAACTCCTGGTGGTCCAGTGGCTACTTGTGTGCCCAACTGTGGGCATTAGTAATAAAGAAAGATATCCCCGAACTCCTGGTGGTCCAGTGGACTGCTGTGTGCCCGATACGGGCATTTGTAATAAAAAAAATATGTCCAACATCCCTGGTGGTCTAGTGGTACCCCCTCCCCACCTGCCCACTGAGCCCCACTGCCCTGCTCCACCCGGTCAGCTGGTCGCAGCACCTCACCCACCTGCCGCCCCACCACCCACCGACTGATACCACGGGTAGGGCTGCCTATTGTCCACAGCGTGAGCCAGTGGGCGTGCAGCCCATACCGCACTACACATTCCAGATATGTCACATTAAAACTCCTCCTATTATTATTGGAACATCTGAGACAACAACCTGCAAAATGCACCACTGCTGCTAAGCCTAGCTTGCTGCCGTGGGGTCTGTGCTGTTTTCTTTGTTTTTTTGCATAGCAAGCCTAGTAGAGTAAGTACATAGCCTGGTCTTGAGTTAGCTTCTAGTTCATCCTCCGCCCCTTCAGCCACCAGGGAGATGGAGACTCACTAAGAGTAGACCAACAAAAATATGCTGCCAAAACACTGCTATTGAGAGTTCAGTGTTCACCAATGCCTCAAGCTGTAATGTACAGTCTGTCTACTCTGTGGTGGGAAAGACAGTGTTGCACTTGCAAGACTCATGCACTCTTTCTTGGCTGGAGTTCATCCACATCACATGTGATTGTGCCACTGCTAATAGGTGGAGAGAGTGGACAGCACAATACAGACCCAGTTGAGTCCGGAGAATATCTGCAGCATGAACACATACAGGCCAGGTGGGCACTTACTGTGCAAAATATTAAATTCAAATTTAATGCCATTATTTCCACACCATAAGAACAACCTAGGCACAAATATGGGGGGCAACTGCCTCTGCCCTACCTAAATGGCAACAGCTGCTTAATGACAAAATATATTCTCAGGTGCTAATGCAATGGTTTCCACTTTGTTCTGAGTTACTGTATCTCCATGTTTCATGATGTGTCCTGATTATCAGGTGGGTTGGTGTCCCTCATTGTCCCTCATGTTGAGTGTCCATGTCCCTCATTTCAGTGACAAAATGTGAGGTGTGGTGCATGCTTCCAACACCCCACTCAGCACAAAGAGTGCTGAGCATAGCCATAGTGTATATGCTCAATGCAGAATGACAATGGGAAATAAAGTGAGATGAAACAGTCATGGAGAAACACATTTAAATCAATCAATCAATCAAAATCTTTATTTAAACAGGCAAACACCGTTGAGCAAAGCTCATTTTGAGGTAGACCTGGGTACAATTACAAGAAGAAAGGCTTAAAAAAACAGTTACAATACAGTGACTTGAACAGTAAGAGGTATAAGCAATACAGATGTGAACATATATGCAGGTTAATATACAACAACATTATATAATCAATCAATATGTACACAACACACAGTATTGCAGATATATACAAAATAAACAGAGATGCAGATAAGGGACAAGCACAGGGTGCTCCATCCGGATCCCCAGAGGAACATAGTTGGAAGATGAAGTAAGTGCAAGGAGGGGAGGAAATAGTGAGGAGGAGGATAACGGAGAAGGGAAGGGATAATGGCTAGGGATCAAGAGGCCACAGAATGCAACGTTGTGTGGTATAAACTATTAGGGGAACAGTACAGCAAGTGCAGGCAGTAGGGGACGGCAAGTACAATGCCAGGCCCAGATTTAAGGGTTTGTGGCACTAAATATGCAAAAGGGATTGAATGGTCCAAAGCAAAAGGATAGGCTTCACAACATAGAGGCTCCTCCTCGTACATCTGGAATGGGGATGTTGACTGGCTATATCCTAGGCATTTAATGCAATGTGCAAACAATGCTTTACAAATTAATGGCAATTTAATGACAAAATCAAAAGGCATTAAACAACTTGTAAAGTATCAGAATCAATGAGTTTACCTCATTTTTATGGGAATTCAAATAAAATGTATTTTGGTGACTAATTGCTAGCAGTAGTAGAGAAATAGAACCTGATGTGTTTTTCTTTAGATGAGATTTGTACCAGCTTAACTGCTGCACTCATGTCAAGTGTGCAACACGTAAACCTGATGTTATTTTAGATGTTTACACCAGCTTACCTAATGCGAACATGTCAAGCTTGCAGGATGTGAACCTGATTTGATTTTAGACCTGGTCTACTTAGGATCACTTTGTGCATGCAGACTGCATGCAAACATTGTGCACTTATATTTCGAAAGGGTACTCTTCAATTTGCAGAAAATAGATCAGTGTTTGAAAATATGATGCATTTCTCTGCTTCAGAGAGTCTATCCCTCCATTTACGCCTTTATTAGTGTATGGGCATACCTCCCCTCCTTTGCCTGGGTTGAGGCATGCATCAGGTCTGCCCCTTTCCCCATTAATATTGACCTTATACACACAGCCACTTGCCAAGGCAATTTGAGAAAGTGAGACATACAACAGAAGCCAATTTCATGAGAGAGAGCATCCGGGAGTGCTGTATGTGGATGATATACTCCTCTATGCAGCAGACCCCACTATTCCCATCCCGAGATATTCCACATCCTGACACAATTCAGAGAAATATCAGCTTATAAAATAAACACTACTAAAACAGAAGCCCTTTCATGCCACTTAACCTGAACCCAGCTTTGAGACAACAGTATCCATTACATTTGGGACCCAATGGAAATTAAGCACCCAGGTATTAAGCTTCCTCAGAAACTCTATATGTTATATGAGGTTGAATTATGGCCTCATACTACTCGGCTAATAATGGATTGACAGATGTGGCATGCTCCCTTATCAATCAAACATAAAATAGACTTGCTGACACGAAATCTGGCCAGTGGAAAACCATGTACATAATGCTTGCAGTCTGGGAAACAAGATCCCAGACCTGCAGGCAACAATGACAGTGACTAAACTGGACATAGAAGCCATTAGCGAGACATGGTTCACCAGTAACTACACTTGGGAGACTTTCAGTACCCAGCTATATACTGTTAAGAAGAGACCGAGGTGCAAAAGGGGGTAGAGTGACCGCTTATGTCAATGAAAATATCAAAGCTACAGAAATTCAAAATACACACAAGGAGCCAGAAGAACTGTGGGTCACCCTGGAAACAGGAAATGGGAGAATGACATAAATGGGGTTGTCTACAGGCCTTCAGACTGGGGACAAAGATGCATTACTGTTAGAAGATATACAAAACATGACAGCTAGAGGGAGGTTCTGATAACGGGAGACTTCAAATGCCAGATACAGATTGGTCAATACCAGCAGGAACATCTGCCAGAACTAGACTCATAGTGGATTCCCTGCAGGGGAGGGCCTCAAACAACTGGTACAGCAACCCACAAGAGACAGGGCTATCCTAGATCTAGTACTGACTGACAAAGAAGGGATCACAGATCTCCAGGTAGAAGGTCACCTGAGCCAGTGACCATCACATGGTATGGTTCAATTTGCCCACTAGAACTAAATCATCCCATTCCAAGTCAAAAATATGGGACTTCAATGGAGCTGACTTTGATAAGATGGCCAACAGAATTAAGCTAGCCCTAGCAAGATGAAATACAGGTGAGGGTACAGGCTAAGTGGGAAAGCATTAAGGCTGCAATACTTGAAGCAACATCCCATTGCTTTAGAGAGAAAAGCAAGAACAAAAGAAGGAGGAAACCACTTGGTTCTCAAAACAATTCTGGGCCTCTATTTTCCCTCTTTCTAAACAAACTCCCTCAATCCTGCCCAGAACAAATCTTACTCTACACCGATGATGCTGTAATACACTCCACCCATAAGGACCCCATTCTCTGCAAAATTATCTCCAGCTCGGTTTGCACATCAGTGGAGAACTGGTTCAGCAAAACAGAGACTCATTCTAAACTATTAAAAACAAAGACCATGCTCTTCAGTAACTCCACAATAAGCACAGGCTGCCTCCTCTGACCATCACAAACCACCTTGGAACTACCCTCGAACAGGTTCAAACTTTCAAATATCTAGGGATTACCCTTGACTATAACCTATCCTACAGGGCCCACATTGACAACATCGCAAAGGCCCACATGCAACTTGGTTTTCTACAGGCACAGGTCCTGCCTAACCCCAGAAGCCCTAAGCATCGCTGTCCAAAGCTCTATTATCTCCACCATCTACTACGGCCACATCATATATGGCTCGCTATGTCAACTGTACTCAGATGCATTTCAACATCACTCAACAAAGCCTGTCTACTTATTACAGGATCCCATTGACTAACCCATACATGTGATCTACATGCACAAACTGGCTGGCTACAACTCTCGAACTGCCTTAAATACCAAACCTGTACTATGGCTAAGAAAATTACCATTGGTCTTGTCCCCAGTGGTCCAATCTCTTCTTCATGCAAGTAGCAACCCCTGTCGCACTAGGGGCTTTGAATCTCAAAGCCTGTTGGTCCCACGCTGCAGAACCTCAATGGGTCAATGATCATTTGCCTATAGAGCCCCTAGCTGGCTGAATAGCCTCAACATCGAGGTCACCTCCACTCCCATGCTAGGACTCTTCAAAACAAGGCTTTGACTACATCTCACTGTCTCCAGCTCCTGTGACTGCCACCTAGCCAGCCCTCCATCTATCCCTACTTCTGCTCTCCTCCACACCCAGCACTTTTCCCCTTCTCCTTACCTCTCCCTCCATCCTCCCCGCTTCATCCATCCCCTCCTAGCCCCACCCACAGCACTTCTCATTGTGTTGCCAATTGCCTCTTGCAGCTCATACCCACTACTATCCCTCCTGCAACCCCTATTACTCCCTCCCACCCTACCTGTAGTACCCATATATTTGTATTGTATATTCAAATAATCACATGTTTATTATGTGTTTCCTCCATATTCTGCATTTGCCCTGCCTTGTTACTGTTGTAATGTCTCTAACTGACACAGAACCTTTGTAAAAGAGCAGTTGGCTCAAAGGTATTATAATCCTAGTATGAAATAAATAAAAAAAAAAATAAATAAAAAAACAGTAGCAGAAAAGGTCTGAGACAAAGGCTGGCCTTCAGGAACTATAAAGGAACCCAGCAGAACGAAGATAGAAAGCATACCAAACTTCCATAAGGGAAGCAGGAAGGCAGTAAGGCATGCAAAGTCCCAAACTGTGGAAACACTAGCATGAACAGCAAAAGAAGGGGACAAGACTTTCTGTAGATACATTAGTGAAAGAAGAAAGTCCAGAGGGGGTATTGCTAAGCTCAAAGGGATAAGGGGTGTGTGGAGAAGGACCAAGGAAAAGTAGCTATCCTAAACAGATACTTGGCTCAGTATTTACTGAGGAGAAGGTAGGGCAGGCCCACAGCTCAGCACCATGGATACAGGGGGAAGGGAGGTGTGCACTAGTCCCTTCACAAAAGAAAGGGTCCTACAAGAGCTCACTAAGTTCAGGGTGCACAAGGCAATGGGACCTGATGGCCTACATCCCAGGGTACTAAAGAAGCTAAGGGTGGAACTAGCAAGCCATTTAGCAAAACTATTTAGAGAGTCTGTGAGCACAGGAAAGGTTCCAGAAGACTGGCGAATGGTTTATGTGATCCTGCTACACAAGAGTGGTAGCAGGGAGGAGGTAGGGAACTACAGACCAGTCAGTCTTACCTCAGTAGTGGACAAGATTATGAAGGCACTCCTTAAGGAAAGAATAGTGCAACACCTGGTATCCATAGAAGCACAGGATCCAAGACAGCATGGGTTTACAACAGGAAGGTCCTGTCAAACTAATCTCATAGATTTCTTTGACTGGGTAACAAGAGTGGTGGACCAAGGGGGAGCAGCTGATGTCGCCTACCTTGACTTCAGCAATCGCTTTCGATACTGTTTGACATAGAAGATTGATTAATAAGCTGGGTAGGCTCGGGGTGAGTCAGACATTGGTCAACTGGGTGGCAAACTGGTTGGAGGTCAAAAAAAGAGAGTGGCAGCAAACAGTATACAGTCAGAAGAGATGCAAGCCACAAGTGAGGCACCTCAGGGATCAGTCGGGATCAGTCTCTTCAATATCTCATCAGTGACATTGCAGATGGACTGGAGGGTAAGGTTTGTCTGTTTCCTGATGACACCAAGATCTGCAACAGAGTAGATGATCCAGAAGGCGTGAGCAGAATGAGAAGAGATTTGGATAAACCGGCAAAATAGTCAGAAGAGTGACAACTGGGTTTAATGCAAAAAGTGCAAGATCATGCACATAGAGAAGTGAAACCCTGAAGCCACCTATAGGTTGGGAGAGGAGTTGTTGACAATCACAAGGAAGAAAGGGACTTGGGTATCATCATCAAATGACCTGAAATCATCCAAGCAGACCACTAAAGCAGTAGGTAAGGCTAGAGGGATGTTGGGGTGTATTAGTAGGAGTATCGCAAGTCGTGAAGAGGGAGGTAATAATCTTCTTTATAAGACACTGATTGGCTTCATCTGAGTACTGCATGCAGTACTGAGGCTGCACCTGCCAAAGCACATTAAGAAATGGAGGCAGCCCAGAGAAGGGCAACTAAATGTGAGGGACTGCATAAGAAAGCCATATGAGGACAGATTAATGGAGCTCATTATTTATACTCTAAAGCAAAGGAGGGTGAGAGGTGATATGATCGAAACATTCAAACATCTTAAGGGCATTAACAAGGTGAAAGAGTCAACATGTTTCAATATAAGAAAATAGCAGGACAAGAGGACACAGCATGAGATTAGAGGAGGCTGATTAAGGGATAATGTGAGGAAGTTCTTTTTACAGAAAGGGTGGTGGATGCATGGAATGGCCTACCTCAGGAAGTAGTGGATATGAGTACAGTGCAGGGCTTTAAACAGACATGGGATAGGCATAAGGGCAGTACAGATGAGAATGAATAGATAGGCCATTGACAGAGCACAGGCCTATGGCACTTTCTTAAGGTAGAAAAAATGGGCAGATTGGATGGCCTTGAGGTCCTTATCTGCCATCAACTTCTATGTTTCTATGTTTTCCAGGTAGTGTTCCTTCCTCACTTATTTATGTCTTTCAAAATGTCCCTATACAGATACCACAACAGGATTGAAAGAAATGGTGAATTGCAAGCACTAGATATACTGTATATATAGGAGTTCACAACCACACATGACCTCGTGCTTCCCAGAAGTAAAGAAGTTCTAGCACCCCTGAACCTGTATCAATATTATGTTGTGGCTCAGCTCTAGATTCTGTTTCAGTGGCAAGTGCAGCACCCAGTACCCCAGCTATGAAGCATTTTATGTTTGTGGAGGAATGGAGAAGCATCCAGGGAAATCATGAATCCCTGGATCATCCAAGATAAAGAGGTACAGCAGAAGGTGGTAGTGGATACAGGTTTGAAATAACAAAAGTGTCATCATCAGACTTGCAACCAAGGACGAACATCATGCAGGAAGGACAACGACAAAGCTGAGATTCTAAACAATTTTTCTGCTCTGTCTTCACAAAGAAGACCAAGGAGATGGCCCTAGTTGCAGAGCATTGGCAGACCCACCAAGGAGGCTGACACAGGACCCTTCACAAGAGACAGTGTCCTGAAAGAACTTCTAAAGAAGCAGTGCAATGAAAAATGCTTTTCCAAAAAGTTGGTTTCATCTGCATTTAATGAAAATATTAGCATATCTGTCAAATCTTCTTGTCTTTTTTAACTTATATTTATTGTTTTATAAAAACAACAGCATACAGTTAATACCTCCTACCAGGCATACAGTCTTAAGCTTGAGGAGCAAGTCGATGGCTAACAGAATGATGCAGCCTTAATAGGTATATGTAAGGAGGTGGGGTATTTCAACAGTATTATCACATAGGTCCAACACAGCTGCACCTCGCAATATTGAGGTGACCAGACTATAGTAAGAAAATCCAACAGAGTTTATATTCAGCCCTATTGCTGATGTGATCCCAAACCTATCATGTGAAATTAAAATGGGTTAGCACCCCCACATAACTTCATAATCCTATATTTAGATAGTACATTCAATGTTTTTTAAAGGAAAATAGTCCAGATATTTAATAATCTGCTGGAATAACCATGGTTTTCCAGTATGCAGGATGTTCAGACAACTTATGCTGGAGATAGAGAGCTTGGAGACAGGAACTGGGGGGACAAGTACGAGGGGTTAAGGAGGAGAAGGGGAACAGGGGCAGGGAGGGTTCAATTGCAAGATAGACCAGGCAGCCATGGGTTGGAAGGGTGCTTGGCAAGGGTCTAAGTCCACAGGGTCCTGGGAGCACCAAAAGGGGTTGCTGCGCGGTAGGGAACACAGATATTTATTTATTTATTTAGTTAGTTTTTGTTTCACCGGCAAGTGCACTAGCCAACAGGTGACTATTTTCAGGCACGACCCGGAATTACAGGAACAAAACATAGTGAAGATAACAAAACTGTACAGTTGCAAAGACAATGAAGCAGGGCTACAGGCCAAAGGCAACGAATATCACATTGTTCTACAGTGGTTGATAGCGGAGAAAATGGATACTGGTGCCAGGACAGTCCTCAAAGATTATTCCAGGCAGACATGGTATAAGGAAGAAAGGGGGGACATGGTGGGAGGGGGCTAGGATCCGAGAGTGCAAGTTTAGGACTAAGCTGAGGGAACCACTGTTTACAGCTACGAGCACAGAAATGCGTTACGGCCTAGCGTTAAGGGTACTGTCATGTAGCCGCTCATGGAACTCCTGCTTGGGCATGAAACATGGCCCAGCTCTGGAAGTAAACCTATAAGGGACTGTGGCAGCGAAGTTACAGATTTCACGGTAGGGGGACAAGCAGCCAGACTCTTGGTTCTGGGGCCTGGCATACTAGTGGCATTCAGTCAGGACTGTCCGGGCAGGGACATTGCAGCAGCACATAAGTGACTCAGTGAAAATTATGGATTAGCAGCTAGAGAGATTGATAATCAACCTGCCTGGTCCCAAAGACAGGTATGGGAGCGGCAAGTTGACAGGGTTAGAGTTTTTAAGAGGCATGATCTGATGGCTACAGCGGCAGATGTAGGGACTGTAACCGGACTCATGGGTCCGCTTTCCGGCTAGAGGTGTCAAGAAAGGCAGGGGTCGGAGGTGTAGTATGGCAACCATGCGGCATTGATACGAAAGTAAGGAAAGTGTCCAGGTTCATGGTTCTGTTACTGGGCGAGGAGCTGTTTTCTGTCATGGTATGAGGGACTTCTACGGCTTTTTGCGCAGAAAGCGAGGATTTGTAACTGGCTCATGGATCCACCCACGCTTGAGAGTGTCAAAAGGTGGGGTCGGGGGTGTTTTACGGCAATTTAGTGGCTTCAGCGGTCGAAAGTGCGGAAAGTGCCCAGGCTCATGGTTCTGTTACCGAGCGTGGAGCTGTACTCTGTCGGGTATGGGGTTACGGAGTCCAGCAGCTATGGAAGCTGAAAGTAGGGACAAGTTACCATTGTCACGGGTCTGTGCGGGCATAAGAGTGGTGCACACAAACAGGTTTAAGGGGGAAATTATAGGAAGGATCGCTGACTAAAAAATAGTGAAGCGGAGCCAGGCTAGCAATCCCGGACAAGCCAGGGAGGTACATACAAGAGTAGGGAAGGGAGAGGTTGACCTTTGCTGTACCAGTACCCAGATACACAGAAATCAGTCCTGCTATATATATCAGTACAAGCTGAAACAGCAGTTTACAAGCAAACAATGTGAAGGAGCAAAAAGGCAAGGTAGACATATTACACAGTACATAGAAGAGGCATAATAGTAAGGGCTTATTTCACATAACACATCATTGTAGAGTGCAATAGGCTACATAAACGAGTCATTTAAATAAGGAAATATAGGCTATCAGCAGATAAATAGGGTAAGGAAGAGATAGCAGGAGAGTGAGTGTTTGGAGAGAGGGATCTGGCATGGGGGAAGATGAGGCAGGAGAAAGGGGAGCGTAGGACAGGCTCAGGTAGGGTCATAGCAGGCACATTGGTCCGAGGTAGTTAGGTGGTTGCGAGCCCACGCTGAAGAGGTAGTGCGCACGATGCATGTCTTAGATCAAGTGGCAGCATGTTCCACATTTGGGGCAGTATGTCCGAATGCACGAGACCCTTTGAGGTGCGGCAACGGGGACTTTCAGGAGAGATTTATCAGAGGATCTCAGTTCACGGTAGAGAAGCGGGATGTAGTAGCTCAGCTAGTGATGCTGGTCTATTCGGTCTGATGATGGAATCGCAGAGGCAGCCCAGATAGTAAAGCCTGGTGGTGGAGGGATAGAGCTAGCCAAGGTCACTATACAGTTGGCAGTGTTGTTTGAGCCGAGGGGCCTTTGGAAGCATACCGCATACATTGTTGTAGGTGACATCCCATTTTGCAAGGCAGTTTTATGTGCCATAGTCAGGATGGGAGCGCAGTAGGTGAGAGCGGGTAGGAGGATTCTCTGGCAATGGCCAGTTAGCAGCAGGTGTAAGCATAGTTGGTTCTATATGCAGCCCCCAGTTTGCAGTTCACAGTTTTACAGCTTTCTTGAATGTGGAGGTTCAGGTCCAGAGAATGGTCAAGTAGGATACCAAGATAGCGAGATAGATCCAAGATAAAATGAAGAGGAAGTAGGAAAGAGGTTCAGGGTAAGCAGAGGCAGGAAGGGATTTAGGGAGAACAGGGCAGGAGGTTGAGACAACAAACAGGTACACAATACGGGCTGATGAAACAGAGCAGGATGTGGGGAAGCCACCATAGAACAAGAGTCAGGTGACTAAGAGGGAGGGGGAATATATAGTTGAAGGAGAGAGGTAAGACAGTGGTGTAAAAGTGGGAGGGCAGGGAAGTAGGTAAAGTTGGCACAAACACACTAAACAAAGGGGAAGGAAGGCCAAACATGTTGGGCGGGAGGTGGCACAATGCAGGGAGCAGTGGAAAGATGTAAAAGTAGTGGAGGGGAGGGTTGGGAAGAAAGCGAGCACAGAAGGGATGGAGGAGGAGGAGGAGGAGGAGGAGAGCAGGTAAAGGGCAGCTGTGGAGGAGAAAGGGGAAGGGTAGGCATGACAGCAGAGGACGCTGAGGAAAGGGGTTCATAGGAGGGCAACCCATGGGGGCAGAGGGGATGTGGAGTGGGTACTTTATTAGGGGATTCTATGCTTGAGGGTGAGACGGGAGGTAAGGAACAAGGAAGAGCCGAACCTGGTGGAGTGTTTGCCAGGTTTGACAGTGAGGAGAGTAGGGCATTGCATCCAAAATGTGGAGAAGGTGGAGGGTAGCCTCATATCATTGTAAACCTAGGAAAAATGACCTAGAGGGCAGTACAGTGGAAGAAGTGCAGGAGACATTCAGTGAAGTGGGGGTATCTGCAATCAGGTGGGAAGCTCAGTGACATTCTTTGAAGTACTCTAGTACCTAGTGCAAGCACAGTGAGAAAGCTAATAATACAGGAGTTTAATGGTCTGATAGGCTGGTGTGCAGAAATGGGATATGGGGTAGTAGGGCGGGTGGGCAAGACATGGAACAACAAAGGGCTTTATGCAAAGTATAGGCTGCATCTCAACATTGAGGGTACAAGGGCATTCACACAGGGGCTGGAGAAGTACATTAAAGACAATATAGATTTAAACGGAGGAGGGAGGCTGAGTTGATAGCAGGAGGAGGCACCTTCCAGGGGAACTTGAAGGCCTCACTCCCCAGTGATGGAGGAGGAGGAGAATGAGGAGAAGTTACCAAGACAGAAGTGGAAGGGGAGAGACGGAAGAGGAGGGCAGGACACAAGGCGAACTGTAGTATCCTTGAATGCAAGGAGCTTAGCAAATAAGGTGGCAGAGTTGCAGGCAATGATGGTGGAGGGGAGGTAGATATTGCCACCATCTCAGAGACCTGGGCCACCTAATACCATGACTGGGATCTTACAATCCCATGATACAAGGTGTTCCACAGGGACTGGGAGGGGTGGCAATTTATGTCAGAGGATACTGTTACCAGGGAGGAAGGGATGAGGGAGGTCAGAAGTCATATGAGTATTTCTCCAAAGCCCTAAAGGGAAGAAATTCAGGATGGAGGTGGTACACACCCCTCACAGAATAAGGAGGTGGACAGGGAGCTTGGGGAGCAAATCAGGAAGGTCAGTGGAAAAGGAATACAGTTATAGTGAGAGACTTCAATCTACTCGGGGTTGACTGGCAAACAGTAACTACAGTACATGCCAGGGAACAGGTGCCACTGGAGGCTATCCAAGACAGTTACCAGTGCAAGGGTGATGGATCCTACTAGAGAGGGAAACATACTGGACTTGAAAGCACAAATGGAGACCAAGTCCAGGATGTGGTAGTACAGGACCCTCTGGCAGGAAGTGACCACTGCTCAGTGTGGTTCCTCCTCAACACAGGAGGGATTCAGCTAAGATAAGGACAAGGGTGTTGGATTTCAGGAAGACAGATTTTGCCAGAATGGGCAACATCCTAGAGGGGTATTTAACTGAAATTAACCAAGAGATGGATGCTGAACAGAAGTGGGCAATCATTAGGAAGAGGCTAATGAGGCCACAAGCACTTGTGCTAAACCTCAGAATAAGCAGTCCAGGTCAAAAAAAAACTAGCTGACTCAGCAAGGAGCTGGAGGGGAAGGTGAAGAAAAAGACTGGCCTTCATTAAGTTCAAAAATCTGGGCATGAGGATGATAGAGAAGTGTTCTCAAAGGCATCTAGGGAGGTGACTTGATCAGTCAGGGCAGCCAATGCAGCAAAGGAGCTGAAGTTGGCTCAGGGATCAGAGAGGGGAAAAGGTCTTTAAAAACAATAAGGGAGAAGGGGAGTTATAGGGATAACATTGTTAGAATCAAGAAAGAGGAGAATGGGCAGAACAAGGGGAAGATCAGGCAGAGGCACTCAATGAGTATTTCTGCTCAGTGTTCACAAAAGAAAGGGATGGCCCAACACTACAGGAAAGAGGCCAAGAGTAGAGGGGCAGAGATAACAGATAAGGTCATCCTGAGGATCGAGTTATGAAGGGCCTTAAAGGCTTGCAGGTAGGCAAGGCACCAGGACCAAATGGTGTACACCCAAGGGTCCTGAAGCAACTGGCAGAGTTGTTGGCAGGTCCTCTGACAGACTTGTTCAACATCCCCTTGGAGATGGGGATTGTACCTAGGACTGGAGGATGGCTCACGTGATGCCCTTCACAAGAGTGGACCCAAGGACCAACCGAGTAACTACAGACTGGTGAGCTTGACTCCAAGGGTGGGGGAAGTTGATGAAACCATTGTGAAGGAGTGGTTGATAACCTTTCTTGATAGCAATGGCCTGCAGCATGAGAGACAGCATGGATTTGTCACGGGAAGATCTTGTCAAACTAACCTGGTTGACTTCTTTGACTGAGTCACTAGGGTGGTTGATGAAGGCCACACTGTGGATGTCCAGTATCTGGATTTCATCAAGGCTTGACCTGTGTCACATGACGTTAATGAGCAAACTGAGGACATGGAGCAGGGGAAAATTGGTAGGGTAGATTGAGAGCTGGCTGCAGGGCAGACAACAGAGGGTAGTTATAAGAGGAAGACATCCAAGCCACAGCCAGTAATGAGTGGAGTACTCCAGGGTTCAGTGCTATGCCCCATTCTGTTCAATGTCTTCATTGGAGACATTGCAGGAGGGGGTCAAGAGTAAGATCTGCTTGTTCAAGGATGACACTAAGATTTGTGCAAAAGTGGACAATGAGGAAGAGATACAGGTACTCAGAGAGGATCTAGTTAAACTTGAACACTGGTCTAAGGATTGATAGTTGGGGTTCAATGCTAAGAAGTGCAAGGTCATGCACCTTGGAGTCAGAAATCCCAAGAACAGCTACTGGCTGGGGAGTGCAGGTAATGGCTTTAGAGGAGTAAAGGTACTAGAGGGTAATAGTCACAGGAGACACAAAGGTATCTGCACAGTGGTAGAGAGCTGCAGCAAGGGCAATAGGATGCTGGGATGCATTGCCAGAGGATCATCTCTTGAAGGGGAGGTTATCCTGCCAGTAGGCCAGCTCACTGGTGAGGCCACACTTGAAATACTGTGTACAGTACTGCGCCCATACCTCAAAAAGGATGTGAGATTACTGGAGGGGTGCAGTGTAGGGCTACAAAATGACTCATAGGACTAGGGAGTTGCCACAAGGAAAGGTTGAAAGATCTCAACATGTACTCACTGGAAGACAGAAGGATAAGAGGGACATGATAGAGACCTTAAGTATCTGAAAGGCATAAACAAAGTCAGGGTGGAGGATTGTTCCACTTAAAGGGGTAAGGGTCACTAGGGGCACAATCTGAAATTGGAAGGGGAAGGTTTAGGAGGAGATGAGGAGGCACCACTCACAGAGAGAGTGGTGTCGGTTGGAATGCACTGCCAGAGGAGTTAATCACTCAAAGGACAGTGGATAACTTTAGGTGTAGATGGATAGAGTCAAAGGCAGGGTTAGTACAGACAAAAACACAAAGGGGTGGAAAGACCGAAAATAGGAGGAAGAGAGTGGTTTGGGTGGTGGTGGTGGGCAATGGTAGTGACTCCGACAGGTGTGGTCTATAGACCACCAGCCCAGGAGGAAGAAACAGATAGAGTTGATGCTAGCCATCCAAAGGATGGCAGACAAGGGTGAGGTAGTACTGGTTGAGACTTCAATATTCCAGACGTGGACTGGAGCATCCCAGCAGCAGCATCAACTAGGAGCAGATTTATCCTGGACTCCCTTCAGGGTGCCTTCTCTAGCAACTGGTCATGGAACCAACTCGCAGAAGGCAATACTGGACCTTCTGCTCACAAACAGGGACAGTGTGATGGGGGTAACAGTGGGGAGCACCTGGGAACAGTGACCACCAGTCATTGTGGTTTGAAATCACAGAAAGAGCAGAACCAAACCACACAAAACACGTATCCTGGATTTTAGGGGTGGCAGACTTTGGGAAAATGGGGAGATACTTGAAAGAGGCATTAAGGGAATGGGACAGGAATCAGGGTTGAGGAACAGTGGGCAGTATTTAAAATGGGGATTATAAGAACAACAGAATTATGCATTAAGCAGGTTAGCAAGAGGAAAAGGAAGAGGAGACCATTATGGTTTTCCAAAGAGGTAGCAAAGAAAGTGAAAGCTAAAAAGATTGCATTCAGGCAATACAAAAGACACAGGCAGAAGGGGATAGGGAGAAGTACCAGAGAAACAAAAGGGAGGTAGGAAGTCAGTAAGGGAAGCCAAAGCTCAGACAGAAGAACACATTGCAAAATCAGTGGTTAAAGGGACAAACCTTTACAGGTACATATGAAAAAAAGACAAAGGAGGATAGTGAGACTGAAGGGGAGGATGGAGTCATGGAGGATGACAACAGTAAAGCTGACATATTGAATAGGTATTTCTGCTCAGTCTTTACTGAGGAAGAGGGGTAATGGGTCTGAAGGGAGTACAAGGGGTGAGAATGGTGCAGAATGGACACAAGTCCCTTTACACGAGAAAGGGTCCTGAAGGAACTGGAAGTAATAAGAGTTGACAAAGCAATGGGGCCAGATGGGTGCACCCCAGGGTCCTTAAAGAACTAAGAGAGGTGGTGGCTGGAACCTCTGGCTATCCTGTTTAGCCAATCACTGGAAATAGGGAGGTACCCAAAACTGAGGACAGCAGATGTAGTCCCTTTATACAAAAGTGGGAACAAAGAGGAAGCAGGAACTACAGACCAGTCAGCCTCACTTGTAGTGGGAAAGATCATGGAAGCACTACTGAAGGAGAGATTGGTGGAAACATCTGGTTGTCAATGGACTACAGACCCTGCAGCATGGTTTCACCAGGGGAGGTCATGCTTTGGACCAACCTCATTGAATTTTTTCACTGGGTGACCAGGGAGGTGGATCAGGAGGCAGTAGACATGGCCTATCTGGACTTCAGCAAGGCCTTGACACTGTGCCACATGAAGACTACACAAACTGGGGAATATGGGTGTGGGCAGGACAGTAGGTGGTGGGTAGGTAACTGGCTGGGTGGCAGGACACAGAGGGTGGTGGTAAATGGCTGTCACCCACAGAGGGAAGAGTGACCAGTGGGGTACCACAGGATCAGTGCTGGGACCGGTCCTATTCAACATCTTCATCAGTGACATTATGCAGGATCTAGAAGGCAGAATTTCACTGTTCGCTGATGACACAAAGCTCTGTAACAGAGTAGACACACCAGAGGTGTAGACAGAATGAGAAGGACCTGCAGAAACTTGAAGAATGGTCAAGGGTTTGGCAGTTGAAATTCAATGCAAAGAAGTGCAAGATAATGCATATGGGGCACAAAAACCCCTGGCACAATATATCAGTTGGGGGTGAGGATATAGCATGCACCAAGCAGGAAAGGGATCTTGGGGTTGTCATCTCTGATTACCCCAAGGTAGGGAAACAGTGTGACAAGGCATCAGGTAAAGCAAATAGGTTGCTGGATGTATAGGCAGGGGCATCACCAGCAGGAAAAAGGAGGTCATAATTCCGCATACAAGACACTAGTAAGGCCCTACCTGGAGTACAGTGTACAGTTCTGGAGACCATACCCACGTATGGACACAGACAGGGTAGAGAAGGTTCAAAGGAGGGCAACAAAGATGGTGCATGGATTGCATCACAAGTCCCATGAAGACAGGTTGAAGGAACTGAACATGTACTCCTGGAGGAGAGGAGGAGAGAGGGAATGATAGAGACATACAAGTATCTTACAGGAGAAACAGGGTGCAGGAAAACACTATTTTTAAGCGAAAAGATGTTCCAGGACTAGAGGGCATGGATGAAGTTGGAGGGAGGACGATTCAGAGGAAACATGAGAAAGAATTTCTTCACAGAACGGGTGGTGGACAAGTGGAACACCCTGCCAGAGGAAGTGGTGGGGCTGAAACAATCACGGGATTTAAGAATGCATGGATAGACATAAAGGAATTCTAGAGGTCAGGGTAAGGGGGAACAGACTTCAGGAAAAAACAAACTGAACTTACAAGCTCAAATGGCAGACTGGTGGGCCATAGGCCCTTATCTGCCGACACTGTCTATGTATCTATGTATCTATGTATCTGAAACTTAGAGCTGCACAGTCGAGCAGACTTGATAGACCTGTGGGCCTTTTTCTGCCAGCAGTTTCGTATGTTCGTATGTACAGCAGCAATACCTATTTTCCTAGGGAACAATAGAAGATAAGTAAAGAGATGCAACAGTGTCATTACATAATAGAACAAGAGATATTAAATTATTAATGTATAGGAGAGTGACCGCAGAAAAACTAAAGAATACTATTTAGAATGACTTAAGGCATGCCACTGAACTTTCCCAAATTTGAAAATGTAAAAACAACTTTAAGAACATTCATCTGCATTTTTAGTTACTGCATGTTAGGGCTGCCATGATGTATCTGCCAATACTGCCCTACTGGCCTAAACCATAACAATCAACAGAAAGTGTTAAAAGAAGAGTTATGGAATTGTCCCTTCAGGTGTCTTCCTTTGAATCGTTGTCTCTTGGTGATCGAACAACTGCAATTCTTGCTCCAGCACCTTCACCTTCTTGCCGGCTTCCTGTGGGTCGGTATAGATGTAGTTATGGCCTCCATGATGGATGCGAGGCAAGCAGCCATCAATAGCAAATGTATAATCCCAAGACTTCTTAGGCGAGCCCTTACTGCATCGAACTTCTTCCTTCTTACACGGGTGGCAAAGGAGAGATCTGGGAAAAGATGCAGAGAAAGCCAGTAAAAGCTAAAGTTCTGCGACCCTTTGCAGCCTGTAGGAAGAGGTCTTGCATAGCTACACCCATGGTAATTATAAGGATGGTTCTAGGAAGGTCAGG
Organism: Neoceratodus forsteri; assembly: GCA_016271365.2. Classification (NCBI taxonomy): domain Eukaryota; kingdom Metazoa; phylum Chordata; order Ceratodontiformes; family Ceratodontidae; genus Neoceratodus; species Neoceratodus forsteri. The sequence continues at coordinate 1,344,130,528 of CM057454.1, forward strand.
TGGTAACGGGCAGCGCTTGGGGAAATATGGTGCGTCTATAATAATTTGAGGAGCCAGCACAGTCTTTGACTCTATGCTCAAAGCACCAGGTAGCTAGGATTGCAAAAAGCAACAGGGTCGGGACCTTCACTACCTTCCTGCAGCCCAACCAGCTGAAGATTTACCACTCTGGGCATTCTCGAGCGCCTAACCTGTAATGAAGCTGGTTGTTTTCTGTACCAGCTTAGAGGTTGTACATTAATTGCTGGTAGCCTGTGTCTCTGCCTGCAAAGCAGTTTTGGTGGCTGACTTGATCTTCAAATCTTGTTCACCCATGCAGTGAATAATCTCCTCTGCCTTCCCATCGATGGCCTTCATGGACAGGACCAGTGAGTTCCAAGGTGGCTCACCAGACTCGAGATTCCAACAGGCGCAGTCAGGGCCTGCTGCTCTGTAAGTGGTACATTTTAGAGCTTCCATTACTCCCGTCATCATTTCTCCCATGGTAATATATGGTATCTTTCAATTCCTGTTTATAGCTGCTGTTCACAGGTCCAAAACAAGAGAATATTTTTGTCTAATTTGTTATTAAGATTAAAAGTCTGCAGAGACAAGATGAAGCATGTCTGTTTAGCAAGTGTGCTCAATAGCACCCCAAATGTACTTGTCTAAGTACTTCTATGCTGCCTAGCATAATTTTATTTTTCTCAGTCTGAACCCTTGCCAGATCTCAATGCTATTTATGGGTAAAATGTAAGCCATCTTTTTTGAGAAAAAATTTATTTAAAACATTTATAAAACATTCAAATGTTGGTGGAATTATAACACTTTATCACCAAATAAAACTGGAAGGTGCCTGGAATCTTTATAGTAAAAAAGGTAGGGACATTTTTGTCAAACTTTGTTGCACTGCTGCTTTAAATTAAGTACAAATAAAGTAATGGGACCAGATGAAATCCACCCTAGGATTCTCCAAGAGCTTGCAAAGGAACTTGCAGACCCACTGGCAGAACTATTCACATAGTCCTCAGAGTGAACAGTAACTAAGGACTGCAGGATGGCCATGGTGGTACCTTTGCACAAAGAGGAAACAAAGAGGAGGCTGAAACTACTGTCTGGTCAGCCTGACCTCAGTAGTGGGGAAGCTTATCAATTTCTACTTGAAGAAAGAACAGTGAAATACTTTTACAGAAAATGGACAGCTAGACACTAAACAGCACGGGTTCACAGCAGGGTGGTCATGTCAGATGAATAAGGTTGAATTCTTCAACTGGGTCTCCAGGATAGTAGATCAGGAGGGCGGCAGATATAATATATCTGGATTTCAACGAAGCTTTTGACTCTGTCCCCACAGGAGACTGGCAAACAAGCTGGAGCAGATAGGCAAAGGCATAAGATGGTCATGTAGGTTCAGAACTGGCTTCAAGACTGGACCTAAAGAGTCTTAGTTAATGGAACTCTGTCTAAGGATGGAAGGTAATCACTGGGGTACCTCAGGGGTTGGTCCTGGGACCAGTTCTTCAAAGTGCTCATCACTGACACAGCTGAGGTCCTACAGGGGAAGGTATGCCTTTCACAGATGACACAAAGCTCTGAAACAGGTTAGACACAATGGAGGAGGTAGTGGTGATGGAAGCAGATCTAAGATGCTTGAGAGAATTGTCTAGAAACTGGCAGTAGAAATTAACACTAAAAAGTGCAAAGTCATGCACCTGAGAAAAAGAAACTGAAACAAATTGTATGCACTAGAAGAGAGCAACTGACAGGAACAAACTTGAATGAGACCTCAAGAGTACTGATTTCGATGGCTTAAAAAGTGGCAAGCAATGTGAAACGGTAGCATTAAGAGCTACTATCATCCTCAGCTCTATAGGTAGGGCATTTCAAGTAGGATGCAGGAGGAGATAATGCTCTGTACAGGACCTTGGTGAGGCTACATCTTAAGTATTGTGTGCAGTTCTGGAGGCCAGACCTTAAAAGGACATAGACCACCTAGAGGCAGTACAGCGGAGAGCTACTAAATGCTACAGGGCTTGTCTGAAGCAACATATATCTAGACTGGATCAGCTGCAGATGTACTTCGCTCAGCAAAGGAGGAACAGGTGGAATGTGATAGAAACCTTTAAATACATAAAAGGAATCAATCAGGTGCAAATGGAAAACCTATTCTATGAAAAAAAGGGACACAGGACGTGCATAATAGATAGGTTCAAACCAACATTAGAAAGTTCTTCTTCATAGATCCTGTGGTGGAACCTTGGAATAACCTCCCCTGCAGTTTTGGAGGCTAAGACAGTCATTGCATTCAAGTTAACCTGGGACAAGTACTGTGGTAATCTTGGGAAAAGAATAAATTAGGATAGGCAAATTGTCCCTTCTGCTGTCACATTCTTATGTTGGTTTGCCACTTACCTATCTACCCACTTTGCATTGGTATGAATAGATCATACCTTCCAATACTGGCAACATGAATGGGCATTATTAAGCCAATTATGTACAGATGCAGACATGAAATCCTTAATGGAGTAGCAACATGCACAGACTTCTACTGCTACCTCCAAGTCCGACACTACCCACCACATTCCAAATGAAGCACAGGACCCTGCAGAACACGCGACACTCATTAATGCTTTAACATTACTCATCAGGGCACAGACCAATTTGATGTTTATTTTCTACTATTTCTAAAGTCTCTACAGGGAATGTATAGGTATACTACCACTTACATAGCCATTAGATGGGAGCAAGAACTAGGTATCCAGACAGAGGCAGCAGATTGGGAGAGGGGCTGCTATGAGGTGGGCAGAGTCACATCCTCACATGTTTGGTGGAATACACCTGGAAACACCTAGTCCATTATTTTCAGAAACCAGTCATGATATATTTATTTTTTTTTTTTATTACAATCTAGGATAAACCGCTTGAGTTCAGAGCTCTTTACATAGGTTCCACGTCCAGAGCAAAACACAAAACTGGCAGGTGAAAATTGCACAATGAGAGCAATAACATGGCAAGCACACAGAAAATTATAAAATGCAACACAATACAATCTGGAAATAGAAAAGAGGAGGTTAAAATGTACAACCAAGTTACAATGCCCAAATGGTGAAAACCAAACAGTTGTCAGTTGTGGTGGGGCATAGGAACTATGCTAAGTGCAAAGAGGAGGGAGAAAAATTTCAATATCACCAAGTGCAAGGTGTTGCATCTTGGGCGGAAACCCTAAACACAGGTACACCCTGGGAGGAAGGCACTGGAGGCCCAATAGGGGAAAAGACCTAGGGGTCATGGTGGATGCATGTATGAATAACTCTGAGCAGTGCAGGAGGGCGGCTAGCAAGGCAAACAGGATGTTGGGATGATCGAAGTGGGGGATCACCCCTAGAGCAAGGAAGTGATTCTGCCGCTGTACAATGGACTGGTTAGACCACATCTTGAGTACTGTGTCAGTACTGAGACCACACTTGAAGAGGGACATACAGCTCCTGGAGAGGGTACAGAGGAGGGCAAACTAAGGTGATACGAGGGCTAGGAGATTTGATGGGCGAGGACAGACTTGAGGAGCTCTGCCTGTTTTCATTGGAGGAGAGGAGAGACAGGGGGACATGATTGAGGTCTTCAAGTACCTCAAGGGAATAAATAGGTGAACATGGAGGGATCTTTAGACTAAAGCAGGGAGGTATCACCAGAGGGCATGGTTTGAAGTTGGAAGGTGAAAGGGTGAGGGGAAAAAGGAGGAGGTTTTCACTGAGGGTGGTGGACCCTTGAAATGCACTGCCTGGTGAGCTGGTTCAGAGATCCACAGTGGAGGGCTTCAAGAGAGGGTGGGACAGACACAGAAAGTGGATGTATCGATGATGGCCCATCCCAGGGAGGTGGGGATGGATGATAAGAGTTTCTGGAACACAAGGGAGGGAAGGCCTCGGCACCCAACTAGGGATCTGAGGTATGAGCAGACCTGATAGACCGTAAGGCCTAATCTGCTGGCAAATAGTATGTTAGTATGTAAGAATCCCAAGTACCAGTGCAAGGAGATGCTGTGCAGAATGAGCTGAAAGAGGGGAGGTATGGGGTGGATGGGTAGGAGGAATGGGGTGGTGGGAGGGAGGAGAGGATAGAAGGGAGGCTAGTCAAGAGAGAGGTGAGGAATAGGGGTGAGTGGCATTACTGCCAAATATGAGGAATGGAAACATGGAATGCTGAGAGCATGCAGTAACACCCTGGTGAACCGCACACGATTATGTGGTCATGTCCCGCACTTGACACATTGTACTGGGAGCTAAAGAGAGCCATTACAGATGTAGCTGCACGCTAAAATGAAGTTCACTCCACAAATTTATTTATTTCACTTATATCCTAGGAATTTAAAGGACGGACATATCAGATGTATACTTGGGCTCATGCTCATAGCAGCTAAGAAGTGCATCACCAGGAAACGGTTGACCTCACAGCAAGTCACCTTAGACCAATGGAGAGCAACAGTTAATGATATCTACAAAATTGAAAAATAACATTTAGCTTAAATGAAAAACTGATGTGTTTACTTCTAGATGGAGTGCATGAGTCTTCTATGTAATGCCACATGGTAGTACTTTCATCCCCTAAATGATGCAATTAGTACTCAGTATGGTTTTACCATGCTAGGATTACTTATGAGTTGTCCCACACTCCTCAGAGGAAGCATGTGGAAGAGAAACACATGCAGCACCTAGCAGCCAGGGACCACCTTGAAATATACCAGATGGAGTCTCCTTTGGATCACCCTCCCCGAGACTTCTCCTCTGAGACACCACCCAGAATAAAGGGGTCCCCATTTAACATTTTACTACATTGTCAATTTGAAACATAGGATAAGGAGATAGCAGTGGTGTAGAGGGACACCCGCATTTCAATGTAAAGAGTCATCAGTTGCCCTATCAGATCAGATCTTTGTATGGTTAACTGTTATGTAAAGGATGGCTTATGTAGCTGTCTGAATGCCTTATTTGTACTGAAAGGGCAAAACATGTTTTTATTTGTACAAAGATATTTACAAAAAAGAAAATATGGTGCATCCAGTCATATGGTCTAGGTGCACCAGCTGCCCTGATATCTAAGGCTGCTGACTGTATTCTGGGTAATACAAAGTGCAGAAAACACTTACCAGAGCAAATGACACCAGCATCCATTGAGTGACTACAACCATTCTTTCCCACAGATTAGCTGGACATTGAAATATAGATGCCTCGGTGCCCAGACAAGTGAGATTACTGAACCAAATATCTCTACTCCCTTCTCCAAAGTTTGAGTTGGTGTCTGCCAGGATTGCATATCCACAGTTCAGCTGTCTGCAGACAACATTAGCAGTCTGGTTGTCCCAGAAATCATCACAGACGGTTCCCCAGGTGGAATTTATATAAACCTCCACTCTTCCGCTGCAGTTATCAATGCCATCTACCAACCGCAGCTGTGCACGGGAACCCAAAATAAAATGAAAAATGTAACCTTGTAAATAATGAGAACTGCATCCCAAACATACTGTCTGCTGCATCTGGAGGGGTCATTGTTCCTGAACCTAAAATAAAATGTAAAATGTAACCTTGTAAATAATAATAATAATAAACTTTATTTTTATTGCGCCTTTCAAAAATCATATGAGAACAAACTTTATAATACAGCCAAATAGCATATTATAAAATTCAATAAAATAATAATGACATCCACAAGATAAATAATAAAATCAGATCGACTCAATATCCTGCCCAAACGCTTTTCTCCATAAAAAGATTTCAAAGCTTTTTAAAGTGCCCCACTGTCGTGGCACTTCTAATCCAACAGGGAGAGAATTCCAAAGGGTCGGTGCTACGCATACAAAAGCCCGAGCATCGGATGATTTTAAAACTACCCTTGGAATCTCTAGCAACCCCTCGTTGCTTGAGGCGGAGCAGTCGCCCGGGATGTAAGGCACCAGAAGCTCATTCAGGTAGTCGGGGCCCAGGCCGTGTAGGGCTTTATAAGTCAGCAAGCCGACTTTAAAGGAGATCCGCCACTGAACTGGCAGCCAGTGCAGACCTCGCAACACCAGAGTAATATGGGAAGAATGAGGCATCCCAGTTAACAACCAGGCTGTGGAGTTCTGCACCAGCTGCATGCAGCGGATATCAACCCCTGGAAGCCCAAAGTAAAGGGAATTGCAGTAGTCCAGGCGCGAGGTCACAAAGGCGTGGATCAACGAGTAGGTCTCCAGACGGAACAAGGTGCTTGATCCTAGCGATGTTCCTGAGATGGTAAAGGATAGCTTAATGACTGCCGACACCTTTCGCATGCAGTGTCAGCCGATCATCAAGAATTACCCCTAGGTCACGCACTGTTCAGAGACAGGAAGCTCAACCGCCCAGGAATAAACCTGAGGTATGGTCAGTCCCCACCCCCATCAGGTGACCTGGATCCACGATCATCACCTCTGTCTTTCCAGAATTCAGCTTCAGCCAGCTGGACCTCATCCATCCTTGATATCCTCGAGACAGTTATTAAACACCGAGAGTGCTCTATTCTGGTCAGGGTGCAAAGACAGGTAGAGTTGAGTATCATCGGCATAACAATGAAACTCCAGCCCATACCATCTTACAACGTCTCGAGGGAAGCATGTACCATGCAAACAACATGAGGGACAGCACTGAGCCCTGAGGAACCCCACAAGACAGGGAAATGGGGTCAGAGGAAAATACCCCGACACCAGTCTCTGTGTTCTACCAGTGAGGAAAGACGTAAACCATCTGTGGACCAAACCTGAAAGCCCACAGATGTTTTTCAGACGCCAAGAAGTTCCCATGGTCATAGTGTCAAATGCTGATGACAAGTCCAACAGGACCAAAATGGACCATTTTTTCTGGTCTCTGCCATCAGGAGATCATTGAGCACCAACCAGTGCAGTCTCGTGCTATGCCTCTTTCTAAAACCGGATAGGAGAGGATCGTAGATGCTATGGATGGACAAATGGTTGTCCAACTGAGTAGCTACTACTTTCAATTACCTTCCCAACAAAGGGAAGGTTTGAGATAGGTCTGTAGTTAGTGAGTGAGTCAGGGTCCAAAGAAGCCTTCTTCAACATAGGTGTCACCACAGCCTCCTTCAGGGAGCTGGAGTATTCACCAGAGTCTAAGGAGCACCAGATTATCCTCGCTTAAGACTGGGGTGATGATCTCCCACAGCCTATAATCAGGCGGTGAGGCCCGGATCTAAACTACAGGATGAAAAGCGATACCTTAGACAATCCTCATAACATCTTCGATATCTGGCCTGTTGAAGAGATTCCAGGAATGAGGAGGGAAAGTGACCAAGGACTGGTCCACGGCCCTTCCCATAGAGGGTGTTGAATGGATCTCCACCCTAATGTCTTCCATCTTATCCACAAAGAACCGAGCAAGCTCATCACACTGAAATTGTGAAAATGCTTCACGAAGCTGCAGACAGGCTGGGCTGTACAGTCTGTCCATGGTTCGAAAGAGCTGAGCCAGTCAGCTTCAGTGCAGCAGCAATTTCCCAACAGGAACACTGCCTTCTTATGGGTAATTGCTGACTGGATAGAGTTGATAATGCTCGCAGTTCAAGATGGTTGCATCCAAGCAGGATTTCTGCCAACATCTCTCTAACCTGCATCCTAAACATCGCATCTTCTCCTCAGGTCCCCATCAAACCATGGGGACTGAGGGGCCAAGGGAGAGGACGCACATGAATGGAGCAATGGAATCCAGAGCAGAGGTAATGGCCTTATTATAGGCCAGAACCAAAACCCTGGATCCATGCATATCCCAGGGAATTCTGATAGGTGAAGTGCCATAGTTAGACCATGCGAGTCACATCCTGTAAGGGTGGCACTTGGACCATCTCCACAGGGTTGGTCTATGCAGGGTGCCAAAATTGAATCTCACAGTGTGATGGTCAGACCATTCGATGGGTTCCAACCCCACTGCAGAGGCTTCCATCCCCAGGAGGAAGACCAGGTCAAGGAATGGCCGCATTTGTGAGTGGCAGAGGTAACCACCTGTGAGAGGCCCAATGAATTCATCAATTGAGAGCTGCATCCTGAACATACTGTCTGGGGCATCTGGCGTGGTCATTGTTCTGAACCATGAATAATGAATCTGATCATACATGACTAATGACTACTACCACACTAAGAGCACCTTTCATAGTCCTTTGACTTTCATGCATAAATTACCTCTTCTTGCATTATTGTGGAATTGTATTTCATCACTGTCCGCTGCAGTTAGTTTTTGCATTCTGAGCTGCTAAAACTGCAGGGTGTGCCAGAGCTTCTATAACAAGCCTGCTGTTGCTGTGGGCCAGGGCTGTACTGCTGACATCACTAAAGGGCAGAGCCAATGTAACAAACAAAACAAACAAACTAAAAACATACTGACAAGGCATTTGGATTTTGGCATAATACATTGCTAACAGGGTGTCTTGGGGAAGGGGAACACAGTATGTACACTGAATACTGGTAGTTTTTCTGCAGCAATGTTGCATCTGCATGGTACTACACAGTGAGACACTCTTCTGCCCTATAGTGATGTCATCAGAGCCAGCAGCCCAGCAGCTGAACAGCAAAGGCAAGGTAACCCCTTGCAAATGGGGGTCCTAGAAATGCCAGCCTTTGTTTACCATAGCCGCTTTGTTCTGTCCATCTCCCACTGTCTCGGGCTTCTCTCGACTTGGTCCCTAATTTTTCTGGATTCCCAGGTCCTGTTTGCCCTCTGTGTGCCCCAGCTTGCAGTCAAATGAAAATCCAGCCACTCAGGACTTAAAATGCTGACCGCTATCTCCTACTGCAAAAGTGCTGCCTCCAGGGCAGCAGGAGTCGTGTTGGCACTAAGCATCTTTGATGTGGAGCCACTTGTTTTGTGGTCACCTCAGGGATTGTGCCATGGGTCCCAGGATCCCTTCCACCTAATTGGGACCCAGTGACCATGGACAGCCTGCTGGGGACCACTCAGATGAAAATTAAGGAGTTTTTTGGGAGTCACGTGATGTGGAGGCGCGTGGCGATCGCTTTCAGTGAGCTCCGTTAACCCGTTCCTTTCTCAATTTCTCGCCCGTATCCCGAGCGATTTTCAGGGTTTCGCCAGCACAGGAGCGGGGATCATTAGAGAGAGCAGCAGATGGAGGAAGAAATGGAAACCTCCACAGAAGCACACACCGGCGACTCCCGAAAGGCCGCCAAGAAAGCTAAAGCCTCGCCTCTCAGTCTATGCAGAGCCCTGGAGGATGTCCCTGGAAGAGGAACCGCCACCCTTGCTCGTTTTCTAGAGGAATTTAGGCCATTTAGGGCCAACGTAGAGAATGGCTAGCGAAATTAAAACAATTACGTTGGCCTTTGAAGATTTAACTCGGAAAGCAGCCACAACGAAGCACGATAAATCTTTGAGGGGAGTAGGGACCAGTGGACTCTGCCTTAGTGTTAGCTAAACAGAAAATTACTAAGATGGAAGCAAATTGAGGATTTGGAAGGCAGAAGCCGTTGGAACAACGTGGTAGTCATTGGGCTACCAGAAAAGGCAGAAGGATCTGATGGTATTAAATTTGCCCAGAAGCTGGTGGAGAAGGTGGCAGGGCCCTCACCATTCGGGCCCACATACATTATAGAAAGGGCACATCGGGCATTGCGCCCTTTACCCCTCCGACTGGGCCACCAGGACATTTGTTTTCAGATTTTTGAATTATCAAGAACGTCAGCTGTTTATTATGAAGGCTAAAGATAACAAAGAGATATACTGGGAAGGCATAAAGCTGAGAGTAGCCCAAGATTTACCATTCTCAGTGAGGCAAGGAAGGTCGGCTTTTCATCCACTGGTTAGGAAATTGATTGTGCAGAAATTAAATATCGTATGATATAGCCCACTAAGCTGCAGGTGTCTATAAAGGATGAGTGGAAATCATTTGAATCACTGGAAGCTGCAACAGAAGCACTGCAAACAGCCTTCCTGAATTATTCAAAGTCCCCTGAATAGCCGTGTGGAAAGGACAGTGCAAGTGGAATTTCTTGGAAAGTAATGAACTATAATTTGGGGACTATGTTCTTTTGAGGTTAATCAGGACAGCCTTCTGGTTATGGACTTGACAGACTGATTCTATGCTGGACAGTTATTCTGGTTGTGTCATTATATGATATAGAATAAGTCACAAGGATGGTGATTACTACCTACTGAGCTTTATTTTATATTGTGGCTATTGGTTTGGCCCATTTAAATGTCCATTGTAAGTAAACTTAGCAATGGGGTCAATTAGCTATGGTTGACTCAAATTCCCAAACAGAGATAAAACTGCATGTCATATAAGTTTAGTGTAAAATTGTTGGTCTCTGGGGTTAATAACCATAGGTATATTAACAAAGTGTAGTTTTGTTGTTGGGGCTCTTTTCTTTTAAAGCACATAACCAGCAAAGGTTACATCAGCTCTTGGGCCTAATGCCACGAATGAGGTTGAGATTACTTTTCTTATATCCTGCTGTTCTCCTGTATTTTTGTATATAGTTCTAGATATTCTTTACCCCTCCTGTTGCTATCTAGTTGCTAAAACAATACAGAACGCTTTGTTGTTTGGGGACAGGGCAATTGGCTTCCTTAATTTGCTGGGAGGGAAGGTAGCTCTGGGGAACGGGCTGAGTGTCCTGCTGTCATGGACCAATATGATGGAGTGGGGTGGGGAGGGGAGAGGAAGGGATTGGGTTGTTTGGGGAACTGGGATTTAGATATAGGATTAGGGTTGAGGGACGGGGATCTGTTCCTTTGAGGCACCACCAAGTAGTAGTACTTACTGATGTTAGTTCAGGTAAACCATGTTTCTTATAGGACAATGGCTAATATACTTAATATTCTAAACAGTTCATTCAGAATGGGGATGGACATACTAGTTAAGTTTCTCACGTGGAATGTCAAAGGGCACGTCTCAAGGTTAAACAATATAAAATATTGAAACATATTGAAGCGTTAAAGCTAAAGTTGTGTTTTGCAGGAAACACATCTACTCCAGTCAGAGGCCAACGCCATGAGGCGGTTACAAATTGGAGAAATTTTCTTCACAGGGCACCACACAGAGCAGAGGTGTTATGTTGATGATACATAGATCAATGCAGTTTACTCCCTTACAAAAATCCAGGACAGTGAGGGCAGATACATTTTAATTAAAGGAATGTTGCAGCACATGGAAATTTGATAGGATCGGTTTATGGCCCTAACTCGGACACTCAGGAGCTTCTGGTGGCCTCCTAAAGGCTCTTTTACCATATAGCAATCTCCCCAAGATTTTGGTGGAGATTTTAACTTAGCGTAAGACCCTTGTTGGACAGATCCGGTAGAGCACGAACATACCAAACTCCTGCCTCTCTGCCATGGGAGATATGTTAGATCAGCTAGGACTGGCGGATGTATGGAGGGTCTTGCACCCGGATAATAGGGAATATAACTTTAGTTCCCCAGTTCATGGAAATTCCTCCCGTATAGACTATATTTTATCTCACGCTCCTTACTCAGGGGAGTCTTTGACCTAATATCGTAGCAGGTCCAATTTCGATCATGCAGTTGTATCCACAACCATTTCCTTCCCATCTCTCATTAAAAGAGGAAATAGGTGGAAAATAACTAACCAGATGTTAAGGGTACCTAAGCTGGCTGAATACATATCGGGCCAGGTGGATGAATTCATGTTAAACAATCTAGATAGCAATGGCCGGCCGGACTTTTTCTGGGGGTACCTAAGGCCTACTTAAGAGGATTATTAATCGGTGTAGCAGTTAAAAGGAAAAAGAAAAGGAATCTAAAATTAAGGAGCTATTATGTCGCATTAGAGTCTTAGAGAATAATATTTCCACCCATCCGACTGAGGAGGACAAGGAAGAATTAGTGAGAGCCAGGGATGCCTATCTTAAAATCTTGGGAGAGCAGGCTGAACTAGCTTTAATTAAAACAAAATCCAATTATGTTGACCAGGGGAGAAATCTGGGAAGCTCCTAGCTAGGCGGATTGCCAAACTAGAGTCCTCCCGGCTGATTGAAGGAATACAATCAAGTGAGGATGGTGGTATTAAGACTTCTCCAGATGAGATGGTCAAGGTTTTCCGTCAATATTTTGAGGGTTTATATGGTAAGATGGAAAATCCACCAAATGAACATCAGATTTCTTCCTTTCTGGAAGGTTTAGATCTTCCTGTACTAGACGAATCGGATAGGTTAGGTTTGGTGGCAGACATAACTCAGGAAGAATAGAATTGACTATTAGAAACCTCCCTAATGATAAGACGCCTGGCATGGATGGGTTCTCGTCCAATTTTACAAGAGGTTTTCTTCAAAATTGGCGCCTTTGTTCTTAATTTATTTCTATACTCTCTCAGGACAGATGTTGGACAAATCATTTTAGAAGCGTTCATAGTTTTAATTCCCAAACCTAACAGACCCTCCATAGATCCGGCTAGTTACAGGCCTATCTCCCTGTTGAATTATGATTTAAAAATTTTGGCTAAACTGCTAGCAGATCGTATCAATAGAGTTTTGCCTAAATTAATAGGTAATGAGCAGGTGGGGTTTATGAAAGGCAGGTCCTCGGTTGATCACTTCAGGACATTATTATGTCTTCTCTGTGTCCGAGGAGAACAAATATCCGATGGCATTGCTCTCCTTGGACGAGAGAAGGCTTTTGATAGGGTTTATTGGGGTATTTATTTGCAACTATGGAAAAGTTTGGTTTCCGGAGACGTTTTTAAATTGGCTCAGGACTATGTATTCCGAGCCTGTCTGCTAGAGTTGTCTGCAATGGAGCTATTTCCAGCCCATTCCAGCTTTTGTAGGTACCAGACAAGGATGCCCTTATCCCCCTTTTATTTAATTTATATTTGGAACCCCTTATAAGGAGTATAGTTTATACCAGGGAGATAGAGGGTATTAAAGCATGGGGCTGCAAATTAAAGTAACTGCATATGCAGATGACCTTTAGTGTATGTCTCAAACCCCTAGGATCCATTCCAAGATTGTTGATTTAATAAATACTTCAGTCGGGTGGCAAACTACAAACTAAATCAGGATAAATCAGTAGTTTACCCCTAACAATATGTTATTCAAACAAGAAATAACAGAATTGGGCCTGGGTGGAATTCTGAGTCTCTCAAATACTTAGGCCTCTACATAACCAGAAATAAGGCTCGACAAGGCAGCTGAATCTAGAGTCCCTGGTCCATAACATTGGGCTGGATCTTAAGAGATGGGCTCAGCTCCCATTATCATTGTGGGGAGAATAAACATAGTTAAAATGAATATTTTTCCAAGAATTTTTATCCTTTGAGTAGACTGGATATTTACCTTCCTATGTCTTGGTTCAAGAAGCTCCATGCCAGGCTAGCGGATTTCGCTTGGGGCATAAAAATCTAGGATGGCCTACCAGAAACTAGCTGCACCGAAATCAGTGGGTGGGTTAAGATTACTTCATTTTGGTCTCTATTTCTGGTCTGCAGTTGAGCAAATACGGTAAGTGGGTATTATACAGAGACCCTTCTTCAAGGTTGGGTTACACTCCTATGGGTAATTGTAGAGCTGAATTTGATCAACAAGTGTGCCGGAAACTATGGCTCTTTTCTACTCTAATTTCAAGGTGCTCCCTGCCTTATTGAAAGAAACCCCAATAGGGTTGCAGTGAAAGTTCACACTCAGTTGTGTGGGTTTATTTAAATATGATCATGTTAAGGATTAGGCAACCGATATGGGGAAATCCACGGTTTCTACTAGGTGTCAATACTATTAGAGCAGATTGGTTGCCATTACTGGATAACTGTGCCCTTAAAGACTTTCTTACGGAGGAGGGAGGTATAATGCCGGCCTTGGATATAATTAACAAATTCAACTTATCAAACAAAGACATATTCAAAGTATATCAGCTCTGACATGTTTTAACACAGAGACATACACTGGGAGTATTTATTCTCCAATTCTCGTTTTTGAATGATATACGTCTACTAATTGGAATTCCTCAGGCAATCTCAAAGATTTATCTAACTCTATTCCAATGGGCTTATCTGGCAAATTTGGCCCTTGCTCTTATTGGGCAGCAGTTTTTCCAAATGTTATGTTAAATTGGTCAGGGATTTGGCAAGCATGTCATAGATTTGTTAGGCATGACCAATTGAGACTTATACAATTTAAAGTATTGCATAACATTTATTATTCTCCCAAAACTGAGGGACTTGAAATTACTGAAGGACCCCAAGTGTTTCAGATGTGGGCAGATGCAGGGGACCTTCCCATATCTTTTGGGAATTTCAAAAGTTATGCCCTTATGGCTTGAAATTAAAATAAATTGGACCCCTTACTGGGATTAGAAGATATGTTTAGACCGGAGGTCTGTTTACTGGGGAAATGACGGCCTTTCCAGTTAAGGCTAGGAAGTACTACATGACCTTGATTTCAATTATAGTGAAGAAATTAGTTCTTCGTCATTGGAAAGACAAGGCACGGATCTCTTACTGGAGTGGCTTGCAGAGCTCCTTATGCTTTTAAGGGTAGAGAGAATGATTGCTATATTGCATAATCAATTACCCTCTTTGACAAAATTTGGCCCTGTTCTTTACTTGTTTTTCTATTGACTCCTGAACTCATCTCGGTATAGGGATAAGTGGTTGGGTGCCTCGGGGAGGGTGGTGAGGGTTATAGGTTGGAAGGAGTGTGGGTGGATCTGGGACTATAGTGGGGGTATGTTGTGGGGATAGGCAGAAGATAGTTTTGCATATGTTTGTATTATCCAACTGTAATCTGTCCTTTTATATCTGGCAATGTCTGGTTTGTGTTGTACTTCTGCCTAAAATAAAGAAAATGTTAATGGAAAAAAAAAGAAAATTAAAGGAGTTTTGACCGGGGCTCATTTGAGCATGCCTGTGCAGGGCCCTGGTCATCTGAATAATGCATAACAGTGTGCCTGACTGCCTCCAGGGTAGCTATGTTCAGCTCCAGCCAAAAAGTAAAGAATTTAAATGTTTTAAATAATGGAACTGTTGCTACTTGTTGGGAATATACTGTGCATGTGTGGAAAAGTGTTTAAGGTTAAAATGAGTACTGTTTCCCTGGCAATTCCAGTATCTGGGACTCTGTGTGTCAGCCTGTTAGTTGCTGCAGGAGGAGCTTGCATAAGTGCATTAGCAACAGGAAAGGTAAAAGAGTCATGTTTTTCATCTGTGCAGCGACTGCAAGTGCAGCCTTTAAGCTACAGAACTGTGGGCATGTAGGGCAAATAATTATTTCTTTCTGGGTGCACCAGGACATTGCTCAGGACTGTATCTAATCTGCTATAAGGGACAGTGGGTTAAGCAGCCATTGCCAGCAGTACAGCCAATTGGAATGCCAGCAATAGAAAGCCAGGACTTGTGGGACATTCACTGCACCTCATGGGTAAGCACCCAAGTGCTTATGGGAACTTACAGGACATTATTGTAGGTGCCAATTCCACAACCCAATTGTGCCTGAAGTGTTCTGATTGACAGATCCTCAGCAATCTGGAGACATGTCACCCCATCCCTGCTTCCAATCAGGAGTTGAGCTAGGAGCTATATCAAGAGATAGTGTTGCCAGTTTGTCTGGAGATTCAGAGAGAGATTTGGAGAGAGAACAGCCAGAGCAGGCTCCAGCCTGCTGGGAGCCCACAGGGGTGGGGCTCAGGCTCCAACCATGCCTTAAGGCCTGGGCCACTTAATTCAAGCTGTTTCAGTCTTCAGGGACATTTACTATTTTCTTAAGTAAAGGTTTACTAGTTACAGTAATTGTGCTTTCTGCAACAGCCAGTCTGGAGGTTGCAAGTATTGTCCTCAGAGGCTAGCCTTCCTCCACGTTGGGGAAAGATGTGAACCAAAGATCCGGATGTCAAGCAGTGGTTAGAGCGCTGACCAGACCAGCCCAGACCAGATGACATCATGCAGCAGTGAGAGCACTGACCAAGTACCTCAGCAGTGAGAGAGCTGGAGAAGTTGTCAGATGCCTTAGATTGCAGAAGAGACCTTTGGAAGACCTGAGTGAGTACCTCATAAACTCCAGTGTGAGGAGAAGCTAAGAATCTTGGGGTCTCAAGCCCCATTGAGAAATGTGTGCTGTTAAGTGTGAAGTATTGAAGTTATCAGTCTGGGCTACTAACCCATAAGAGACTGCATAGTTCGAGTAATGGATGCCTCTTGTCTGTGTCCCAAATGGCTAAGTTACAGGTGCAGCAAGATGCTGGGCTTAGTGAACCATGTAATTGCATTGCAAGTTGTGTAGCTGTGGGTTAGAGTCCTGCCATCATGAAGTTGACTGCCAAGATGCGTTTGCCACTTCATGGAACAGGAGGCCCTAGAGCATACAATGTCTAGATGTGCTGGATAAGACTCTGTGAATAATATTCCTGGTATATAGAATGTACTGGATGTGACCACCTGTGACTAAAGCATGGGATGCTTGATGAAAGTGTCATTGCCAAATTACTCTGGATGGACGCGTTTGGTATGTAAAGTACTGGATGTGACCGTATTTGAATTGCATATAGGATGCTTGACAAAAGTATCACCCTAATTGCTTTGGATGGGACTTTCAAATATTGTGCTGAATGTTCTGGATGTAAGATCCACATAGCTTATCCTGGAATGTTGGAAGTCTGCAGGTACAGGGCAATCCCTGCCATGTCTGTTAAAGTGCAGGGCAATCCCTGCCATGTCTGCTAGTACGCAGGGCAATCCCTGCCATGTCTGCTAGAGCATGGGCAATCCCTGCCATGTCTGCTAGAACGCAGGGCAATCTCTGCCATGTCTGCTAAAGTGCAGGGCAATCCCTGCCATGTCTGCTAGAATGCAGGGCAATCCCTGCCATGTCTGCTAAAATGTAGGGCAATCCCTGCATGTGTTGCTAGAATGCAGGGCAATCCCTGCCATGTGTGCTAGAATGCAGGGCAATCCCTGCCATGTCTGCTAGAATGCAGGAAAACCCTGCCATGTCTGCTATAGTGCAGGACAATCCCTGCCATGTCTGCTAGAATGCAGGGAAATCCCTGCCATGTCTGCTAGAATGCAGGGCAATCCCTGCCATGCCTGCTAGAATGCAAGGGAAATCCCTGCCATGTCTGCTAGAATGCAGGGCAATCCCGCCATGTCTGCTAGAATGCAGGGCAATCCCTGCCATGTCTGCTGAAGTGCAGAGCAATCCCTGCCATGTCTGCAAAGTGCAGGGCAATCCCTGCTATGTCACCTAGAATGGTGGTCAATCCTGCCATGTCTGCTGAAGTGCAGGCAATCCCTGCCATATCTGCTAAAGTGCAGGGCAAGCCCTGCCATCTGCTAAAGTGCAGGGCAAGCCCTGCCATGTTCTAAGGCGCAGGGCAATCCCTGCCATGTCTCGCTAAAATGCAGGGCAATCCCTGCTATGTCTGCTAAGTGCAGGCAATCCCTGCCATATCTGCTTAAATGCAGAACAATCCCTGCTATGTCTACTAGAATGCAGGGCAAACCCAGCCATGTCTGCTAGAATGCAGGGCAAACCCAGCCATGTCTGCTAGAATGCAGGGCAAACCCCGCCATGTTCAGTAAAATGCAGGGCAAGCCCTGCCATGTTCGTTAGAATGCAGGCAAGCCCTGCCATGTCTGGTAAAGTGCAGGGCAACCCCTGCTGTGAGCATAAATAGTAATTGGCTGCCTTACTAAAATCTGTTTCCAAGTTGGCTCCATCCTCAAATTAATAGCCGGCTACCGACCAGCTGCAACTCCATCAGGACTGCAACATCTTGGACTGTGGTATCTGTTTAACCAGTATGGTATGAGATTGTGGAGTTTCTGCTGTAACTGGGATTGGTACCAGTGTGAGTATTAATGATAATTATGTTTAACATCTGATTTGTCAACAGCTAGATAGCCAGGGAGTTGGATGTCTTAAGTCGAATGGTAAATGTGATTTATGTATGCCTGTTAATATATAGCCACCCAGCTAGAGGGTTCACCAGCAAAATCCAAATAATCTCTGTATATTTTGTAGATAGATAACATAACCTCTACCTCCTGCTTCCTTTCCTAGCTTCTATACTACCCTGAAATAAATATCTTGTTATTTGTTGTTTAAAAGTCTGGTGTGAGCATATTATTAGACAGAGCCTTTAATACAAAATGGAAATGTGGGAGCTGTGTATTGGGGCATGCCTGGGGAAGGTAACTGGTCATCGTGGGTGGTATAGCAGCTCAGGGGCTACACCCAGCACCATCTCACCCACACAAAGCACCCTGAGTGGAGGTACTGCACAAAGGATTTAAAAAATATTAATGGCTAGCAACCCAACCCCTCAGCCTATGTCCAGGTAATGCTGCAGGGGTGTAACACTGGGGGTGGTGCCGCCAGGGTTGTACAAGTGCAGCAGGGCTAAGGCAGGCTCAAAAACAAATCTAAATTATGGAAGGCAGAGTAAGCTCTTGGCCAAAATAACAAATGCAAACACTCTTTCAGACCTAGTACTGCATATAATGACTACAAGCTGTAACTTTTGTTTGGACCATCATGATAGGAGATCTTTAAGGGCTGATCCATAACAATAATTATAATTTAACCAAATGTGCATCCTGTCAGTGTAGGATGCACCACTATCTAATGAAAACAAGAACTCACACTCAGGCATAACAAAGTAAACACAATTTATTACATACCATAGTCCCACTAATGCAAATACCTACAGTGTTATGGACACTTGCACACCCTATGCATTTGGAGCCAAGTGCTAATGGCTCAACTAAAATAGAGGGTGGGATTGTAAACGTCATTGAGGATCAAGATTTTAAAGTAGAAATGTAAAATGCACAGGGTTTCCAACCAGAGAAATGTATACTGGGCTAGGAGTTCAGCAAAGCATTGGCACAGAAAGCAATATTATGCCACTATTGCTCCACAGGAAGCAATACTATTCCATTAGTGCCCCACAGGTTCACCCAATACTATTTCACTAGTGCCCCCACAGGTTATCGCAATACTATTTCACTGTTGTCTACAGGTTCACCCACTACTATTCCACTAGTGCCCCACAGATTCACCCAATACTATTCCACTAGTGCCCCACAGTTTTACCCACTACTATTCCACTAGTGCCATACAGGTTCACTCAGTACTATTCCACTAGTTCCCCAGTCATTCACCTAATACTATTCCACTAGTGCCCCACAGGTTCATCCAGTACTATTCCTTTAGTTCCCCACAGGAAGCAGTACTATTCCATTATTCCCCACAAGTTCACCCATTAGTATTCCACTAGTGCCCTACAGGTTCACCCAATACTACTCCATTAGTGCTCCACAGGTTCACAAGTACTATTCCACTAGTGCCCCACAGGTTCGCCCAATACTATTCCACTAGTGCCCCACAGGTTCACCCAATACTATTCCACTAGTGCCCCACAGGTTCACCTGATACTATTCCACTAGTGCCAAACAGGTTCACCCAATACTATTCCCCTACTGCCCCATAGGTTCACCCAATACTATTCCACTAGTGCCCCACAGGCTTATCCAATACTATTCTGCTTGTGCCCCCACAGGTTCACCCACTACTATTCCACTAGTGCCCCACAGGTTCACCCAATACTATTCCACTAGTGCCCCACAGTTTTACCCACTACTATTCCACTAGTGCCATACAGGTTCACTCAGTACTATTCCACTAGTTCCCCAGTCATTCACCTAATACTATTCCACTAGTGCCCACAGGTTCACCCAGTACTATTCCTTAGTTCCCCACAGGAAGCAGTGCTATTCCATTATTGCCCCACAGATTCACCCAGTAGTATTCCACTAGTGCTCCACAGGTTCACCCAATACTACTCCATTAGTGCCCACAGGTTCACAAGTACTATTCCACTAGTGTCCCACAGGTTTGCCCAATACTATTCCGCTAGTGCCCCACAGGCTCACACAATACTATTCCACAAGTGCCCACAGGTTCACCCAGTAGTATTCCACTAGTGCACCACAGGTTCACCCAATACTATTCCACTACTGCCCCACAGGTTCACCCAATACTATTCCACTACTTCCCATAGGTTCACCCAATCCTATTCCACCAGTGCCCCACAGGCTAGCCCAATACTATTCCACTACTACCCCACAGGTTCACCCAATATTCCCCTACTGCCCCATAGGTTCACCCAATACTATTCCACTAGTGCCCCACAGGCTCACCCAACACTATTCCACTTGTGCCTCACAGGTTCACCCAATACTATTCCACTAGTACCCCACAGGCTTACACAATACTATTCCACTAGTGCCCCACAGGTTCACCCAGTACTGTTCCACTAGTGCACCACAGGTTCACCCAATGCTATTCTACTACTGCCCCATTGGTTCACCCAATACTATTTCACTAATGCCCCACAGGTTCACCTAATTCTATTCCACTATTGCCCCATAGATTCACCCAAAACTATTCCAATTAGTGCTCACAGGGTCACACAATACTATTCCCACTACTGCCCCATAGGTTCACCCATTACTATTCCACTAGTGCCCCACAGGTTCACCCCTGTACTGTTCCACTAGTGCCCCAGAGGTTTATCCAATACTATTCCATCAATGCCCCACAGGTTTACCCAATACTATTCCGCTATTGCACCACAGTTTCACCACTCCTGCTCCTATACAGTGCAATTCAGAAACCACTATTAATCAAGTTGTACATTAATGCAGTACAAAACACAAACAATGGTTTTATTGGAGACCAATATGCAAGAATGTAAGGAGGAAAAGGTCAGGCTAAATTAAAAAAAATAATAATAACTAGCATTGGGAGTGTCTGGAAATACCTCTACCTTAATGCTGCTCCTTCACTTTAGCGTGTTCCCACACTGCACAGGCTATGAACCTTATATTGTCAGCACTGGCAGCGTCTGAAAATACCTCATACTTAATGCTGCTCCCTTTACTTTAGCATATTTCCACACTGCACAGTCCATGAATGTTATAATAATCAGCATTGGCAGTGTCTGAAATACCTTCAGCCTAATGCTGCTCCTTCACTTTAGCATGTTTCCACACTGTACAGACCCGAATCTTTATAATAGTCAACATTGGCAGTGTCTGAAAATACCTTCAACCTAACGCTTCTCCCTTAGTTTAGCATATTTCCACACTGATCATGCCCGAACCTTATAATTATTTGCATTGGCAGTGTCTAGATTTATCTCTAACCTAGTGCTCCTCCCTTCACTTTAACATTTTTCCACACTGCACAAGCTCTGAACCTTGCCCTCTCAGGCAACAGTAGATATAAAACCTCACACTTTGAAGCAACCTGATCAGTCAATGAGTATGCAGGTGCTAAATTGCTACAGGCATAATCTTCAGGTTCGTGATAGTACTACAAGTAGCAGTGGCATTGTAGTGGTAGTAGCATAAGTGATAGTTAAAAGTAATAGCTGTAGAACAATAGTGATAATTGTAGTATTGCTGTAATAGTAGTGGCAGTAGTAGTACTAGCAGTAATAGTAGTAAAGTAGTAGTAATTTTGCAGTAGTAGTGGTAGTACAGACCTGGTAATAGTTACAGTACAATTGTATACTGTAGTAATAGCAACTGTTGTGGCAGTACTTTAGTAGTAGATATAGATGCAGCAGTCTAAGTTGTAGTGCATTTGTAGCAGTAGTAATTGCAGCATTAGCGCAATACTATGTAGTAGTGCATGCAGTAGTAATCGAGCATTAGTGCAGTCATACTCATGTAGTAGTGCATGCAGTAGTTATTGCAGCATTAGTGCAGTTATACTATGTAGTGTATGCAGTAGTAATTGCAGCATTAGTGCAGTTATACTATGTAGTAGTGCATGCAGTAGTAATTGCAGCATTAGTGCAGTCATACTATGTAGTAGTGCATGTAGTAGTTATTGCAGCATTAGTGAAGTTATACTATGTAGTAGTGCATGTAGTAGTAATTTCAACATTAGTGTAGTCATAATATGTAGTAGTGCATACAGTAGTAATTGCAGCATTAGTGCAGTCATACTATGTAGCAAATCATGCAATAGTAACTGCAGCATTAGTGCAGTCATAATATGTAGTAGTGCATGCAGTAGTAATTGCAGTGTTGGTGTAGTCATAGTGTGTAGTAGTGCATGCAGTAGAATCAGAAGTAGCAGTACTTGAGGTAGTCATTGTCACAAACCCTCTCAGCCAATCAGGCCTCTACTCCCAAAGTGCCAACCTCCGAGCGCAGTCTTGTGAACAGTTTAACAGAACAAGGTAACCCTCTTGTCTGTTTTGTGAGTTCGGATCAAACTTTGGTCTCAAGACTTGAGGGATTCAAACTGTGAACCTCTTGCTATCATACCCAATGCACAGGATCAGATATTTCTAGCTCGGGGACCAGATAGCTTTGTCTATGGGCACCGAACCAGGTATACAGAGATGAACCCTTAAAAACTTTAATAAAGACCTCTCTTAAAATGCTTCTCTTCCAGTTTGGTACCACCATTCAACACATACTTAGTGTCTGCTACAACCATAAATATACTTTTCTTACAAATAAATAGAAATAAAAGACAGACCAAGCATGCTCTAAAAAGAGTTTTACTAAAATTAGATAAAATATGTAAAACACAAAATACAGAACTCTTATACCACAAGACATGCAGATATTTTACAAGAACAAGGTTTAAACAGTGCAAATTCCTACTTACAGTACTTAAATTTGACTATCTAAATACTTGTTTACAGTGCTCACCGATGTTTCTTGGTCAGAGTCTAGATAAAAATGTCTCTGAAGTAAAACAGAATAGTCCTTAAGCAAACTGTATTTGCAACCCCTTTGTGTAAGGTTATCTAGCTCCTCCTCTGCCAGATTATATATAAAAATATATATCTTATACAAAAAGGATGTCTTTTCAAAGCATTACATTCTGCAACTTCAGCATAATTTATGTCCTTCAAATGACACTACTTTAATCTCATAATAAGCTTTCTCCTTCCAGGACATGAAAGCATCTTTATGATTTCGCGCTTCATGTAATAACCTGGGTTTTCCTCCTCATAAAATGGATATGATATAGAAACTACGGCTGTAATTAACTCAGACTAACATGATCCTTGATTAAGGCCTTCCATGTAACACCTAGTATCTAAAACTGTATGTCATCTCACATGCTGTTTTCAGCATTTTCATGGCTTTCATCTTTTAGCTGAAACCTGGGGGGTGAGGTCACCCTAGAGAATCAGATTTTCAGCAAAGACATTCAGTAATACATTTTATATTTAAAAAATGATGCAGCACTCTGAACTGGCTGTTCATCACAGTTCCTCCCACCTAGACTGAATTTGGGGTCCTATCCTCATATGGGATGAGCTTCCCAATTCAGTTCACTCCTCATAGACCCTAGACAGCCCATCTGAGTTCTGGTTCTTCACTCCAGCCCTATGTATGATTTTCAGATCATACACTTGTAAAGAAAGACTCCATCTTAGCAGTCTGCCATTGTTTTTCCCCATCTGCATCAGCCAAACCAGGAGGTTGTGGTCAGTCTTCACCACAAATGCTGCCCATACAAGTATGACTCTAATTTCTTTAGGGTCCACACTATGGCAAGACACTACTTTTCCACCGTGGAGTATGCTTGCTCCTGGGAAGCAACTTCCTACTCAGGTTTCTACTGGGTGACCTGTACCTTGGCTGGACGCCTGACTCAGTACTGCTCCAATACCCACGCCTGAGGCTTCAGTCTGAACTATAAAGGTTTTGCTATAGTCAGGACTTGTCAAAACAGGAGCACTGCACAGTGCCTCCTTTAATCTGGTAAAGGCTTCCTCACAGTCTGGGCCCCAGGTAATTTTCTTTGTCAGGTCAAATAGGGGAGCAGTCAGGGCACTGTAATTGGGAACAAATTTCCTGCAGTACCCTGCTGTCCCTATAAAGTTCCTGTCCTGCTTCTGGGTTTCTGGTCTGGGCTATGCCTGGATCACCTCTATCTTTATTTGGTTAGGACAGAGCTCTCCCCAGCCTGCCACATGCCCGATGTATGCTAGTTCTCCCATGGCCACCTGGCACTTCTCAGCTTTGACAGTGAGCCCGGCCCTCTGTATCCTGTCCAGCACTTCCCTAAGGTGGGATAGGTGTTCCTCCCAGCTGGTACTAAAGATGGCAATGTCATCCAGGTATGCCATGGCATACTCCTCAGCACCATTTAACACCAGGTTCACCAACCTTTGAAAGTGGCCAGGGCATTCTTCATTCCAAAAGGCATTACTTTAAACTCAAATAAGCCTATCAGAGTGATGAAAGCCAACCTCTCCCTAGCTCTGTCTGTCAATTCTATCTGCCAATACCCTTTGGTTAGGTCAATGGTCGTGAGTGGTCACCCCTCCCATCTTGTCCAGGAGATTGTCTGTCCAGGGCATCGGGTGGGTGTCTGACTTCATGATGGCATTCAGTTCATGATAGTTCACACAGAAATGAGTCAAGCCATCTGGCTTGGGTACAAGGACTATGGTGAGGCCCAGGGGCTGTGGGATCTCTGGATTACCCCTAAATCCAACATCTCCTCCACTTCCCTTCTAATGTCCTTTTGGACAGCCTCTGATACCCGATATACTGTCCGCTGTATGGGTGTCTGTGTCCCTGTCTCCACATCATGTGTCACTTGGCAGTGTGATTTTTCTAGCACCCATCCATGGAGAGCAGCCTATGACCTCCTAACTGTCTGGACTGCAGGCAGTGATTCAAGTATAGCACAAATCTCCTGCTACAATCAGATACCAAACTCAGTGGCATTAGAAGATCTCAGCAGATATTTTCTACTCGAGAAGAAAGCACAGTGCCACGAGGCATCAGCTCTGCAAGACAGGTTGGACAGATTTCTGCTGCCCAGTGAGGAGCTCCAAGAGACACTGCAGTGTCAGCCTAGTTACGATGGCATCAGCATCTAAAAGCAGGACCCACCCACAGCACCAGGCAAATGTAGATCTGGGAGCTATAATGTCAAAGCTGGACAAAATCCTTTTGGACACCAATGATTTAAAAAGGTGGCCAACAAAACCAGTGCAGATGTAACGCGTTAGCCACCTAGGCAGCCCGAACTGAACAGTTCACCCAGCATCTTGAGGCAACAGTCGCATTACTCACAAAGGAACCCTGCTAGACCACAATAACAAAATTCAGTACTTATTAAATAGGTGGATGGCATGGAAAACCATGCCAGGAGAAAAATATTAGGATTGTGGGGTCCCAGAGGGAGGAGGGCAGGGACATGCACATCTCTCTCCACATCCTCCTGCCAGAGCTGCTTAATAATGATAATAACTGTACCACTCGGAGATCGAGAGGGCTCATCGATCCCTAGCCCCTCGCTCACAACCAGGAGACTGGTCCAGGCCCATCCTTTGCAGATTCCACCGATAACCTGAGAAAGAATA
Organism: Neoceratodus forsteri; assembly: GCA_016271365.2. Taxonomy (NCBI): domain Eukaryota; kingdom Metazoa; phylum Chordata; order Ceratodontiformes; family Ceratodontidae; genus Neoceratodus; species Neoceratodus forsteri. The sequence continues at coordinate 1,344,155,904 of CM057454.1, forward strand.
TTTCTTCAGAGGGCATGTGAATAAGGCTCTTTCAATGGCATGGCCACCATATACAGATGTACCAGGATTTCTCACAGGATTTATCCATCAGGAGAAGGGCTTATGCTAGGGTTAAACAACAATTTTACAGGCTGAATATCCAGACATCACAGAGATACCTGGCTAGTCTTCAAATTAACTTCAGTGGGAGATTACACTGCCTTCCACTGCCCGGCAGAAGCTGAAAAATTCATCCAGGACGCCGCCACAGGCGTACAGCATCTCCACCAAACAGCTGTTTCCACGAGGTGGATAACCATCAAAGATGGAGGTGAGCCAGGAGGTGCAAGAGCCTAACACACACCAGAAAGCTTAAGGAGTAGAAGGAGAAGCACCATGGCCATCCACAATAAGAGTTCAATCCAAGAAGAAGCCCAGATGGGACACCCTGGGAAACCCCAACCCAGAAGAGAATGCTCTCACAGCTGACAAAGAAGATTCCTTCACTCGGATAACAGCAGCTGCTCCCTGGGGTGACACCCATCAAAATCAGCAACTGCTATGAATCCCTGAGAGAACTATCCCCAGCCCCCTGAACTAGCGGCTGGGCATCTAAATTCATCCACACAAGAAGGACTGTAATCACTGCCTCGGGGAATGGTCCCCATTACCAGACGACAGGGCAGACCATTTACAGCATGACGAGTCTGAGAATGAAAACTCCTTGGAAAAACTGGAGGCTTTGCTTAATGCCTCAGAAAACACTGACATGACGGACTGACTCTTAGCTGGACTGGGGTTTTGTTTAGCTCCTTGTCGCTAAAAGCAGCTGTGGTTCAGGTAACATTTTCTTACATGTACTGCTGTATGCTTTGGAGGGAGGGGAATTCAGTGTTAGCTATGTTGAGGCTAGCCTACCAGATGATTTTGTTTAAAGATGGACTGCCTCCTTACTTATTTCCATGCTTGTATGTTTGTCTTAGTTCCTGCCATCGACATAAAAGCTAACTTCCATAAGCAGTGCTTTATTTTCTTGTGACTGCACTTGGATGCTGCCTTGATATAGTAGATAGCACCTATTATTTTTGATAGGATGTCGGCTACAGCTGAATTCTACAAGGGGCACTCTGGGATGTCTTCTGGCTGAACTGTTGATGTGCGCTGAGGAGAGAGGGAGCAGTTACTGTACATCCTTTATGACTAGTCAGAGAAAAGCATCAAAACATTCCATTAACCCTCCCCCGGCAGAGTTCCAATTGGGGCCCCTGCCCTTGCTTAGTTACTGTACATTGAGCAACTCCTGCTTCAAACAATGCTGGAGAGTTAACTATAGCAGGGCAGAATTCTTTCACCCTACCTAGACCTTGGAACTATTCCAGCAATATTTGTCCTTAGAGGGTGCTTCTGGTCGCTGGACAAATACATTGATCTGAGGAAGAAGGGCTCATCCTCTCTCCTGGAGGATGCACCTTCACAACTGACTGGTGGATATATTACCTGCAGTATAATCACCCCTTCCGCCTGAGAGGGGCTCTGGGAACATAGGGTTACATGATGCTTGGTGGAAACCCAGTTCTGCATTCAGAGCTGTGCCTCTACTTCAAGTGAAATGTTGCAATGTTATAATTTTCTTTACATTGTTGATGATAGATGTTATTAGTACAATCAGCAGTTGTTTTATGTATTGCATTTATGGGCAACAAACAAATAATGATCACAGAAGTCAGTAAGAGGCTCCTTAAAAAGAGGATATGAGGAACCGAACAAGCAACTCAGGATACATGCACAACACACAGTTCTGATACAGCTACAAACATTGACAGACACACACCATGGATGGGATTATACCCTCCTCCTGGTTCAACGAAAGCAATCAGAGAACAGAGGCCTTATCTTCAGACTAGAGACAGGCACCTACTGACTATCTACAAAAGTAGCATTCTCCTGAGTAGGGACTATGGATAACCTATCTGACATCATTTTATCTTCTTGAACATTCAGGGTCGAATTCGCCAGTCAAACACAAATAAATATTGGCATGCCTAAAGAGCCTAAAATGTCACATAACCTTCCTCCAGGAGACTAAACGAAGTAACCAGGAGGCCATAAGTTGGCAAGGGAATGAGTGGGAAGGGAATACCACAGCACTTCAGGAAAATCAAATAAAGGGGTTTCCATTCTGTTGCATATAAAACTGCAGTGGAAAAGATACACCATGAAGCAGATGCTAACAGTTGATCGGTTTTAGTCAAACTAGCTACCCCAATAGGTTTCATCTTACTGGTAAACACCTATGCAGCAAATGAAGATGCCCTCACCTTGTCAATGTATTTCCCAAAATTACTGGACCAATCTCTGGATAACAATAGGTATATTGGTGTGGGGCACCTCAATTTGACAATGGACTTTTGTTAGACAGGTCCAACTCCAGACCAGAACCTCACTCTAACTTGCATTGAGCCCTCCAGGATAAGCTGACCCTGCACTAATTGGTTGATGTATGGAGACTCCATCACCCATCTGTGAAAGACTTCACATATTTCTCGGCAGCCTCAAGCAATGGCCAGTAGGCTACGCTACTAACTGACTTCGGTGGGGGTCACACTACGGGTGGCCAGCACATATTGCACCACTGTACTTATCAGACCACACCCTGCTGGTGCTTACATTCGCCAGACTCATCCAGGCAACAACAATCAACATCATGGAGATTAGACCCACTGCTCCTGCAGAACGTTGATTTTCAACAGCTAGTTCGGAAGAAATGGTTAAATTCTACCTGAATAATTCCCTGACTCTGCCTCAGTTGCCATGATCTGGGAAGCTTATAAGGTACATTATTTTATTTTTTTTTTTTTATTGAAATCTAGGATTACAAAAACCTTTGAGCAGGAACTGCTCATTTACAAAGGTTCCACGTCAAAGGAATGGGGGTATACATACATACAAAGGTCAACATAATAATAATACATAGTTACACAATAACAAGAAGTAAGAGACTGAGGCTTAGGAATTCCAGTAATTCAAAATGTGCCAAATGTTAGGTAGCATGACATAACCAGCCATAAGAGGTCTTATTAACTGCGCACATAGGAGGAAGAAGAGAAACAAGAAATGGGCCCAATTAGAGGCACAAATAAAAATTAAGGATGCAGCATATAAAGCTGTGCTCCACAGGCTTAATGACCCCAACCTAATCTCAGACCTGACAAGACTTAGCACACAACTGAACGACCTAGCAACTAGGCAGGCTGAGCTAGAGACAAGAATAACCCAACATGAATATTGGGCTGAGGGAGAGAGAGTTGGGAAATTGCTACAGGCTCAAAAGAGACAGGCGGATAGACATATCCAGAGGCTGAAGAACCCACAGAGCAAAATGGTTTATGAGCAATGGAAAATCAATGAGACCATGTCTGGTTTCTACCAAACCTCTACTCTTCCCACACAAAATGGGTAAAGACAAATTCACAGCCTTCACAGATTGGCTATCTCTCCCGGCCCTGCCAGATGCTCAGAAACACACACTAGATATGCCAATCACTGCCTCAGAAATCAGCAAAGCTATCTTCAGCATGGCGCAGCATAAGGCCTCCAGCCGTGATGGCTGCCCCACAGACTTCTACAGCCTGGTACACCTTGAGGTGAACTCCCCATGCTGAGAATGCTACAAGAGGCCCATTTGGAGAGGAGCTACCCTCACGCAGAGAGAAACCTTTGATCACTATTCTCCCAAAGAGGAAAGGACCACACAATCCCTGGGAACTATAGGCTCATCCTCTAATAAACGCTAATGCCAAAATCTTGGCTAAGGTTCTGGCTACCAGACTGGAGAAACTCCTGCCCGATATTATTCATCCCTCTCAAGTGGACTTTGTAAAGGGATACACAGCTCAGATCACCTTTGTGCCCTCATTACCTTGATGCAGAACGCGGCAGGTCTCCACTCTCCTGCAGCAATGGTGACCATAGATTTTGAAAAGCCTTTGATTCTGTAGAGTGTGAGTACCTGCACACAGTCCTGGACCTTTTCAACACAGGGCTCTGCTTCTCTTCTTGATCTGCACCCTACATAGGAAATCCAGTGGCAGGGTCATAACAAACACTACCCTTTCCCCAGCTTTTGAATTACACAGTGGTAGAAGGCAGGGGCTGTCCCCATCTCCTTTACTCTTTGTGTTGGCTATGGAGCCTCTGCCCGCAATCCCATGACTTTGGTGACTGTGACTGGGTGCCTACTGAAAGGGTGACTCAATTGCAGTGCCTGTCATTGAGGCGACTGGTGAAGGTGGGCGGCAGGATCAGGGGGATCGCGTGAAACAGCGATGGGCTGTCACTAGATGCCTACAGATGCTGGAGGGGGAAGGGAGCAGCTGCTGAGTGTGGGGAAGGAGGGGCTGTAGGGGGTGGTGCTGTGTGAGTTGACGAGCTGCTGCCATAGCGTAGTGGGTGGTTTCAGGGCTGAGGCAAGAATGGTGCTGGATTCGGGTCCAGGCGTAGGTGCTTTTGTTGCTCCAGGCCCAAATGTTATTTATGCTGCATTTGCACACCCGACATGCACCCCTCCTGGGGTTGAGAATCTTAAGAGGAGGGTGTGGGGGCACAGCCACCTCCATAAAACAAGAAATCCCAACCCCGGTGCCATTTTGTCTGAGGCCAAGGAGTACATCGCCTAAATAATTTTCCAGCGATGTGCAGTTGCCCTAATGGTGATTGCCCATTGGTGATTGCTGTTATCATATAGATTCATCTATAGCTATCTGCACTAACCTGGGGTTGTGGGAATACAGGTGGGAGACCAACACTATCATGCCAAGTTGGCTGACAGGAATTATGCTCTGGTATGGGCCTATCTGTCCAAAGAAATTCAGAAGTGGGAACATGTACATTTATCCTTGGCGGGTAAGAGAGCTGCCATAAAATGATGACGGCCCCAGGATATATTATTTGGTTTCCCACTTATCCCTTCACCTGAGCTATGGGCACAGAAATTCCACCATCTATTGAGCAGGTTCTTTGGGGATGCAACAAACCTAGATTCAGCAGAGCTAAACTTCAGGCCTCCTGGAAAAGGGGTGGGAGCTGGAATCTACAGAGAAACACAGAAACATAGACTTTGATGGCAGATAAGGACCGCTTGGCCCACCTACTGGATAAACTGCAGATCCTAGTTAACCACAGCCTACTCCATCCTACTCCCCACCAGAATTGCCTTATGTCTGTCCCATGCAGTCTTGAATTCCCCACTGTTTTTGGCCCCTAACCTCCTCAGGAAAGTGTTCCAAGTGTCCACCACCCTCTCTGTTAAAAGAAATACTTCTCACATTGCCCCTGAGCGTCCACCCTCTGTCTTCAAATGGTGTCCCTTGTTCTTGCACATCTCTTTTCTTAAAGATGCTACCCTCTTGGAGAAATATGCTACCTTCTTGGACTTTGTTGATTCCCTTGAGGTACTTGAAAGTTTCTATCATGTCCCCTCTCCCTCCTTTCTTCAACGGTATAAATATTAAGCCCTTTAGTATCTCTTCATATGGCTTCTGTTGCAGACCCTGCACCATTTTAGTTGCCTTTCCTCTGGACTGCCTCCATCCTGTCTATGTCCCTGTGGAGATGGGGTCTCTAGAATTGCATGCAGTACTCCAGATGGGGTCTCACCAACTGTCTGTACACAGGGATAACAACTTCCTGTTTTCTGCTGGTGATGCCTCTCCCTATACATCCCAGTACCCCCCAGCCTCCCTTACTGCCTTCCCACATTGCTGGCTTACTGTTAGGTCCTGGCTATTCTTAAATACTGTTATGCCCTCTTGCTGCAAAGATATGTAGCAGCCTGGGCACTAGGACTCACCAGACCCTGATATGGTTAGACATAGAAACAGCGGTTCTGGGTGGTATCTCCCCACTTAGTTACCTGGGCTCTGTATTATCAAAAAGCTCAAAAGTGATTGACAATTAAAGCGAGCCACCAGGCCTGGACTAGATTGGAAAAGGGCTCACAAAATGGCTGGGCCTTGGCCCCATGACCCTTATGTAATAACCCTGCACTTTTGTGTAGAACATCATTCCATTAGGTGGAACACATGGATCAAGGTCCAGATACACAAATTTCAAGATGTGGTGCAGGCAGATAACACTCCTTTGTTCTTTTCAACACTCAAAGGGCAAGAGTCACATACCACAAGAGTGGTTTTGGCAATATCTTCAACTCAGAAGCTTGTAATGTAGTTGGAGGAGGAAGAGATGTCTCTGCCCCACTTGTGTTAGGGTCACCCAAATCAACCCCAGATAAGCATCCTCTCATGGCCTGGTCCCAGAAATATAAAGACTTGGCAGGGACTATACAGGGCAAGATAAGAGACTTGCTCCAGACCCCTCGATGCTTGCAAAGGCCAGGTGGGCAACAAGGTTTTACCATGCTGCAGTGACATCCTGTAAGGAGACATCCCCGACAGCAACAGCAGCAGTGCCGAGTGTCGGCAATGTGGTATCAGGTATGCCTCCATGTTTCTAGCAGGGGCTGCACCCCCAGACCCTCAATGTGAGGGGTCCACCCCCACACCCCAGTCTCTAGAATTCCAACTCCGAGTTGGAGTTGAACCGGGTGGGGAGGCCACTACACTGCAAGGCAGTCTCCTGGACTTGCAGAGACCATCACATGACATGCAGTTTTGCCTAAATCCTGTTACTGTGATGGTCTTCGTAGTATGGGAGTCGCCATGCATTGGTATACTGGGCAACAATGTTGATCTCAGAGATTTCTAACCAAGAATGAAGCAGGTGCTAGAAAATTGCCCATACAGCTTGTGTAGACCAGCGTAGCCTTCTAATTAGAAACAAGGTTTTGCATCTGTGTACCACACCCCATGTCAAATTAAACAAGCTTTGGTCAGAGCCGATATGGCTGTGGAGAACTTTTGGGATGCTTTAACCCGTTATTTCTAATGAATTTGCACAACGAAGATATGTGGAGAGGAGTTTCAATGTGGTCTTCCTTTCCACATTTTTACAATGTGTTTTCCTAGAATACGCCTGCTGATTGCTATGTATTTAGCCTGGATAGTTCACAGAAGACATGGCATCTTATTTTCAGTGGGGCTCTACATCTACACAATATTATGCTGCATTGTGCAAAATCAGAATGCACTAAAAACAATATTTTACATCTGGGGGATATATTAAGTGTTGAATTGATGCACGAGCAGAAAGATGCATTGCACAAAGAGGGTGTGCCAGTCCGCACTGATACAACATTCAAAGAAAATGCACCACTGGTACAGGGTGTACATATAGTGAAGCCCACCAGGATGAAGCGCAGCACTGCAGAATTCTGCAGTAGAGTTACTGCAGCAAACAATCAATTGCAAAGGAGTTAATCCCTTTGTCATGCAGTAAACCTGTGATACTGCACTTCATCTTGGCAGGCTTCATCGCATCTGTTGAAAATCTCACCTTAGATGGGAGTCACAGTGCAGGCGGCTGCCAAGTCAGGTGTATCCAGGGTGAGCCCGACTCAATACCTTCTAGAAGGAATGCGATACATACCAGTATGTGTCGCAGCTCCCTATGGACGATATTCAGCTCAGGAATGCAATGAACTAATTGAGCATGCAGGGTGAAAAGGGGCCTCATGCATGCTCATTAGCAGCCCATTTGCATGTTGGCACGGGATGAATGCACCGGAGCAACACTCTCCCCAAGCCCCAACCCCAATGGCTCCATGTGGGACAGGCCTTGAAGTCTCTGGTGGTATTGTGGCACCCTCCCACACCCATTCCACAAGCCCCATTATACAAGATCCCAGGCTCTATTGGTTCCATATTGTAGGGACCTCAATACCATCCCTAATTGCACCTGAATACACCTACAGTCCATGTCCATAGTGTAGTGGACCCCACTCCTCTCAATGGTGCACAGACACTCCATTCCTGCCCCCCAGCCCATTCCATTGTGAGGGCTGTCTCTGTAATGGGATCATACCACTCAATCAATGGGTGGTGGAGCACTCTGTAGGATGCTGGAATGTGTTATACATAGGCATGAGCTGTGTGTGGGATAATGCCCAGTGGCCATACACCTCAGAACTCATGATGCGGATACATCATCCCAGTGCATTGCACTGCTCAGTGTGGGTGATGGCTGATGCTGTACCCACTCAGACAGGTCCCAAAACAGTCATGTTACAGCTGACCTCCCATTCATTTGTACGATTAGGGAACTGCAGATGAACTATCCTTATCCTAAAACTCACACTGTAAATCGAATTACAGGATACAGCACCCCATGGCACCTGGGATACCTCAACAGTCGAGAGGGTGACATGTTACACTGGGAACAGGGGACAATGTGGACTTGAAGTGGTGTATGACAGCAGGAAAATACAGCATCGGCAAGGCATGCATTGGAGGTTTCTAAATTCCTCTTCAGTTTGCCAGGGACATACACATGGCTACATACACTGGTGGATCCAGAGCTGGCATGGTGCCCCAATGCATGGTACAGCCAGTTGGGTCATTCCAGATTGCAGGTCCCCTGCCGGTGCAGTGCAGTCAATGGTTGGCCAAAGCAGGGTGTAGGGGGTGCCAGTCATTGCAACAGGTTGGGTATGGGGAGAGGAGGTTGTCTGTGTACAGGGGTGGATGGGAGTCCTCTAGACTATGGATATGGACCATGGTTTCCTCTGGTGCGACTGGGTCTGGGTGAGCCCTACACTATGGAGCTCTTCAGGATGGACTTTGCTGATTGGGCATGGGGTAAATTTAGACCACTAGGGTTGCCAGGCTGCTGTGCACCTGTGTGCACATTTGCAGCCTGCCTGTGGTGGTTGGCCAGGTCAGGCCACCTATTCATGGCCTAACTGTGAGCCGCAGTGCTCTGGACTGTGAGGGGCACATTCCCACTGAATGTGCTTCAGCATGGCATATGCACGGGATTGCCTTCGACTTGAACGGCATACCATTTGTGTATGCCCTGGCCCTATTCCTTGTAGCCAGTGCATTCCACATGTTTGAATATCAGCTGTTGTGCATTGTTGGAGTTGTTCAGCACATATCCCTTTTCCACTAGGACGTGCTGCATATCTCCTTTGAATACGGGGCCCTGGACTAGGTACGCTGAATAAATACATTGTAAAATGGTAAAATCCTGACCCCCTGAAAACAAGATATTCCATCTAATCTGGGACAGCCTGAGGAAATACAGTGCAAAATGTGTAAATGACCATCCCCGGACAATGAAATGTAGCATCTCCTGCCCTATCCAGGATAAGAAATATTCAGTGCTTCCAGATCAGAATAACTATTACTCTGTAAGAAGCCCCATTTTCCTGTGTTTTCCCACAAGGGCAGAATCAAATCCCTGTATAAATCCCTGTAAATATTTCCATAAGCCACTGGTTCTTTATGACTTTGTTCTTTATTATATCAGCAACCTTTTTTAGGAAAAGATCTCTGATTTGCTGCTCAGTATTAATAGTATATGTCACGATGGCCTTGAATGTTTTGATTTATATGCGATGCATAAGGCATAACGGGGACTGTATGAAAACAAATATCAAGCTCATTTTTTTATGAACTGTACTCAAAATTAGTAATCACAAGTCAGACAATCTTTCAAAAGATACTAGTAATGCCTGTAAACAAAGTTATTGTAAATAAATTAGACGTTTATATATACACTGCAGTGCCGCTATAGTTAGGGTTGAATATCTCATTTAAGATTAAATTGTGAAATTTTGCAGCTTAATAACTTTGCCACCATATGATGGATTTGCCTGAAATTTGGCAGGCATGGAGCAATACCACAGATCTCTGATCTGCCAAGCTTCGAATGGTTGGAGCTATAAAGCACAATAGAAAGTCACATTTAAACATTTTTGCACATTGTTTGCTCGCTCTACAGGTCACATAGTTTGATGACTGGTCCAAAACCTTCAGGGAAAATGCAGCTAGGGTCCCTGATGTGCCTTTTGAAGATTTTGTTAAAAATATTAAATGATTCAAAGGTATTCAAAACACAAATTTCCCATTATAGTCAATGAGAAAAGTTAAAAAGTTTGACAGTGTCACAAATGCAGTTTTAGTGTCGAATGACCCTGTCATGTCGTGAGTCAGCCATTTTTTTCAGTTGCTGGTCACAGAAATGATTAGATTTAAATATGGGACCCTCTAGGGACACAATTCATTTTGTGTTCACCTAGTCGAGCCCTGAGGATGCTAGCTATGTCTTTTTAGGGGGGCTAAACACCCCAGAAATATGTTTTTCAAATGGTTGTAAACTGTAGTGTTGCAAAGTAGTGTTGCACTTGCAATACTTTCGTGATTTTTTTTTTGCTAGACTTTCGTGGTTTGCTACACTATGCCCAAAATAGTAGGAAATCTTTGCCACACTGCTGCAAAATAATAGTTTGGTCTTTTGGGCTGACATTTGAGGAAGAAAGCCAAGATCCAAATGATGTGCCTTTGGTGGTTTGGTGACAAAATATTAGAGGGCTGCAAAGTTACAGCACTCAAAGTTTACACTTTTTCCCATAGTCTAACATTATGGCCTGTCGCAGCTTTTGGGAGCCCATATCTCCAAATGCTTCCAGATATGGACGTTTTGTCAGAAAATTGTTTAGCCTCCCAAATGGGGGCTAAGAACAAAACTAGCCAGGAAAGTCATAAATTATATAAAATTTTTATTTTTTTCACGTCAGACAGTTCCTGAGATATAAGCAATTTAGTATTCCAAGTCTCCATTTTCTGCTCCAAGGCCCATTTTAAGCATACATTCTTTGTATTCACTGTGTTTTCAATGCAGCTTTTGAGGAAAAAAGGGTGTGCATTTTGATTACTGTTACAGTTAGCGTTTCCACTTCCGCTTCAGAACTGCTTGCATTAGCGTTCTGTCTATGCCACCAGTGACATTACGCATTGTACCTTCATTTGCACTTTCATTTGCATTACTGTTACCATTTGCGTTCCATTACTGATTTTGTTTCAGTTTCATTTGCATCACCCTGTGCATTACCATTTGCATTTGCATACACTTCCATTTGCATTTGTGTTTCCTTGGCGTCATCATTGGTGTTACCAAAAGTTTTGCATTTCCAATTGCGGTACTATGACCGTGCCTGTTACCATTGCATTTGCGTAGTGCTTCAATGGCATCTCCATTTACGTTACTGTTCACTTTGGCGTCATCGTTGCTGTTACCATAACTGTTTGCATTTCCATTTGGTTTATAGTTACTGTTTGTGTGTTCGTCACTGTTTGAATTTCTGTTGGCCTTACCTTTGCATTTTTGGTAGCGTTTCTGTTATCGATTGCATTACTGTTTCCTTCTGTGTGTCATTGCCTTTACCATTTGCATTTCTGTTTGCGTTGTGTTACTATTTACATTTTTGTTACTGTTTGCGTTTCCATTGGCGTTAGCATTTGCGTTACTGTTTTCATTAACATTTGTGTTCCTGTTGTTGTTAGCATTTGCGTTACCGTTTCCTTACCATTTCTGCTTTCATTAACGTTTGCGCTTGCGTTTCTCTTACCATTTGCATAATGTTTTCATTTGCATCACCACGTGTGTTACCATTTGTGCTTGCATTTGCATTACCATTAGCATTACTATGTGACAAAAATGTCATGTTGGGAGCAGGCTCAAGAGCCCATGCTCCTCCCTATTCATTCATTATTTATAGTGCTCATTCTCAAAAGAAGGAAATTCATGGCAAAAACTCTGTTTAATGCATCTGTTAAGGTTGTTCCACAGGGACAAAAGTGAGAAATTTAGTGTTAGTGTTGCCACCTTGCACCCCACATCCACCCAGTCCCCACCAAAAGGCATCAGGGTGTGCGCTGGGGACATCAGTCCAAACTCTCACCCATTCTCCTACACTGCACCACCTCAGCTTATTTACCCATGGAATGGGATGAAAATTAGGCCGATGACCCCAATGCACACCCTGATGCCTGTTGGTGGGATGGGTTGGCGTGAGGTACAAGGTGGCAACCCTAACACTGAATTTCCTCACTTTTGTTGCTGTGAAACAGCCCTAACTGATGCATTAAACAGGTTTTTGCCATAAAAAATGTATATATATATTTTATGGTAGCACGGTAGTGCTACTATAGTTAAGGTTGAGTAGCACTTTTAAGGTTAAAGGGTCAAATTTTGCACCTAATAACTTTGCCACTGTTCAACGTATTTGCCTGAAATTTGGTATGCCTGATTGAGCATGATAGATCTTGGGATTTGCTAAGTTTCATACCAGTCAGATGTACAGCTATGGAGTTACTAAGCAACAACCAATTGCGCAATTACATTTTTTGTGATTTATTTGCTCTCTTCTACAAGTCGCATGGTTTGTGTGACCAGTCTGAAAACTTATGGGAACATGCATCCGGGTCCCCAATGTGCCTTTTGAAGATTTTGTGAAAAAATATTGAACAGGTCAAATGTTATTCAAAAACAAGTTCCCATTATAAGTCAATGAGAAAAGTTAAAATATTGAAAACTTTTGCAAATGCATTTTTAGTGTCACAAATCCATTTTTTCAGTTGGTGATCAGACAAATGCTTGGCATTTAAATGTGGGACTCTCTAGGGACACAATTATTTTTGTTCACCTAGTCAGACCCTGAGGATGCTAGCCATGTCTCTATTTTGGGGTAAAACACCACAGAAATATGTTTTTCAAATTTCTGGAACCAGTAGTGTCACAAAGTAGTGTCACAGGCATGGCACTTTCACAAAATTTTGTGAAAATTGCTGCAAATTGTGACACTACTTTTTCAGACTTAGTCAAAATGACAGGAATTCTTTGCCACCCTGCTGTGAAAGAATGGTTTGGTCTTTTGAGCTGAAATTTGGAGGAAGGCAGCCAACATCTCACAGATGTGCCTTTTGGTGGTTTGGTGAAAAATATTGCACAGCTGCCAAGTTACAGTACTCTGAATTTGACATTTTTTCCCATAGGCTAACATAGTGGTGTCCGCCTGAGCATTTTGGGGCTCGTGATCTGAAAACGTGTGAGATCGGAATTTTGTGAAATTTACATTTTTTCTACATCGTGCAGTTGCTGAGATATTAGCAATTAAGTACTTCAATGCTCGTTTTAAGCTTCAATCCCCATTACAATGCATACATTCTTTCTACACACTGGCCCAAATATTCAAACTGTGCCAGGCTGTGGTGCAAGCGTGTGAGCAGCTCAACTTTGTTGCACAGGGGTGTGGCCGGTGATATTCAATGGAGTTGTGCTATGGTGCAACTTTGCTTTGAATATCGCCCTGGTCACCCCTGTGCATGGCGCAGTGACTGCACCAGTGCAAGTGCTCAGAGTGGAGCATTGAGATGTGCGGTGGAGCAAGTGCCATTGCGCCATGCAGCACCTGCGAGTATTCAAAGGGAGACATGCAAATGGGGCCATAATTTATGCAAGGTGCACAGGGAGCCATTTGCATCTGATTACGGCCCCATTTGCATGCTATTAGCATGTAGGTGCACCGATCCCGACGACTTGCACCTGGCGCCATGCCAGGCAGCAGCTGTCGGGGACTGGCGCCCTGCAGCCCGATCATGGGACATCCAATAAGGGACAAAGAATGTCCATTATCCCTGGTGGTCAGTGGACGCCGCGAGCCCGATTGCTGGCATCACTGTATCCCCAAAGTTCAATAACCCTGGTGGTCAGTGGACCAATGTAGCCGATTGTGGGCATCAGACACCTCAAAGTCCAACATCCCTGGTGGTCCAGTGGACGCCTGAAGCCCGATCATGGGTGGCATTCCTCACCCCAAGTCGATATCCCTGGTGATCTAGTGGACCCCACCCCACCCGCCCACTGAGCCCCACCACCTCCCCCATCAGCGGCGGCGCAGCACCCACCACCTGCCACCCGCTGACTGACAGCTTGGGTGGGGCTGCATGCCCGTTGGTTAGTAGCATGAGCCAATGGGCATGCAGCCATACCGTGACTAGTCAGTTCAGATATGTAGATTAATTTTCATTCACATATCTGGACCCACTAGAAAAGTATGGGCTGCATAACATTGGCTCATGCTGAACCAATGGGCGTGCAGCTCTGACAATCAGCGAGTGGCAAATGGCAGGGGTGCTGCCCCGGGCGGCTGATAGAGGCGGGTAGTGAGGCTCAGTAAGCCAGCGTGGAGGCAAGTCACTGGGCTCTCAGGAATATCGAACAAAGTGTGAGAATACCACCCATAATCAAAACTCTATCGTCACTGGACCTGAATGTTAGTTTTAGATCTGATACCTGTGATCGAGGCTAGCAGTCGATCACTGGACCGCCGAAAATGTGAACTTTGAGAGATGACTGATGCCCATGATCGGGGCATGAGGGTGCCGTCAGTTCTCGGCGGGAACAGGTGATGGCCACCCACAGGTGGCAGCTGCTGTGTTCGCCCTGCAATGCAGCAGCTCATCTGTGGGTGGCCCTCGACTTGTTCCTATTTTTTAGGCATAACTTTGTGCAGGCTCAGGTAGGGATTATGCCTGCATAACTCTGCATGGCTTGGGCTGAATATTGGGCTGTGCAGGTTATGCATGCTGCGCCCCACCTGTGCCTGCGCGCATTACTGATGCACTCCAGTGCATCGAGTTTAATCTGTTGCCCACTTTCCTTACAAATATCACACTGGGGCATCAGTGGGTTGTGCGTAGTGCAACACCGTTGTGCCATGTGCAACCCTTTGAATATCTGGGCCATTGTGTTTCTATATGCACCTGTTTGGCAAAAACAGGTGATGTGCTTCCGTTACTGTTAAAGTTACTGTTTCCACTTGCATTTATGTCCTCATTTGCATTACCATTCCCATGTATGCCACTGTGCGTTACCCTTTGTGTTGTCATTCGCTCTTGCATTTTCATTAATTTTACCATTTGTGTTTCCACTACTGTTTCTGTTTGTGTTTTGTTTGCATCACCGTCGCATTACCATTTGCATTTATGGCAGCCCTATCATTTGTGTTTCAGTTTCTCTTTGATGTTGCATCTTCCTTGCTGTCACTGTTACCATTTCCATTTGCAATTGTGTTACTGTGCCCCTGCGCATACGGGTTGCGTTTCCATATCTGCTTGTGTTTCCTTTTCTATTTTTGTTTCCTTTGCTGTTATTGTTGTTGTTACTGTTACCATTTCGTTTACAATTGCGGTACTGTGCCATGTCGTGTTTTGGTTTGCGTGTCCATCGCACTTCTGTTCCTGTTTCTGTTTCTCGTTCCTTTGCTGTTATTCTTCATGTTACCTTTACCATTTGCATTTACAATTGTGGTACCATGCCCGTGCACATTACGGTTTTGCGTTTACTGTAATGCTTGCGTTAACATTTCTGTTTCTGTTCCTTTCATGTTCTTTTGCTGAGACACTTAACATTTCCATTTAAAATAAGCAGCCATCACTGTTAATGTTACCAGTTGCATTTTCTTACGCTTCAATGTTCGTTTGCATCACTGTTCCTCCGGCTTCACTTTGCGCTTACGTTCTATTAACATTTCTTTTATCATTTATGTTTGTGATACCATGTGTGTCTCTGTTCATTCTTCTGCTTGTGTTGCTGTTCCTGTTACTATGTCACAAGACATCATGTATGTGGTGGAGCGGGGCCCAAGGGCCCTGCTCTCCTCCGCCCTATTCACTATTTCATCATCATTCTCAAAAGAAGGAAATTTGAGGCAAAAAATCCATTTAATGCATTAGTTGGGTTGTTCCACAACGACAAAAGTGAGGAAATGTTGTTGGTTGAAAACCTAACTCTGCATTCACCCCCAGCACCACACACACACACATATGCAGTGGGATGGAGTACCAAGGCAACATGACCAGTCACAGACAACCAGCAGCAGGCATGCAGTCATGCTCTGATATACGTAAGGTCATCTGTGGCTGTCCACTCAGGGTGCAGTACCTGAGTCAGGGGGCCTTGCCTGTGTGAGGCCATGCAAAACCTAACTGTGCTAAGTTGAGTATTTTTGCAATCAGTGAGGTGTACCATTACTGTCCATACCCTCTGTTTTGCTGTGGGTCTCCACTCAGGATGCAGTACCTGGTCTTGGGGTTTGGGGGCATTGCCTTTCTGAGGCCATGCAACTCATTACTGTGCTAACTGGAGTGTACCTGTAATCAGGGAGGTGTATAATTTATGTCAATGGCCTTTGTTTTCCTGTGGCTGTCCACTCAGGATGCAGTAACTGCTCTGCGGGTGCATTACCTGCCTGAGACTGTGCAACTCCTAAGTGTGCTAACTTCTGTACAGCTGCAATCAGCAACTTGCACTGTTGACATCCATTGGTGTATTTTGCTGTGGCTCTCCAGTCAGTATGCAGTACTTAGTCTAGGGGCGGGGCATTGCCTGACAGAGATCCTCCAATTCCTAAGTGTGTTAACTTGTGTGTACCTGCAATCAGGGAGACATTCCATAGATGTCCATGGCCTTAGTGTTGCTGTGGCTTTCCACTCAGTATGCAGTACCTGGTCTGGAGGGGTGGGGCATTGCCTGGTGGAGGTCCTCCAATTTCTAACTGTTACCTTGTGTGTACCTGCAGTCAGGAAGATATACCATAGATGTCCATGGCCTTAGTGTTGCTGTGGCTCTCCACATGGTGTGCGGGGCAGGGGCAATGCTAGCTAAGGCCATGCAACTCCTAAGTGTGGTAACTTGTGTGCACCTGAAATCAGGGATATGTAACATTGGTGTACATAGCCTCATTTTCCTCTGGATCTCCAGTGAGCATAGAGTACATGGTCTGAGGTGGTGGGGATGTCTTGTAGTATATTTAGACAGTTCTATTTTATTTCTGTCACCTGTTTCTGGTTGTCTGTGATTGGTCGTGTTGCCTTGGTCCTCCCCCTACTTACATGTGTGTGTGTGGTGCTCGGGGTGGGTGAATATAGAGTTAGGGTTTTCAACCTAACACAATTTCCTCACTTTTGTCACTGTGGAACAACCCTAACTAATGCATTAAATGGAGTTTGTTGCCTCTAATATGTATATGTGTATATATATATATATATATATATATACACACATAACATACATAAATAATATTTTGCATCTTATAGTTGTTAGTTTTCAAACAAATTCTCATAGACTTTTTTCTACCCACCTGATGGAATCTTAAATGAGTAAAGTAAATGTTATTATTTTCTTCAAGGCCCTCATCCAGCAACTCAGTAAATACACATTAGTATACCATATTATAATAATAATAATAATAATACTTTATTTACAATGCACCTTTCTAAAACCCAAGCCACCATACAAGAAAATAAATCAGGATTCAATAAAAACAATTAAATACAGGATTCCACAAAATTCAAAATATAAATAATATCATACTGAGTAGGCTCAGTGCCACAACAGGTCTCTAAGACCTATTTAAATCCCTCCATGGTCACGCACTTCTGAAGCTGACAGGGTAGAGTATTCAAAGGACTAGGGCCATGTACATAAATGCATGGGCCCCGGAGATTTTAAAGACACCTTGGAATCTTTGTAATCCCTCATCAGCCGAGCAGAGTGATCACCTGGGGCAGTATGAAACCAGAAGCTCTTTCAGGTAGTTCAGGCCCAGACCATGTAGGGCTTTTGTAAGTCAGAAGTCTGACTTTAAAGGTGATCCACCACTGCCAGCAGCTAGTGCAGTTCATGCAGCACTGGGGAAATATGCTAGTTCTGGGAGTTCCCATTAATCACCAGGTTGCAGAGTTCTGCACTAACTGCAAGTGGCGTATATCAATCCCAGGTAGCCCTAGATAAAGGGAGTTGCAATAATCAAGGTGCGAGGACACAAAGGCATTGACCAATTTAGGCAGATCACCGGAAGGAATGAGGTGCTTAACCCAGAGTTGTTCCTCTGATGATAAAGGAAGATTTGATGACCGCTGACACCTGTGATTGCAGTGTCAGCCTTTCATCAAAAATCACCCCTGGTTTCACACCTGTTCAGAGGTGAGGAACTGGGAGCCTCCATGAAAAAGTCCTGAAGGCAAACCCACTCCCAACCCATCTATCTGATGACCAGGGTCCACAACCAGCACCTCAGTCTTCTCCGAGTTCAACCTCAAGCCAGCTCAAATTCATCCAACCCTGGAATTCAGTAAGGCAGTTGTTAAATACACTTTTACTAGAGTGGAGAGGGTGCAGCTCAATGCTATTTTGAAAGAGAGCAGAAGTAGCAGGGCACTGATATGTTTCCTTTCTACCTGAAACAGGTATGCCACTGTTGCCTGGTTAGTGAAGGATTTCACTAGCTTTATTAATTTTCAGGCAGAAAAGAAAATCTACACTGCAGTTTTAAAATCTAGCACCTTACTAGACCAACTTGTGCTCTGGTGTAACAGCAGTGAAATTCCAGCTGATGCCAGCTCTTTGATGGGAGCTTGGAGTCCGCAGTGGCGGAACCCGCCCAGCCACAGAGAAGAGGTTGCAGTCTTCGACAGCTGTGTAGTTGGAGTATCCTCACTGAAGACACTGTGATTCCTGTAAATAAGGAGAGTTTATTTTTCCTCGTATCTCTGTATTTTTACTGATATCAAGTGGTAACCGACGATCTGATGTACTGATATTCTGAAGTCATAGTAGCCCTTTGAGCATTTTAAACATTTATATTTCATTTTATTTTGTTTGTTTTGTTTCTTGTTTTTGTTTTGTTATATTTTTATATGAGTGGGCATTGAGTGGGTTTTGATCATAGACAAGTAGTTCTTATTACTTAATATTATTTTAATACAATTGCTTTTAAATAAAACAGGTGATGACGGCTAGTAAAATCATTAAAACTTTAAACTTTGGTGAGTCTTGAAGATTGAAGTGATATTCTAGCTGCCGTGGTCAATGTGGCTGATGATGGACTTTTAGTTAATTGATTTTTGACTGATTGATTGTCTTCTAATCACTGGTTCTTACTCTGTTTTTTGTTTTGCACGCTTTGCATGTTTTTCTTCTCAGGTGCAAATTGAAGTTGCGGAATATAAAGTTCACCTTACTCTGCATGCACTCCATCCATTTAAACATTTATCACTAGTAGGGCAACTTTGAAGGAAGTCTAAATCGTTGGCTGTTTTGGATTCTTTCGTGTTCTTTTAAGAAATAGCTTCCTATGCCTTACGTTTCCTGCTCTGGCACAGAAATCTGTCAAAGAATTTTACTCAATTCAGAGCTATAGAGTTATATTGGCTTATAAGGTCAACACTATGGTCATTTCCAGCTGATCTGAATATTAGTTACCCTCGATTATAAAGATATCTATTTAGTTAACTTTGCTGAGAAGCAATAATGGAAGAAAACCGGAAAAATATGGGAAAAGTGAAGACTTTGTAGATTTCTTGATGAGGGTCATAATACAGATTGCTCCATAAATACAAGTAAGAATGTATTGTATAGCATTTTTATATTTTTAGTTGATGGTATTTTGCTTTTAATTGTTGTAGGTAAGGGAGGGAGGGGGTTTCTATGTTTCAGTAAAATTTTCTTCATTTTTTTTGTGCTTTCCCTTTTAGTGAATATGGAATTTGCCATGATGAAACAATCACATGACGCTTTCAATGTCTACAGTGATTTGAACAATTTTGGCCCTAGATTTCTTTTTGCTATGTGCACAAACCAGAAGGGGTATCCTGCATGTGTTTTCTTTTACTGGAGTTTGGAAGGAAAAGAGTCATCTGGTTCAAACACCCATTACAGCTTCAGTTGCAGTTTTGGTTCTGGCTTATGAGGGACTGTTATCGATTTGCAATTTCCTTTGACTCTGCAATATTGGGACTCAGTATTGCAGCTTACCTGAACTGGAGAAGAACTGGTGAAATATCCTATTGTATCTGATATATTTGATGATAGCTTGTTGACTGCTTCTAACAGTGTTTTTTTCTGTTCAACTGGTAATTGGTTAATGTTGAAATTGATATTATTGCTACTATTGTCAAATTGTTATTAATATTTCATCTTAAAATCCCTGAATTTTTATTGTTGCCTTGCTGTGCCTCGTTTTGCTTTGTCTTGTCTTGTGCACCGTCTGTCCCTATTACGATAGTAGTTACTAGAAGTGGTAAGGGTAATTTATCAAACCCAGTAGCAGGAGAAGTTTTCCACTCGATAACTGAAATATTTAAAACACAGGATGACTATAAAAGCCACCTTGCAGACACATATATTTAAAACAGTTGGGGTATGCAGAAGAGAAAAATAATAATAAGCAAAGGGAGAAATTTTGTGTGGAAGTTTTCATTTAGAGAAAGGAGATGGTAGTCTCTCTTCCCTGTTTCTATATGTGGTTTAGGAAAAGAAAACAACTTAAGATAACTGATTTATGGACTAATAGAGGGACAGGGTAAGGGCCTATTCATGGCTCTACCCTTCTGCTGACTGTGACTAAAATGTCCAAAAGCCTGATCATTTATTTTATTTATTTTTATTTTATTTAGTTGTTTAACCAGGAGAAGCACACTAAGCTGAAAGCTTTTTACAGGAGCGACTTGGGAGCACAGGAAGTTAAGTGACTTGCCTCAGGGTCACACAGTATGCAAGTGGAAGCTGTGTGTTCAAACCCAGGTCTGGACTGCTGGATGTCACCAGATTTGCAGCTCAGAGCCTTAAACCACTGCACTTTACTGCCTCCTTCAATCATTTAACTGATCTTGCTAATCATCTTGAAGCCTCTCAGGGGGCCCTGATAGTATAGATCCGACATGTCTACACACCTGGTTGAATCATTTTCTTATGATCGATATGTGGGACACATTCAGATCTTATAATGAGGAGCCATTCTGTTGAGAGCTGGGATTTTCCTGACCTCTGTTACGACTCCTCCTCTTCTTAATTACCCATCTCAGGAGATTTTAATATCTCCTAGGAATATTCCGAGGCTTATCTCTGGATGTAAGGGCCAGCTTACAGAGCCAGGCACTCTTCAGTCCAGTTTCCAAAATCCAGTTTCAGAAATAGATATAAAGTCTGGTGAAAATTTAGATCTAAAATCTATAACTAAAGAATTGAATGTCACCACCAAGGACTAAAGAAGGTGGATTTAACTTATAAAAAGTTCAGAAAACAGAGGGAAGGCATATTGTATGTGAGGACAGGCCCCTTGAAATAAGTGTAATAACAAATGAACCCCAATGTATAGATAAGTCGATGTAGTAGCTAGTTCTACTATTTCAAAGCAGACTCTAGAAATTCTGAAGAACAGATACTCTGCTGATATACTGTTGTTGGAGAACATTACTATGCTCAAAGATGAGCTATGTAATTTAAGAGCAGATGTATTTTATAATAGAGCACTCTTGGATTGAATTTTGGGTAATAGTAAACATCAGTCTTCAGGTATTTCTATGGATGAATCAATGGACACAGATAAGGCAACTAAGATAACCAATGGTATTCAGGTTCAGCTTCCCTTTTCTTTGACAAAAATAAGGTATGTAAATGTTACTTGCAAATTTCAGAGCTAGAAAACCCCAATATTAGTGAGCCTGGTAGACTAATTCAGAGACAATCAAAAGCAAAAGAAGACCTAAAGTGAAAAACTAAAATGTGGGCCTTCACCCAGTGACCAAAGTTAGGATAAACAAGTGGTATATGATATTTTGAAAGGGCTTTAGCTCAAAAGATAAAGGACAGACAGGCATGCAGTAAGAGCATTAACCTTGGAAAATTACCACCTGAACAGGAGATGAAATCTTGTTAAAACAATAAATGTAATGAAATTACTTATGATGAAATTGTCAGCATTGAGTCATTGACTGCCTGTCAGGGAGAGACTGAGACCACCAGTGACCCTCCTTAAGAGATGTACTTACTAACAAATCTCTGGTGGCAGATACATGGAACTCTTTGTTACACAGAATTGTAGAAATGCTGAATTTATGAGTGAGGTACAAGATGTTCCTATTTTGGAGAATGAAACAGAAAAATCACTTTTGCTTTGATTCTTGTTTTTTTTTAAATATGCCACACTGATCTAGATAAAGAAGTGACAGTACTTAGATAATTAAATCCAGATATAGGAACACTGTATTACTCTACTGTTCATCTTTGGTTAGTGCACACCTCATTTTGGAAAAACATTGTCTTTGGGTAAAAGGGCTTGGTATTGCATTCCCATGCTGGTTCCAAAATCTGTTCCAGAGCTTCTTGGGAGTCTAGGAAAAAGTGTACAAGAGAGGTTATCTCCTGTGGCCAAGGAGAATAAGTTAACTGGTGAACCTCAGAGGAAGATTTTAGGAGCAATTAATGAACATATAGAAAATCAGAATAAATTATGGCTAGGAGAACAATTACTGTGTTTGGGTGGAAATTTACAGAAAAAGACTGCAAAAGGAAGGTAAGAGGAGATTTCTCCACTTCCTGTAAAAGCAATGGATATGCATATCTTCAGGAACATGATTGATTCTATTAAAATCTTCGATGATTTAGGCTTATCACCACAGATTGATATTAGTTTTAAAATTCCTGCTTGGCCAGTAAGATATTGTAATCAGCTGGCAAACTGCATTTATTGGGAATCCACATTATGGACCCCGTGGAAATGATGGTAGATCCTATTAGCTGGAGACATAATGGTACCACAAGATCTTGAGCAAGATACTGACTTTCTATTAATAAATCATGAAAGCTTTAAGAGTCAAAACACCTTCTCACCACTGCAGATTATGGATTTTGCCTGACAATAGCAGTCATGGCAGGAATCTGGTGAAGAAGTGTTTGAAGAGCTCGAATCTAGGACATCAGAAAATATGAGGGAGAAGGGCATGATATAGATTCCTCTTCATCCTCTCCTGGAACGTAGAGGGATACACCTTAAAATTTCAGATCCCTAGGTTCTGTGCTTTATGGAGTCTTTGATAAAATTAGTATGCAAGAAACATGGTGTACAGAAGATAATATCCCTAGAGTGGCAGGGTACTCTGCTGTAACTCTTTCTACCATCAGAGATAAAAATTTGGCATACTTAAAGGGACTTATTTTCTTGTTAAAATACAGGTAGTTCTTGGGATAACTAAAATTCCAGTTAACACAGAGGAATTTTGGTTTTGTTAGTTAACATAGGTTCGGAGAAAATTAATTTTTGCAGTATCTACTTTCCACCCAGATCAAGACATGATGAGGTACTGGATATTTTTATCCAGAACCTGAAAACCTTGCTTGATGATCTCTCTGAAAGTTATGCAGCTTGTCTTATAATTGTTTTGGGAGATTTTAATTCCAGAATCCCTCTGATTTATTGGAAGATGCTTATATTGATTTAATATGTTTTCTTCCTTTAATTAATGAAAATATCACTTATAAGAAGCAGTTTCAGGATTCAGTGCTTAATCTCAGAGGAGGCCCTAGCATCTAGAAAGTTGTGTCTCCTGAATGTAAGAACTCATGGAGACAAGCTAGGCCTACACTTTTAGAGGAACTATGGGTGCATCGATGCGGATCTTTCTTGGACTAATTTGAGGCATCTTTATTGGTACAAAAATTAGAGGTGAAAAATAGATTGGAATCTGCTCATTGCTCCTATTGTACTTACCCTGAAATGTCCATTTAGAATAATTAGGAAGGAGGGCTTATGGAAGATAACTTGAAAATTGTCAATGAGAAGAGAATTATTTGTGGCCAAATACATCATACCAATTTTGAGCTCATATTGAATACAGGAGAAATTTTCAATATACATGATGTTAATGCCACTTATCATGAACCTATTAATATCATAGAAAGCTAGGAAATTATTCTTAGGTTACTAAAACCATAGTGAAAAGAAAACACTGCCTTGTAAACATGTAGTTAAAAAGTCCTGGTTTTATGCTGAATGCTCACGGGCAAAAAACAATTCAGTATAACATTAAGATTACACAGGAATAAAAGAATAAAACAACAGCAGATTTTAAACTGCTGAAGAGAGAAAGAGAGAAAAGTATAAATCAAACCTCAATAATGCAAGGGAAAAATATACCTGGGGACTTTGGGAAAAACTAAGACAGGCAGTTCTAGATAGGGATGGCAGACATTTTTGGAAAATAGTGTCCCAGGGTTATAATAGGTACTCTAATAAACTTGAAGCATATATTACACCAGAAACCTGGATTTTATATTTCTTGAGCTTTACTTTTCACAAACAGAGCTGGAAATGCCTGATTTCCAAGTATTCCAGGGATAATTGCTCTTTCCACAGCCCATTTTATTACAGAAGAAGAAATTCATCTGGACATCCTATCACTTTAAACTAATAAAGCTCCAGGTCCCGATGGTATACTGGGCGACCTATATAATCATTTCCAAACTGGTGACTTCCTCTCTTTTCCTTTTATTTAATGGGCTGGTAAAGGTCTCTCATGCCCTTTAAGTTGGGTAGGCAGTATCATATATCCAGTTTCAAAAAGAAGATCCTAATAATCCCAAGATGTGCAGGCCAATTAGCCTGATAGCTGTATCTCAGAAAGTCTTTTCTAAGATAATTTTGTGTAAACTGTTGGACTGGGTTGAAGAAAACTCAATATTGAATAAGTTCCAGGATGGGTTCAGAAAGAATAAGTACACAATTCAACATTGCTATGTCCTGCAGCATCTGATTTGAAAATATGTTAAAGTCAGAAAATGTTATTTATATTGCTGTTTTGTGGTTTTTCTTCTGCCTTTGATGGTGTCAGCAGGAAAATTCTCTGGGCAACCTCAAGGAGCTAAAGCTGGAGAGTTCCTGCTTGACACAATCATTAGGCTCCACGAAAACACTTGTGCTAGAGTTCAATATGATCAATATAGAAACATAGAAATTGACAGCAGATAAGGACATAGAAACATAGACTTTGATGGCAGATAAGAACCACTTGGCCCACACAGTCTGCCCATTTCCCTACCTACTGGATAAGGTGCAGATCCTAGTTAACCAACAGCCTACTTTCTGCCACTCCCACTACAATTGCCTTACATAGATACATAGATACATAGACAGTGTCGGCAGATAAGGGCCTATGGCCCACCCAGTCTGCCCACTTGAGCTTGTAAGTTCAGTTTATGTTATCCCATGCATGTTTGAATTGCCCCACTGTTTTAGACCCAACAACCTCCCAGGAAGGCAGTTCCATGCATCCACCACTCTCTCCATGAAAAAAAAAAATCTCTCATTACCCCTAAGCCATCCCCTCTATCTTTAAATTGTGCCAACTTGTTCCTACACATCTCTTTTTCTGAAAGATGCTTCCTCCTGGACTTTGTTGATTCCTTCAGGTACTTGAACATTTCTGTCATGTTCCCCGTCCTCCTTTCATCAAGGGTATACATATTAAGCTCTCTCAGTCTCTCTTCATATGGTTTCTGATGCAGACCCTGCACCATTTCAGTTGTCCTCCTCTGGACTGCTTCCATCCTGTTTATGTCCTTGCGTAGAAGAGGTCTCCAAAACTGCACACAGTACTCCAGATGGGGTCTCACCAACTGTCTGTACAGAGGATAAACATCTTTTTCTACTTGTGATGCCCCTTCCTATGCATCCCAGTATCCCTGGCCCTCCTTACTGACTTCTCACATTGCTTACCAACCTTTAGATCATCTTATATGATTACCTCCCGGTCCCTTTCCATTTTTGTTGTTTTCAGTACCTTCCTGCTATTGTGTACTCTTCTTCTGGGTATTTATTTCCCAGGTGCAATACTTTGCACTTCTTTGCATTGAATCTAAGTTGCCATATGTCTGACTACTCCTCCAACCTTGCCAAGTCCCTTCTCATCCTTTCTACCCCTTGTGTATCAACTCTGTTACAGATCTTTGTGTCATCAGCAAAGAGGCATACCTTTCCTCCAGACCCTATGCAATGTCACTGATAAAGATGTTAAAGAGGACTGGACCCAGTACTGAGCCCTGAGGTACTCCACTAGTGACCCCCTTTCTTTGGAATGTGTTCCATTCACTGTTAACCTCTGTGTCCTGTTTTGCAGCCAGTTTGCTACCTAGGCTACCACCCTGGGACCCACTCCAGGCTGGCTAACTTGATTATTAATCTTTGTGGGACTGTGTCAAATGCCTTCTAAGTCTAGGCAGACCATATCCACAGCCCCTCCTTGGTCTATTTCTTTGGCCACCCAGTCAAAGAAATCAATTAGATTCATCTGACATGACCTTCCTGCTATAAATCCATGCTGCTTTGGGTCTTGTGCCCTGCTGACCTCTAGGTACTCAACAATTCTTTCTTTCAGAAGTGATTCCATCATTTTACCTACAACTGAGGTCAAACTTACAGGACTGCAAGGCCCATCCAGTCTGCCCATTTCTTTTTCGACCTTATAAATGTGCTATCGGCCTTGCTCTGTCAGTGGCCTATCTATTCATACTTATCTGTATTGCTCCCTTATGCCTATCCCATGCCTGTTTGAAGCCCTGCACTGTATTTATAGCCACCACTTCTGAGGTAGGCTATTCCATGTATCCACCACCCTTTCTGTGAAAAATAATTTCTCACATTCTCCTTAATCAGCCTCCCTCTAGTCTCATGCTGTGTCCTTGTCCTGCTATTTTCTTATATTTAAACATGTTAGACTCTTTCACCTTGTTAATGCCTTAAGGTGTTTGAATGTTTGATCATATCACCTCTCCCTTCTTTGCTCAAGGATATACATATTGAGCTCCATTAATCTGTCCTCATATGTCTTCTGATGCAGTCCCTGACCATTTTGGTTGCTCTTCTCTGGACTGTCTCAATTTGGTTAATGTCCTTGTGAAGGTGTGGCCTCTAGTACTGTATGCAGTACTCAGATGGGCCTAACCAGTGTCTTGTAAAGAGGATTATTATCCCTCTTACAACTTGTGATACCCCTACTAATACAGCCTAACATTCCCTAGCCTTACCTACTGCTTTAGAGGTCTGCTTGGATGATTTCAGGTCATTGGTGATGATGATGATGCCAAAGGCTCTTTCTTCCGTTGTGACTGCCAGCAACTCCCTCCCAGCCTACAGGTG
This sequence comes from Neoceratodus forsteri, assembly GCA_016271365.2. Lineage (NCBI taxonomy): Eukaryota > Metazoa > Chordata > Ceratodontiformes > Ceratodontidae > Neoceratodus > Neoceratodus forsteri. Next base: position 1,344,182,812 of record CM057454.1, read on the forward strand.
GCTTCAGGGTTTCTCTTCCCAATGTGCATGATCTTGCACTTTGCATCAAATCCCAGTTGCCACTCTTCTGACCATTTTGCTAGTTTATCCAGATCTCTTGTCATTCTGCCCACCCCATCTGGATCATCTACTCTGTTGCAGATCTTGGTATCATCTGCAAACAGACAAGCCTTACCCTCAGTCCATCTGCAATGTCACTAATGAAGATATTGATGAGGACTGGCCCCAGGACTGATCCCTGAGGTACCCCACTTGTGACCTGCATCTCTTCTGACTGTATACCATTTACCACCACTATCTGTTTTCTGCCCGTCAACCAGTTTGCCACCCAGTTGACCAACTTCTGACCCACCCTGAGCCTACCCAGCTTATTTATCAATCTTCTATGTGAAACAGTGTTGGCTTAATAAAGGGAGGGAGGGAGGGTGGGCAGAGGGTGACTGTGAAAAGGCAGAGATACTAAACAAATGTTTTTGCTCAGTATTTACAAAGGAAGAGGGGAGGTACCTAAAACAAACAGTAGAAACACTCTGGATACAGACGTTGATACCAGCCTATTTACAGAAGAAAGGGTTCTGAAAGAGCTCTTAAAACTGAAGGTGGACAAGCAATGGGGCCTGATGGGATTCATCCCAGAATTTAAAAGAACTAAGGGTAGAACTAGTGACACCACTGACTGCCCTCTTTAACAAATCATGGGAGGATGGGGTGGTACCTGAGGAATGGAGGAGGGCAGATGTGATTCCCTTCACAAAAGGGGAGCAAGGCAGAAGCAGGAAACTACAGACCTGTTAGTTTAACCTCAGTGGTAGGGAAAATGATGGAATCACTTTGAAGGAAGAATTGTTGCACATCTAGAGGCCAGAGGGCACAGGACCCAAGGCAGCATGGATTCACAGCGGGAAGGTCATGCCAGACAAATCTGATAGATTTCTTTGACTGGGTGACCAAAGTAGTTGATCAGGGAGGGCTGTGGACATGGCCTACCTAGACTTTAGCAAGGCATTTGACACAGTCCCACACAAAGATTAATATACAAGTTAGCCAGTCTGGGAGTGGGTCCCAAGTTGACAGCCTGGGTAAGAATTGGCTGAAGAATAGGACACAGAGAGTAATAGTAAATGGAGTCCACTCTGAAAAAAAGGGGGGTTAGCAGTGGGGTACCGCGGGGATTCAGTATTAGGACCGGTCCTCTTCAATGTCTTCATAAGCGACATTGCAGAGGGACTGGAAGGAAAGTATGTCTCTTTGCAGATGACACAAAGATCTGCAACAGAGTTGATGCACAAGGTGGGGTGGAAAGGATGAGAAGGGACTTGGCAAGGTTAGAGAAATGGTCAAATGTATGGCAGCTTAGATTCAATTCTAAGAAGTGCAAAGTAATGCACCTTGGAAACAAAACCCAGGGAAGAGTACACAATGGGGGTGAGATACTAACAACAACAAAATGGAAAGGGACCTGGGGTAGTCATATCAGATGACCTAAAGGTGGGCAAGCAATGTGAGAGGGCAGCAAGGAGGGTTGGGGGATACTGGGATGCATAGGGAGAGGCATCACCAGTAGAAAACAAGAAGTTATTATCCTCTGTACAGACAGCTGGTGAGACCACATCTGGAGTACTGCGTGCAGTTCTGGAGACCCAATCTCCGCAAAGACATAGACAGGATGGAAGCTGTCCAGAGGAGGGCACTAAAATGGTGCAGGGTCTGCACCGGAAGACATATGAAGAGAGACTTAAGGAGCTTAATATGTATAGCCTCGAGGAATGGAGGGAGAGGGGGGACATGATAGAAACTTTCAAGTACCTCAAGGGAATCAACAAAGTCCAAGAGGGTAGCATCTTTCAAAAAGAGGTGTGCAAGAACAAGGGGCACAATTTGAAGATAAGAAGGGGCGACTCAGAGGTAATTTAAGGAAGTATTTTTCACAGAGAGGGTTGTGGATGCATGGAATGGCCTTCCGGAGGAGGTCGTGAGTCAAAAACATTGGTGGAATTCAAGCATGCATGGGACAGTCATAAGGCAATTCTAGGGGTGGGGTAGGAAGAAGTAGGCTGCTGGTTAACTAGGATCTGTAGCTTATCCATCAGGTAGGGAAATGGGCAGACTGGGTGGGCCATGCTGTCCTTATCTGCCATCAAATTCTATGTTTCTATGTTTCTATGAAAGCTTTGCTGAAGTCAAGGTAGCGACATCAACTGGTCCCCTTGGTCCACCACTCTGGTTACCCAGTCAAAGAAATCTATGAGATTAGTTTGAGAGGACCTTCCTTTGTAAACCCATGGTGTCTTGGATCCTATGCCCCATGGATTCCAGGTGTTGCACTATCCTTTCCTTAAGAGTGCCTCCATAATCTTGCCCACTACTGAGGTAAGACTGACTGGTCTGTAGTTCCCTGCCTCCTTCCTGCTACCACTCTTGTGGAGCAGGAACACATGAACCCTTCTCCAGTCTTCTGGGACCTCTCCTGTGCTCAGAGACTCACTAAACAGTTCTGCTAATGGCTGTGGTAGTTCCACCCTTAGCTCCTTAAGTACCCTGGGATATATGCCATCAGGTCCCATTGTCTTGTCCACCCTGAGCTTAGTGAGCTCTTGTAGGACCCTTTCTTTGTGAAGGGAGTAGTGCTCACCTCCTTCCCTCCCCTGTGTCCATGGTGCTGAGCTGTGGGACCTGCCTACCTTCTCTTCAGTAAATACTGAGCAAAAGTATCTATTTAGGATAGATGCTTTTACATGGTCCTCCTCCTCAGATGCCCTCTTTTCTCCTTTGAGCTTAGCAATACCCACTCTGGACTTCTCTTTCACTAATGTATCTATTGAAAGTCTTGTCATTTTCTTTACTGTTTGTGATAGTGTTTCCTCAGTTTGGGGCTTTGCCTGGTTTACTGCCTTCCTGCTTCCCTTAGGGCAGTTTGGTATGCCTCCTAGCTTCATCTCGCTGTGTTCCCTTATATTTCCTGAAGGCCAGCCTTTGGCTCTGACCTTTTCTGCTACTGTATTTGAGAACCAAAGTGGTTTCCTTCTTCTTTGCACTTCCTTTTCTGTCTAACACAATGGGATGTTGCTTCAAGTATTGCATCCTTAATGCTAGCCCACTTTGCCTGTACCCTGCCCTGTGTGTTTTTTTGCCTGGTTAGCCTAACTCTGTTGGCCATCTTATCAAAGTCAGCTCCTCTGAAGTCCCATATTTTTGCCTTGTAATGGGATGATTTAGAAGTAGTGGCCAATTTGAACCATACCATGTGATGGTCACTGGCCGCAGGTGACCTTCTACCTGGAGATCTGTGATCCCTTCCCTGTTAGTCAGTACTAGAGCAAGGATAGCCCTGTCTCTTGTGGGTTGTTGTACCAGTTGTTTGAGTCCCTTCTGCATGGAATTCACCATGTGCCTAGTTCTGGCAGATGTTCCTGCTGGTATTTACCAATCTGTATCCGGCATGTTGAAGTCTCCGTTATCAGAACCTCCCTTTAGCTGTCATGTTTTGTATATCTTCTAACAGTAATGTGTCTATGTCAACCCCTAGTCTGGGGCCTGTAGACAATCCCAGTTCTTATGGCTGTCCCATTTCCTGTTTTCAGGGTGACCCACAGTTCTTCTGGCTCCTTATGTGTATTCTGAATTTCTAGGCTTTGATATTTTCATTGACATACAGGCCACTCCACCCCCTCCTCCTTTTTGCACCTTGGTCTCTTCTGAACAGTACATAGCCAGATACTGAAGTCTTCCAAGTGTGGTTACTGGTAAACCACATCTCATTAATTGCTACTATGTCCAGTTTAGCCTCTGACATTATTGCCTGCAGGTCTGGGATCTTATTTCCCAGGCTGTGAGCATTGTGTACATGATTTTCCATTGGCCAGATTTCAGTGTGTTAGTTTTGGGTGAGGTTTGGCATTTCTCCTGTGCATTGTATGGGGAGATGGACCTTTTCTTACCTGGTGATGCAAATGAACTGCAAACATGCTGAACTCCTGTTTGACCAGTACCTGAGGGAACTGGTGTTCTTCCCATTCGATGTATGGGTGCTGCCCCTCTCCCCATTGTTAGTTTAAATATTCTGCAAAGACATCAAACTTCTGCCCCAATGCACTGACTCCTCCTTAGTCAGATGCAGTCCATCAAATTTAAAAACTTCTGCTCCCAGAACTGTTGCCAGTTCCCTACAAATCTGTGTCCTTTTTCCTGGCATCAGCCCTTGAGCCACATGTTTAGCTCCCCATCTCTCTCTTCTGACCTTCCTTCCATCTGCCCCTCCAGACTGGCAGGATCTCAGAGAAGGAGATTTTGGAGTGGATTATAGTTTGCATGGCCCATTTTTGGATATGGACATGAAACTGAGAATTTTCCAACAAATGCAGGGGTTAGACAGGGTGTATTCTGGCCCCAGTGTTACTCAACATATATATAAACTCAATCTTGGATCAAATTCAGACTTTGACTTTCATGTTCCCAAGCTAGGTGACTGCAGGGTAGATAGCCTAGCATATGCAAATGATCTGGTTTTACTTTCTACTTCAGCTCTGGGTTTGAAAAGAAATTGATGAAGTTTGAATCCCTCTGTATTCAATTAAGACTGAGGATCAATCACAGTAAAATAAATGTAGTAGTGTTTGGAAAACAAAGGAATAACATCATAAACTTTAAGATTGATGGTGTATGTATAGATAGGGTAAAGCATTATGATTATTTAGGAGTTTGTTTGTTCTCATGATCTATCTTGCACCAAACATCTGCATACTATTCAAAATTAAATGAGATCTTCAGGAAATGCTTTAAAGATTTTCAACAAAAAATGGTGAAAGCATCAGTAAAGGAATTATGAGAGTGTTAAACACTAAAATAAGAACAAGCATGTTATATGCTTCTGAGGTATGGGGCCATGCAGGAACTGGAAGGTTACAAATTATATTAAATAATTTGTATAGATACATTCTTATGTTACCATAAAGAACCCGAAATGTATTTTGGCACTTGAATTAGGCCAGTGTTCTTTACTTCTCTCATACAGGAGCAACAAACTCTATTTCTATTGAAACTTTTTCTTTATTTGAAAAAAGATACCCCAGAATGCGTTAGAAGAAAGTACAAGGATGGCCAGTTTGGGATATGTACATCACTGTATCCAGCTTATTAAAGAAACTACAATGCCAGCTGGCCTGGGACATCTTCCATATAAAATTTATCTTAGGCCCGTTGTAGAAATTAACCAGGATGTTAAATTGAGACTTGGTGACTTGGATAGGAATTATCTGCTTTCACAACTTTTATCGCTCAAACTCCATGATTACTATAAGTCACTTAAGTTTTCATGTAGTTTTGAGAGCTACCTCTCACTGTTAACATGTCCCATATTAAGGAGAATTTATACAAGATTTAGGACTGAATGCTATATGGCTAATTATATACAGTACAGATAGACAAATAAGGCTGCTCCTTCACCATTCTGTAAATGTGGATTGGAACTAATAGATGGCTTGAAACATGCTGTTCTTGTATGTCCCCTGTCCCTCTATGAATCATCCAGGAAAAGTGGTTGAGTGGGTTACTTGGTGGTCTCAGTCCCCCGATCTGCTGGACTATCTGTTCAGAGCTATGGATAAAAATTTCTTCTAACAACTCATTTGTAAAAGCATGGATCTGTGTTACTAAGTATCTTCGACAAAAGCATCAGATATGCTTATTCTAATTGTTAACTTGCTACTCTAAACTGCATTTGAGAGACTTGTATGATATGTTTATGTCTAATGTTGTAACTATTTATGTACTGTATTTTGGTGTCAAAAATTTCTATATTGTATATGGCTTTATGCTGATCAATAAAATGTACTACTACTAGTTGTTAAATACCGAGAAAGCTCTGTCTTGGTGTGTAAAGATAGGTATGGCTGGGTATCATCAGCATAGCAGTGAAACCTCAGTCCATACCTTCTTGTAATGTCTCCGAGGGGCATGTACACTGAGAACAACATGGGGACAACACTGAGCTCTGAGAAACCCCACATGACAGAGAAACTGGGTCAGAGGAGTAAATTCCGACACCAGGTTCTGAGTTCTGCCAGTGAGGAAGGATTTAACCACCTGAGGACTGTACTAGACAGGCCGCAGATGAATCTTAGGCGCTTGAGAAGGACTCAATGGTCCACAGTGTCAAATGCTGATGAGCCATCCAGAAGAATCAAGATGGAGCGGCTCTTCTGAACTCTCACCATCAGGAGATCACTGAGCACCTGAACCAGCACAGTCACAGTACTATGCCTCTTTCGGAAACCGGATTGGAGAGGTCTATAGATAACAGGGATGGTCAAATGGTTCTCCAGCTGTAGGGCCACTACTTTTCAATCACCTTCCCTACAGAGGGAAGGTTAGAGATGGGTCTGTAGTTAGCAGGGCAGTCTGGGTCCAGGGACACTTTCTTCAGGAGGGGTGTTATCACTGCCTCCTTCAGGGAGCTAGGAAACTCCCTCATCTCAAGGGAACACCAGACAATCAGTGTTAGGACCGGCTGACGGTATCACGACAACCCATAATCAGGAAAGTTTGGCAACGGATCCAAACTACAGCACATAGGGCACATACCCTGACAATCGGCATGACATCAGTGAACTTCAGCTGATTAAAGGTACTCCAGGAGAACAGAAGGACAGTGACCGAGTGCCAATCACTAGCATCTCTCATAGAGTATGCTGGTTGAGCGCCACCCTGATGTCAGCCACCTTAGCTGCAAAGAATCGAAGTGAGCTCATCACACTCCACTTGTGAAAAGGCTCTTTGAACCTGAAGGCAGGCTGCATTGCACAGTCTGTCTTCGTTCAAAAGAGCTGAGCAGGTCAGTTGTGAGCAGCCACAACTTCCTGGACAGGAACTCTGCCTTCTACGGGTGATTGCAGATTGATAGACTTGATAATGTTTCATCAATCTAAGGTGGTCGGCATCTAGGGTGGATTTCTGCCAGCAACACTCTAATTGTCATCCTTGTCGCGATCTCCTCAAAGTTCCATCAAACTGGGAGATCAAGGGGTGAAGTGAGAGAGGATGAACATGGATGGGAGCAATGGTGTCCAGAGCTGTAGAAATGGCCCCATTATATGTCAAAACCAAGGCATCTGGGTCATTGCTTGCTCCAGGAAGCACCGATAGGTCCAGTACTGCTGCCAGGCCTTCAGGCTTACTTCGCAAAGGGTGGTACCTGACCATCTCCACAGGGGTAGGTCTACTGAGGTGACACAAAAACTGAACCCCACGGTGTAGTGATCAGACCATCTGACAGGTTCCACCTCTAAATTGAAGGCTTTGATCCCCAGGAGGAAGACTAGGTCAACAGAGTGACCATGTTTGTGGGTTGCAGAAGTAACAACTTGTGTAAGGCACAGAGATGTCATCAACTGGACGAAGTGTTGTCCAGATTGCAAGAGTTCATCATTGACCCAGGCATTGAAGTTGCCCAGCACCATCAGCCTGGATGACTCAAAGGCTATGTCGATCACGAAATCCACTACTTACTGAAGGAATCACTCTCATCCCTTGGCGGTGGTAGATGAGAGTAAACCTACAACCTACACCTGCCTCTACAATGCAGTCAAATGATGCAGCCTCCTCAACTGGTACACTCGTGAGATCCAGTTTGGTCTTGAAACTGACCTCAACCCCCCGCATCCAGTCTCGAACGGTAACACCAAGTGCCGGTTGAATAGCGGCCTGTAATGTGGGCTGCCATTCTTGTCCAGCCAGGTCTCAGTGATGCCAGACAGAGCTAATGACCCAACAAGACCTGCAATAATTGCAGTCTTCTTTGATGGATCTGGCATTGCATAGCACCGCTTGAGTTGGATAAGCTTCCAGGGCTGCCCAAGCTGCCTGCCCACCAATATTGGTGGTGCCCATGGGTATGGAAACCAGAGATGATGGACCACGGTCTGGGTTCCATTTCACCCCAGGACATCTTCTTGATTTTACTACCCCAATGTGATGGCCCTGCTCATTCGTCCTCCACTGTTCGCACCCCACCCTCCCTCCCTCCCCTGTGAATAATACCCAGCACTCTACAGTGCTGATAAGTTGAAAACTGCAATGGGAGAGATAAAAGGGCAGAGGGCATGAAGGGCAGAGGATGAACAGTGAACGACAGTGGGGCAGGCCTTCTACACATATTAGTAAACCCAAGCAAGAAACAAAACACACCAAACCCACAAACAAACAACAGAACCCCAACTAATTAACTAACTTAAACTCAAAATAATAAAATTAGAAGAGAAAAGAAATAGAATAAATAAAGAGCTCTGCCTACTCTCATGAGAGGAAAATGAGAAAATTCCATCCAATCAAAAACCCTTAAATTAAAACTCCAATCAAGTAATAAATACATCTCTTAAGTGAACATAATAGCATCAAATACTCTAACAACCAATCATTTAAAATAAAATTAAGATAAAATCACAGTTCACAGGTCCTGGGACCTCTGTCATCCACCCAACAATAAACTAAAATAATACTAAACAAATCTTTAAAATACAGATCATTCAGGTCTAGAACAGTGATTAGGTCTGCATAGGAGGTCAGTCAAATGAAAAGAAAAATAATGAGTTCCTTTATACTGCAGCTACAACTTAAGTTCAACAATGAAAGTAAGTCCAATCAGAAAATCTTCAGCCCCCAAGGTCCTCTCACAACCTAAGGAGGCCAGCTGGAAAGCAGGGACTCCACTCTGAACAGATTGGGATATGTCATGAATAAATTGTTATTTCAGCCACCAAGCACCTCACTGCAAGGAGAGTTATAAAAAGTGAAATATATCCAAGTGATTTTTCAGACCTCCAGGCCCTCTCACTGCGTAGGGAGACTGATGAAACAAGGCAGAAGAATAGTTAAATTATAGGTCTGACTGTAAGCAGATGAGAAATTAACAGGAGGAATCCCTTCTTCAATGTCCAGGATTCTGCAGGAGTGGGCCCCAAACTCCCAAATGGTGAAGCAAGGCTGCTAAAGCCTCGCGTCAGTACATTGCGTCACATTGCAGGTCTCCACCAGGGCCGACCCACCAGTTGACCCTCTGAAGAAATACAAGGCTCGCTGCCCAGTCTGCTGGCTACCCAGCTAGAACAAGGCCCACGCCTCACATAGCCACGCACTTCAGCAAACAAGCACCCACAGGGTTGATACCACCAGCTCAACTTCACAACACATTGCACCAAGTTGCACCACTCCTCCTATGCCTACCAGATGCTTAGGGCTTTGTCTTCACCCAATGGATAAATCCACAGATAAATTAATACTGACCAAAACAAGAGTCCTCAGTCATAATCCAGACAATATTCACTAATCACAGCCAGTCAAAATCCCTGAGAGTTCATCTCCTTCCACAACCTTCAAAATAAGAGGAATAGAATGGAAAGCACCTCCAAAAATTAAGTAGTAGATCCGAATTTACATCCAAGTAAAGGAAAAGCAATGACAACAGGCCCAGTTAAAATTCAGATGATCAGGGCGGTAATGGGGCTGGAACGAAACAGCCTCAGTGCACACTTCAGGGTCATTTCAGGATGCCCCAGTATCACTCAAAATCACCTGATAAATCACTCAACTGATAGACTTCCACCAAACATGAGTGACAGATATAGGATTAAACGGGGGCAAAAAGGCACGGAGAGTGGAATAAATTAAAATAAATAAAAATCAAACAACAGTCAAACAGATTTCATGCAGGATCCAAAATCACAAGCTAGCTGTTAGAGCAGCTGACGGCACACCCAGCCAGGCCATGTTGTACAAGCAACTTGAATCCAATGGGCTGCAATTACATAGGCATAAAATGACAAAACAGTCTTCTGTTTCCAGTTGTTTGATCAGGAATTTTATAAATGGTATAAGTTTTAAGTATAAGAATTCAGCATGCATGGGACAGTCATAAGGCAATTCTGGGGTGGGGGTAAGAAGAAGTAGGCTGCTGGTTAACTAGGATCTGCAGCTTATCCTGTAGGTAGGAAATGGGCAGACTGGTGGGCTAAGCGGTCCTTATTTGCTGTCAAAAAAGTCAAATTCAAATTCTAAGTTATTTTGTTACATCTATGTTGGTCCAATAAAAGGTATCAAATCATTTGCTTCTGTATCACTTATGGTTTGTCAGCAGTTAATTCATTAGCTGAGGTCTCCTTGCCAAGAGTTTGACTGTTTCTCCCTACTCCCCAAACACTCACACACACACACACACACACACACACACTCTTACTATAAGAGATCTTAGTAGCTCTTATCTGTTATGTCTGGAAGCAAGCCGCAGCCCTTTCTGTCAAAAGGAAATTTATGTATTTAGTCTGGGTAGTTCACTGAAGACCTGACACTTTATCAGATAGGGCTTGAGAGGTTAAAAACAGTGTAAATCTTTACAAAATTTGCTGGGAAACGGTAATTTATGAGGTATGAATTTTTCTTGAAAGATATTCATCCCCAACTGAAGTTAGTAGTAAGAAATGTTTAAATGCTAGGCATTTAAATGTGCAAGTTGTTGTATTTTGAAGGGGTAAATAAATCTCCAGTTTAACAGGCAACTATTATTTAACAAGCTGTTTCAGTTTCCTACTGGCCATCTGAAAAGCAGCTTGAAGTTATGCTCCAACATTCTAAACAGAAAGAAGTGATTACTTTATTTGAGTTATCATAGTGATTTGTAGATGTGGAAGGATACATTGAAAAGTCCAAAAATGTGTTATACGGTTCTCCATTTTCAAGCTACAGATAGCAAAATGGCTGTGAGGCTCTGCTCACAGCCATAAAAATGGGTCTGTTAGCACAAGTTGTATTCTGAGATGCAACACTCCCAATGCAGACCTAGTCCATATCCAACAGCAGTGTAGTTCATTGCACCTAGTATGGGCCAGGGTAATCCACTACTGCTCCAGAATCCTTAACCACTTCCTTCCAAGCTGGGATTTTGGCTACTTAGCCTCCTCTGAGAGGGACCATCTGAGGAATAAACACAGGTTATGGCTAACTCAGGCTCTGTATAACTTATTAGGCTAATTCTAAAACGTTGAAGGACTCCAGATGTCCCTTTATATAAGAAGTGGTACCAGACCATGAAATCCCTGGCATCCCACACAGGTTGGCCCAATTTGCAAAAAACACTTGTCAAGCTTATCAGCAATATGGGCCCCATGCCTGGAATCCTTACCCTCACCCTCCACCAGTGAAGGATATGGGCTCTAAGGATCTAATGAAACCTCCTTGAACTGAAGTTGTGCTCAGGATGGATTTATGTACTGTACTTGATGAATTGAATGTCTGTGTGTCTAAAGTATCCCAAGCTACAATCTAATACTATATGTACAAATCTGTAAAATGTGTGCTATATTATTTTTGTGTGTAATTTAAAAAATGTAAACCCTTACCCTTAATAAAAAGATTAACTACAAAAAAGAGCAAAAGGGAGGAGACTTTAGTTTACTAAGGAGGTAGCAGGAGAAGTCAGTGAAAGGAGGAGGACTTTCAGAAAGGAAGATAGGGAAGTTTATAGGAGAAGAGGAGACTGGCAGGGCAGAAGATCAGGAGGGTAAAAGTGGATACCGAGAGAAAATAACTAAAAAGTCAAAAGGGGGACAAAATGTTTTTCAGATATGGAGGGAAAGGGGAGGAGGGCAAGGCAGGGGATAGAAGTGATAAAATTGGAAGGGGACTGTGAAAAGCAGAGGCATTAAATAAGACTTTTGTTTGATATTTACGGAGGAGGAAGACAGGAGGGACCCGAGCTAAAGAGGAAGGGGAAGGAGGGCAAATGGGTGGATCAGAGCCCATTCACTGTGGATAGGGTTAGGAAAGAACTAGAAAGATTGAAGGTGGACAAGGCAATGGAAACAGATGGGTTACACCCCAGGGTGAATTGAAGGAGGAGTTGGCAGCCTCATTGACAAGGCTATTCAACTTCTCGCTGGATATGGAGAGGGTGCCGGAGGACTGGAAGAGGGTGGATGTGGTGCTTACACAAGGAGGGAGTAGGAGGTGACTGAGAACTATTGATCTCTTAGCCTCACCTCAGTGGTGGGGAAGGTAATGGAGGCACTAATCAAGGAGAGGGTGGTGGACTACCTGAAGGAGAGTGGCTTGCAGGACAGCAGACAGCATGGCTTCACAAAGGAAATCATGCCAAATGAACATGACTGAGTTCTTCGATTGGGTAATTCAGGTGATCGACTCTGGAGGGTGGCAGTGATGGCTTAGCTGGACTTCAGTAAGGCATTTAACACCGTCTCCCACAAAAGGATGGTGAGCAAGCTAGAAGGTCTAGGGATGGGTGGGAAAATAACAAGGTGGGTGGAGGCCTGGTTAACGGAAGAACCCAAAGGGTGATGTTAAACGTGGTGTACTCCGGGATGGGAAGGGCAAAGAGTGGAGTGCACCTGGTGGTCAGTTTTGGGACTTCGCCTTTTAACATTTACATCAGTGATATAGAGGAGGGTGTGCCTATTTGCTGATCATGCAAAGATCTACAATAGGGTGGACACCCCAGGAGGGATAGAGGACATGAGGCAGGATCTGAAGATGTTTGGGGAGTGGTCAGAGATGTGACAGCTGAAATTTAATGCCAAAAAGTGCACTGTGATGCATTTGGGAAGTAGGAACACGTGAGCAGATTATACCTTAGGAGTGGAGGCAAACAAAGTAAAAGAACAAGAGAAGGATGTGGGATCATAGTCTCGTCCAGTCTTAAGGTAGGAAACCAATGCAGCTGGGCGGTGGAAAGGCCAATGGAATGTTCGCATGCATCAGCAGGGTCATTACTAGTAGAAGGAGGAGTTACTAATGCCCCTCTACAAAGCCATGGTGAGTCAGCATCTGGGTACAGGGTCCAGTTCTTGAGATCACACCTCTGCAAGGAAATAGATGGAATGGAGAGGGTTAAGAGAAGCCAACCAAGATGGTACAGGGTATCCAAGGGAAGACATACAAGCAGAGGTGTCAGGAGCTGGATCTATACATGGTAAAGACTAGAAGGAGAGGGCAGAGAGACATGATTGAAACTTTTTAAATATGTGAAAGGGCTCAACGAAGTAAGAAAGGGTGTTTACTTAAAAGAAGGGGCCAGAACTAGAAGGTATAGCCTCAGACTGCAGAGAGGAAGATACAGAGGAAATGTGAGAGGGAGATTCTTCACTGAGTGGGTGGTGGAGCCATGGAACAGACTACCAGAAGAAGTGATGGGGGCTGAATCAGTGGAGGGATTCCAGAGGGCATAAGACACATATATGGGACTGAATAGTGGGGGAGGTGAGGGATGGCAGGGAGGGAGGTGTGGGAGGAAATAGGGCAGACTGGATGGGTCGGTGTGGTCCTTTCGCTGTTATGATTCTATGATTCATTACTTCCTATAGAGGTTGAGCAGCATGTAGAACATCCTACCCAGTGAGGCAGTGAATGCATGCATCTTTTGGTTTCTAAAGCAGAAACATTCTATGGGGAAAATTGTAATGAGTGTTTCACAACACCAGTGACTACACAATGACAGAACGTAACCTTCTTTAATGTTTAAACTGTGGTATAGCTGAGTTCCAGGGCTCTTGTATCACAGCCTTATGGCTATTGTCTACCAATCAATAGATGTGACAAATCAGGCTAATCACCCCATGCACTACGGGCTAAGGTACACACCAAAGGCATGTACCCACCCATGGAGCTCTGCACCTGGGAACAGGTGCACACCTGGCAGCATGCATGACTGTCTGCCATCTGTCTGTGGCCCTGCCCCCGTGCACAGGTTTGCATGGGGTGGAAGTGGGCAGAGCGGCAGACCTGGGCAGATGTCCAATCAGATGCCTGTCCCAGGTCCTTCAGTGGATCCCTTACATGGCAGGGCATGTGCTGTCTGCATGCCCCTGAAGATGTTGGATAGCCAGCAGCCATGAAAATATGAGGAGGGTGGTGCTGCCGGCCATCCCAGGCCATGGCACCAGCAGCAAGGAACAGGTATGAGGACAGGTCCACTGGCCACCAATGATAGGCTGGATAGGCCAGGACAGATCAGAGGCTGTGGTGGGGGGATGTACTGGTAATACACCAGAAATGGGGACAACAGGCAAGGGGTGTATGGTGTCCAGTCAGGGATGGCGGTCATGGGGAGGGTTGCACTCACCCTATGGGGCCAGTGCACACTGCTACTTTGGCAGCAGATGCCAATGCTACTCTGGGAATGGGGCATACACGGGCAGGTCTTGCTGTGCATGTGTTGGGCATGGGAGGTCACATCCATGTCATGGGGTGTTGCAGTCTGGCTGGAAACATGCTTGGGATGAGGATCTGGGTGGGTGGACAAACTGCAGAGGTGCAGATCCCCACCTGCATGTCCCTGTGGATTGCCTGTATAGGCAACAGCCATTTGGCTGCCCCTGTCCATCCGGGTCAGCTTTGTGGGCTGGGGCGCATGGATGGATGTCCCTGGTCCCGCCACACCCAGTGGGTGTAGTCTGCGGGGTGCACAGTGGGTTATGGCAGGGTCCCCCATCCTAACATACACCATCCTCCACACCCTGGTGCATTGCACTATGTGCCTTGTGAATGGTGCATGGTGCAGGCACACCACCCTCCACCCACCCTGGCACATTGCTCTCTGCACGGGTGGGAGATCAGTGCATACCTGTCTTTGACTCCTTCATGAATGCTGGGGTCCACTGCTCCAGAGCATTCATGCATAGCTGTCCCAACACACCTGGTTTCTGCGGCACGTAGGGCTTCGTGTATAGGCCCATTGTTTGTAATTAAGGTACTTAGTTTCAGATATGGTGGGTCAGATTTTTAATGCAGTTTATTAGGTTTCTGTTGCATAAAACATCTGCTGCATGGGGCCTTGCATGAAACAAAGGATTTTCAATTAGTGGTTTGAGAGATATTCTGCTAGATCACAATTCTTTGCTCTTCTGTGCATCACATTCTGGACCTCTTGCATGCGTTGTTCTAGCCCCTTGTGCCAAGAATTCGATGTAAGCTGTCATTAAGCACATCCAACTGCTGCAAAATATATCAGTGTTTCAAAACACAGTACAGATGTATTAAATAATCTAGGTGCACCAGCTGCCTGAAATCTAAGGCTTCACCTGAAACAACACTCTTGCACTAACGATTGAGTGTCTGGCCCATTATCTGCTCAACTGACTGGTGACTGTATTCTGGGTAATAAACAATGCAGAAAACACTTACCTGAACAGATAACACCGCATCCATTGAGTGATTACATCCGTTCTTTCCCCACAGGTTAGCGGGACATTGAAATATAGATGCCTCTGTGCCAGAACATGTGAGATTAATGAACCAGATATCGCCACTCCCTCCTCCAAAGTATGACTTGTTGTTGGCCAAGGTTGCATTTCCACAGCCCAACTGTCTACAGACAACGTCAGCATCGTGGATGTCCCAGGACTCATCACAGACTGTTCCCAGGTGGAACTGATGTAAACCTCCACTCTTCCGCTGCAGTTATCAAAGCCATTTACCAATCTCAGCTGTGCACCTAAACATAAAGCAAAATATGTAAAATAAGCATGAAATAATATAATATGTTATGGCCATTGCATAATGTGAATTCTGTCTGGCATATCTGAGTGACTATTGCTCCTGGATCTTGAATAATGAATTCTCCATATCAAAGAGCAGAGACACAACAGTGTTGATAAATTAACTAATAAGAGTTCTCTATCAGAGAAGGGTGCATCAGTGTCTAAACCTGGAAACAAGTTTAGTTCATTAAAAGCTGAAAAAATAGACAGACACATCAACAGATGGACTCATGGATGAACAGACTGGCAGACAGTGGGTTACATTTTTTCTAAAGTAGTTGTGACTCTAATATATGAACAATGAAGCAGTAATACATAGTACTGATCTCCACATTAAACACACAAGGATCACTATAATACACATTAGTATTAGGATATAACAAAAATAGCTGGGTGAGACTAACAGAAATAGCAACATTTCAAAATAAAATTAGATGCAATGAAAATATTCAACATAAAGGGAAAATACAAGAGTCAAAGTACAAACCACCACAGAGGAGAATGAATATAATAAAGTGCATATTGAAAAGGAGGCAGTATAGCACAGTGGGTTAAGGGTCTGAGCTGCAGATCTGGAGACCTGTGTTTGAATCCCAGAGCTGCCTAGGTGCATACTGTGTGATCCTGAGCAAGCCATTTCACTTCCTTTGCTCCTAGGTCTCATCTGGAAAAAGCTTCAGCTTAGTGTGCTACTCCTGGTTAAACAATGTTTCCTTCCCGTCCAAAAATGTGGTGTCATTAAGAATCCAAGCAGACGGAGGTCACATGGGTACCAGCCTAAGATGGTCACTTAAACCTTCAGCTCTCAGCTGGTACCAAGGAACTCATCCACTGGTTATTCAGCCTCAACAGTCTTATGTAATGAAGTGGCACTGAATGACTTCTATTATGGTAGACAGCAGCAGCTGCTTACTGCCAATTGGTGTTGTACCATCAAGTAACAAATGTTTTCTGTGGGGTTGCACACCCCCTATCGTGAAGCTCTACCCCACACTAAAGATTACTAACTCCAGTCGGAGTTAGTTCAGGGAGGAGGAACATCAGAGAGCAGCAGTGTCTGAATACCTGGAGACCATCACAGCGAACTGCCAAAATGTTGCTGTGATGGTCTTCATGGTATTTAATGCCACTGCAGCATCGGTATACCTATTTGATCACCCTAAATAGGAAGGGGACTATTAAACTTGAAACAAGATCTAGGGCACCCAGAATTACTGTGTGTTGGGTCAGGTAATGGCACTGGGTGTCTATTAGTGTTTGCCGCTCATCTAAACATTTGTAGTTGGTCATTTACTCCCACCTAAAGTTAGTCCAACAAGTTTTGAAGACCTGTCCCAGGTACTTGTCATTCATGTGAATGGGTGACCATTGGTGTTACTAGGAGACATTAATGCAACATGAAAAGGATCAAGAAGCAAGAGACTGCATCCGAAAAGGCTCTGTGATGAGTAGAGGTAATTTGTTAGATTTAGAATTCTTGGCATCTAATTGGCATGAAATTTCACATGGAGTACTTCTGCCATATTTGGGACAACACAATCTTTTTTTTTTTTGTAAAATATTATATGATAGGCACAAACAATTGAAAACCAGTACTATACCTAAATATGTTTTAAGAAAGTTTGGTTCTGTCATATTTATTATTATTTATTTATTTCCTAGGTTTTATCAGGATATGCATACTGAGAGCTAGTATCAGCTCATTTAAAGATGAGTCCTGGGGAGAGGGAAGAGAGGAGATGATAGATAGAAAATACAATGAAATAAAAATATGTATGTAGACTATGCAGTACAAAAATGTTTAAAGAATAAACTGCAAATTAGAAAGTTACCAAACAGTAAAATGTTGGAACTGGCAAAAGAACATTAATCAGTAATCAATAACAAAATAAGGAAACCGTGACTGATTGAAATTAGGGAACTGCAGAAGTTCAGACGCCCGTCACGCCAGTGACTGGTTGAATACATTTTATTCATGAACAGTTTATGGAGGAAAGATGGGATAGGTTGGATCTGACAACATATCTAGAAACAGTGATCATGGAATTTACAAGAAATGTTTATCAATGTATGTTATGAACATGCTTCACTTAAGACCAAAACACTGAGGAAAAATCACATGCAATGGATCACAGAAGAACAAAAATTGATTAGCGCAAAAGAACCAGGGCCCAATATTTAAAACAGCACACAGTGGAGTGCAAACCTTGAGTCGGGTAGCCCAAGGATGCTATATTCAGTTGGATAATGCACCAGAACTATCTGACTAAATACAGGGCCCTGCAAGTGCAGCACTAAGTCATGAGCTACCCTGACATGCATCCTGAAGTGTGCAGTCAGAGAGGATAGTATCAGAGTGCTATTTGCAGTTTTCAAAGGACCCATGCAAATGAGTCAGTTAGGCATTCATGGTGCTAAGGGCCATTTGCATGCCCATTATGGGTTCATTTACATGAGTGGTGATGCTGGTTAACAGGGTGTTGCCTCACCACCATTGTCCAGTCCCATACATGTATAGATATCTCAGGTGCCTAGTAGCCCACCCACCCATCAATGATTGGGCTTTAATATTAAAACAAAACTCCCTGATGCTAGTGGTCCTCCCCATCACCAGCCAATGGGAAATATTTATTTATTTATTTTAGCTTTTGTTGACCGGTAAGTGCACTAGACAAATCCTGCCTGTTTTCAGGCACGCACCCGGGAGGGGATACAGATGAATGCCAACTGACCTTGAACCAGATTAAGCTGTTGGTGGTATTTTTACTGAATGAGGGAATTTGGCCAGGACACCGGGAAATCCCTACTCTTTTGATAAGTGCCATGGGATCTTTAACATCCACCTGAACTACCACCAATCCAGGCAGATGGGACCTCGGTTTAACGTCTCATCCGAAAGACAGCACCTCAGAAGTGCAGCACCCTCTCATGCTGCACTACAGTGTACAGTACTGGGATATTACCAAGTGCCAGATAAACACAACCTCCCTGGTGCTAGTGGTCCCTCCTCCTCTGATCATCAACCCGTGATAAAAATACCTCTTGGTGTTAGTTGCCCCTTCAATCACCAGTCCTTATTAAAAGAATCTCCTCTGGTGTTAGTGGTCTGCCCTCTGATCAACAGTCAGTAGTAAATAAACACAACGCCCCTGGTGTTAGTGATCCCCCACAATTCCCAGCCCTTATGACAAAAAACAACCTCCTTGGTGCTTATTGTTCCCTCCATTCTCCAATCACCAGCACACAAATACATCACTCAATCCCTATTGCCTAGTGGTCCCTCACCCACTGAGCAACAGTCTGATCAGAATGTACCCAGTCCCTGGTTCTAGTGGTCCTCCATTTACCTGTCAGCTAGACAAAGGGATGCCCCAAGTTCCCAGTGTCCCAACCACCCATCCAGTCCTGGCCTGTGAATAGTAATAGACTTCCTGGTGTCTGTGGTCCCCAGTCACTGATTTCTGGTCTTGTAACTGACACATTAACACAGTAAAGTGCAGGGAATAAAGGAAACAGTCCCTGATGTGTCCTGGAGACCCCCTACCTGACGTCCGTGCTACCCTTGTAGTCCTGTAATCTCTGTTGTGTAGCAGCCCCCACCATGGCACTGAACATCCACCCTCTATTCACCTTATCATTATGTTCAGTGCTGTGGCTGCTCATACTGCAACTGGTGCAGCCATACTCATGCCTC
The DNA here is from genome assembly GCA_016271365.2 of Neoceratodus forsteri. NCBI lineage: Eukaryota > Metazoa > Chordata > Ceratodontiformes > Ceratodontidae > Neoceratodus > Neoceratodus forsteri. The sequence goes on from CM057454.1 coordinate 1,344,202,042, forward strand.
ACTGGCTGGTTGTCATGTGCCCAGGAAGGACCACACATCTTATTTATAATGTAGGGATAGCCCTTATTACCCACTGAAATCAAGCACCTTGTAATCCCACTGTTGTGATGTCAGAACCTTATAAACCTATCTCATCTATGTCACAGCAGTGGGTTTACAAAACAGAATGCCAGTGCTATTCAGTATTCTACACACCCAGAATGTGATTATAGTGTGTTGTGGAATGTCATTGTTCATTGAAATCCCTCCCTCAAAATGTTGTTCTGCTGCACTAGTGACATCCACAGTGCAGCAGAACCAAAAGTGATGTCCGCAGGACAGCAGAATGACTTTTCATTCTGCTGCAGTGCGGACGTCACACATGGTGTCCTCGAGCAGCAATCTGACAGGACATACTGACAGGGCACACACACGCCCTCAGCAAAAATGATTTAAAAAGAAAGATGTCATGTTTTTCCAGGGGTGGAGGGATGTTCCACAGTACACTGTAAGAACAGTGCATATGTAAGATTTAATGGCAGGGCTGTTTTTCACCTCGTTGGTACTATGATGATGGATTACCTCTCGAGCTGCAGTCTCAAGGTAATCCGTTGTCATAGTACCAACTCGTGAAAGAATAGCCCTGTTGTTAACTGTTTCTCATGCACTATTCTATATGTTAGCCTCAGTACAGTATTCAAATAACATTCCAGTTGTCTCAGTTTAGCAATCTCTATGTCTGATAGAGATTTTAACTCTGGTGCTATTTCGACCCGCTGTCTTTCAGTCCGAGGATCCTAATAAATTATTTTCCTATACAATCATGTGGCTGTAGTGCAGATTCATTAATAAGTTAATGCTAAATTACTTGTGTTCGGGGTATCTTCTCATGTTGAGTAGCATACATTATAAATGACAATGCCTGATGTACAGGTGATAACCAAGGTGTAATCATCTCGTGGTTGCTAGGGCATCGTAAACCTCTCGAGCTGTGCTCTCGAGCATTACTGATGCCCTAGCAACCACTGGAGGTGATTACACCATGGTTATCACTGTATATCAGGCATTATCCTCTATATACTGTAGGACAGGGCACATCATCCTATTCTACAAATAGGATGCACTGTCCCTGCCTGGGTGTACATCGACCACCCGAAGAGGTGTCAGGAGGACTGCACTGGTCACCATGTGCACACCTGCAGCACCAAGATAATGATAAGTGGAATGGGGTGAGGTTTGGCGCCACAGGGGCTGATAGATACCTGGGATTATGGGATTATGATGGGTGGTACTAGTAATCAGGAAGGGTGGATATTCAGGACACACCAGGGTTTCTTTTCTTATTTCCCTGCAACTTACTGTGTACATGGTGCACTGGCACAAGACTGGCTAGTGTGTCAGTTATGGGCCAGGGATCAGTGACCAGGAGACCACTAGATGCCAGAGATCTCCATCACCATTCACGACCTGTGATTGAAGGGTGGTTTGGGACACTGGGCATCTGCACTATTCCTTTGTGTACTGGATAGGTGAATGGGGTCCACTAAGCACTAGACAATGGGTATATTCTGGTCAGGTTGTTGGTAGGAGGGGGCCACTAGGCATCAGGGATTGGGTGATGTATGTATGGGCTAGAGATCAATGAGTGGGGAACTAGGCAATAGGAAGGGTTTTATTGCCATATGGGCTGGTGATCTTGGGGGTTGTGATTAGTACAAAGAAGGTTGGTTTATTTACTTCTGGCTGGGGATCAAGAGAGGGAAACCACTAGCTCCAGGGAGTTTTTAATGTTACAGACTGGCCACCAGTGGGTGGGGAACAACTTGCACCAGGGAGGATGTGTTTCTTTACTATAGGCTGGAGAATGAAGGGGGACCACTAGCACCAGGGAGGATGTGTTTTTTACTACAGGCTGGAGATTAGAGGGGAACCACTAGCACCAGGGAGGATGTGTTTCTTTACTGCAGGCTGGAGACTGGAAGGGACCACTAGCACCAGGGAGGATGTGTTTTTACTGCAGGCAGGAGAACGGAGGGGAACCACTAGCACTAGGGAGGATGTGTTTTCTACTACAGGCTAGAGATTAGAGGGGACCACTAGCAACAGGGAGGATGTGTTTCTTTACTACAGGCTGAGAATGGAGGGGACCACTAGCACCAGGGAGGATGTGTTTCTTACTACAGGCTGGAGACTGGAGGGGAACACTAGCACCAGGGAGGATGTGTTTTTACTACAGGCTGGAGATTGAGGGGACAACTAGCACCATGGAGGATGTGTTTCTTACAGGCTGGAGACTGGAAGGGACCACTAGCACCAGGGAGGATGTGTTTCTTTACTACAGGCTAGAGATTAGAGGGGGACCACTAGCACCAGGGAGGATGTGTTTCTTACTGCAGGCTGGAGATTGGAGGGGAACCACTAGCATCAGGGAAGATATGTTTCTTTACTACAGGCTGGAGATTGGAGGGGACCACTAGCACCAGGGAGGATGTGTTTCTTTACTGCAGGCTGGAGATTGGAGGGGGACCACTAGCACCAGGAAGATATGTTTTTACTACAGGCTGGAGATTGGAGGGGACCACTAGCACCAGGGAGGATGTGTTTCTTTATTACAGGCTGGAGACTGGAGGGGAACCACTAGCACCAGGGAGGATGTGTTTCTTTACTGCAGGCTGGAGATTGGAGGGGGACCACTAGCACCAGGGAGGATGCATTTCTTTACTATAGGCTGGAGAATGGAGGGAACCACTAGCACCAGGGAGGATGTGTTTTTACTACAGGCTGGAGATTGGAGGGGAACCACTAGCACCAGGGAGGATGTGTTTCTTTACTACAGGCTGGAGAATGGAGGGGACCACTAGCAACAGGGAGGATGTGTTTCTTACTACAGGATGTAGACTGGAAGGGACCACTAGCACCAGGGAGGATGTGTTTCTTTACTACAGGCTGGAGAATGAAGGGGGACAACTAGCACCAGGGAGGATGTGTTTCTTTACTGCAGGCTGGAGATTGGAGGGGGACCACTAGCACCAGGGAGGATGCTGTTTCTTCACTATAGGCTGGAGATTGGAGGGGAACCACTAGCACCAGGGAGGATGCGTCTTTACTACAGGCTGGAAATGGAGGGGACCACCAGCACCAGGGAGGATGTGTTTTTACTACAGGCTGGAGACTGGAAGGGGACCACTAGCACCAGGGAGGATGTGTTTCTTTACTGCAGGCTGGAGAACGGAGGGGAACCACTAGCACTAGGGAGGATGTGTTTCTTACTACAGGCTAGAGATTAGAGGGTGACCACTAGCACCAGGGAGGATGTGTTTCTTTACTACAGGCTGGAGACTGGAGGGGACCACTAGCACCAGGGAGGATGTGTGTCTTTAATACAGGCTGGAGACTGAGGGGCAACTATCACCAGGGAGGATGTGTTTTTTACTACAGGCTGGAGATTGAGGGGAACCACTAGCACCAGGGAAGATATGTTTCTTTACTACAGGCTGAGATTGAGGGGACCACTAGCACCAGGGAGGATGTGTTTTTTACTGCAGGCTGGAGAATGGAGGGGACCACTAGCACCAGGGAGGATGTGTTTTTACTACAGGCTGGAGACTGGAGGGGACCACTAGCACCAGGGAGGATGTTTTTTACTACAGGCTGGAGATTGAGGGGACAACTAGCACCAGGGAGGATGTGTTTCTTTACTGCAGGCTGGAGATTGGAGTGGGAATCATTAGCACCAGGGAGGATGTGTTTCTTTACTACAGGCTGGAGATTGGAGGGGACCACTAGCACCAGGGAGGATGTTTTTACTACAGGCTGAGATTGGAGGGGAAACCCTAGCACCAAGGAGGATGTGTTTCTTTACTACAGGCTGGAGACTGAAGGGGACCACTAGCACCAGGGAGGATGTGTTTCTTACTACAGGCTGGAGACTGGAGGGGACCACTTGCACCAGGGAGGATGTGTTTCTTTACTACAGGCTGGAGATTGGAGGGGAACCACTAGCACCAGGGAAGATATGTTTCTTTACTACAGGCTGGAGATTGGAGGGAGAACCACTAGCACCATGGAGGATGTGTTTCTTTACTACAGGCTGGAGACTGGAGGGGACCACTAGCACCAGGGAGGATGTGTTTCTTTACTACAGGCTGGAGATTGGAGGAGGACCACTGGCACCAGGGAGGATGTGTTTCTTAACTACAGGCTGGAGATTGGAGGGGACTACTAGCACCAGGGAGGATGTGTTTCTTAACTACAGGCTGGAGATTGGAGGGTCACCACTAGCACCAGGGAAGATGTGTTTCTTTACTTCAGGCTGGAGACTGGAGGGGGACCACTAGCACCAGGGAGGATGTGTTTCTTTACTACAGGCTGGAGACTGGAAGGGATCACGAGCACCAGGGAGGATGTGTTTCTAACTACAGGCTGGAGATTGGATTGGGAACCACTAGCACCGGGAATATATGTTTGTTTACTACAGGCAGGAGACTGGAGGGACCACTAGCACCAGGGAGGATGTGTTTCTTTACTTCAGGCTGGAGATTGGAGGGGTCACCACTAGCACCAGGAGGATGTGTTTTTTACTACAGGCTGGAGACTGGAAAGGACCACTAGCACCAGAGAGGATGTGTTTCTTTACTACAGGTTGGAGATTGGAGCGGGACCACTAGCAACAGGGAGGATGTGTTCTTTACTACAGGCTGTAGACTTGAAGGGGACCACTAGCACCACGGAGGATGTGTTTTTTACTTCAGGCTGGAGACTGGAGGGGGACCACTAGCACCAGGGAGGATGTGTTTTTACTACAGGCTGAGATTGAGGGGACCACTAGCACCAGGGAGGATGCTTTTACTATAGGCTGGAGATTGGAGGGGAACCACTAGCCCCAGAGAGGATGTGTTTCTTTACTGCAGGCTGGAGATTGGAGGGGACCACTAGCACCAGGGAGTTATTTTTGTTACCATGGGCTGTCAATGCGAGGGTGGTACTACAGACCACAGGGGTCGGATGTTCCCCATTTGCCAACTGGATAGTCGGCTGCAATACCTTAGCAGCCACTACCATTGCAGGGAGTAAGAGGAGCTTTGCTTGGCAGTATTTACTGAGCAAACAGATTGTACAGAACTCTTTTGAGGGTATCAAGGTGCTGAATATCAGCTTGTGCCAATATTCATGTCTCACTCATTTGGCTACCCCCACACATTGTTCTTTGTATGTGCGTAACCCAATTTGCTCATGTAACTAATTTTTAATATAGTGTATTTTATTGAGGTATTTTAGATATTACACTTTACATATGCAATGAAATCACTACAAACAAAACAGACAGTGAAAAAGTCAAGCGTGTATGGTGCTGACCGCCTTATAAAGAAGGGAACAAATGCAGACAGTCTAGACAAATGATGCTATCCATCACCTGATTGTCTTCGACTATCTCATCTGACCTTCCCTCCCACTCCTATACCCCTCCTCTTCCCACCCTACTTGCCAGGCCATGTCTACAGTACTTATTAAAGGACTCTTACATCTCAATCTTCATCGCACTTTGATACTAGAGGAACTGCCACTCCTGCTCACTGTGACTCCTCCAATGATCTTTACTGTATAAACTTTAGCTCATTACCATACGTCCATATATCTGTATCTATGCAATTGTATTTAAAATGGCACTACCTCCTGTTGAACCTATTGCTATGTTCTGGTGGACGTAGCTTATTACATGTTATAGTTATGTGTTATTATGTTGTTATTATTACTATGTAATTGTTATGTACGTCTCACGCAACCTGCTTATGTCTTAACCCTGTTGGCAATTGTTTTGCCCCAGGTCCATCTTGTAAATGAGCTTGTCTCAATGATGTTCCGCCTGGCAAAATAAAGATTTTGATTGATTGATTGATTGAATACTTATTGACTATTAGCTAGGTGAGGCACCCTCACTGATACCAGGTATTGGAACTCTCAGGTACTGTTGGGTTGGGCAGCTACAGTGTGAGTAGAGCCTGTAGCGTGGCCCACCTGGATGTACTGTATATACTTCTGGGAGTGATATAGGTGGTTGATCATTTTTCATGCACAGCACTTCTAGAGTGCATCATGCCACTCTGCATATGAGGGGATCTTGTCATCCTTCCAATACTTTAGAATCAATTTTTTGGTCATCACAGCCATAAGGGCGATGTGAAATTTCCAGACACCTATGATAGGGTCAAGTCTAATCCTAATAGGTAGCCCTTTGTGATGAATGTGGTTTCTATACCCAGACACAGATCAAGGTTCCTTAAAACTGACTCCCAGAGAGGCTTGGCCTTAGGGAAGTCCCAGAGAATGTGTTTAAGCATACCTCCCATTTTGTTTGCAGGAGTGCAGTGGTCTGACCTCTGTTTTCCCATTTTGTGAAATTTGGTGGTTGTGTACTGTATAGTACAGGTTGTTGTCAATTTTTAATTGCATTAGTCGGATACCATCAAATTGTAGTAGTGTGAATATATTTTTCCAGAGTGCCTTTCAGCTATCTTGGGAATCTAGGTTCCAAAACTCTGACTGCTAGTATGCATAATTGGCCAAGTCTGGGCTAGTTGAGAGGGCTGCTAGGTTTTGTATGTGAGGGATGGGGCATGTCTTTTCTCAGCTAGGTCACATAGTTCATACCATTTTGAACATTTTCAAAATTACAGGGTTTGGGCCCAAAGCAGTGGTCAGCATGTGTTGCAATTATAGGAAGGAAAGATAAGTATATTGACTGGTGCTTTTCATGCTGTCATTTCTGATAGGAGACAAAGGTGTTTCCATCCATGAGGTGTTGCAGAGTTCATATTTCCCGTGTCTTAGGAAGTTCGGGACTGTTTTTTGGTGGGGGATTGTGAAGTTGGGGTTGACAGACAGAGATTGGTGTGGGACTTGGGGTGGAGTTGTCTGCTCATTTTATTGGATACCCCAATCAGTGAATTCCTTGAGTCAGCAGGATGGAAGCACAGGGTACTAGTTTGGGCTTTGGGATTGTGTTCTGCCCTTCTGCTTAGATCTATTTCCATTTGTCTCCATTTGAGCATTTGGTCATTGCCACCTGTTGGGCTCTCGTGATATCTCCATCAAAGAAATTTAGTGGCATGTGCCTCTAGGTAGTAGAATCAGAAGTCTGGGAGCTGTAATCCTCCTGTACTCTTGCTGTGCATGAGCTTGTTATAGGCTATTTGTGATGTTTTGCCGTTCCATAAGCACTGGGTGAGGGCCAAGCAGCATTGCTAACCAGGCTGTACTAGTGGCTAGCCTGTCATGGTCATGGGATATAACACTCTGTGGAGGATAGTCATTTTGATTACATTAATGCATGTCCAGAGTGTCAGGGAGGGATGACCATCATGATAAGTCCCGTCTGACAGTTAGTCTCATGGTCCTCCAGGTTCCTGTCATCGTTAGCTTGGCGTTTTGAGGAGATAGCAATTCCTAGGTATCTTACACTATTTGGGATCCATTCTCCCCACCATTGCTTGTTGTTGGCTTGGATGTGTGTCAGTTAAGGGCATGATGCTGGATATAGTGATATTTTGCTTGTATCCGCTCGCTGCTAAATTCCTGCAGCAGCTTGTGGTTAAAGGATATGGAACGAGTGGGGTTGTCTAAGAGCAGGACGACTTTGTCTGCATATGTAGATATTTTGTATCGGTGTCCCTTCACATGCCCTCTTTAAATGTTTTCATCTAGGAGGAGTCTTCTTATCAGTGGTTCAATATAGAGGTTGAAGAGGTAGGAGGAGAGAGGACAGCCCTGTATGGTGCCTGCTTTAAGTTCAAAGAGGGTTGAAAGGGTACTGTTGCAGAGGATTCTGGCTGTGGGGTGGGAGTATGGCAGTTTGATCTGTTATTGTGGAATCCAAGAACCGAATTCCGCAAAGTGTCTTGAGTAGGAAAGGCTAGGAAACTCTATCAAAAGCTTTTCTGCATTTTGGGAAAGTAAGACTGAGGGTACTTGAGTCCTTGGCAGCCACTAGGATGAGTGCAAGTTTTCACAAATGATCAGAGGCTAGCCTCTCTCTTTATGAAGCCCACTTGCTAATGACTGATCGGGTTTTCCCATCACCCCATCCAAGTTTGTCACCAATATCTTTGCTAGGATTTTCAGATCGATGTTGAGCAGGGATATGTGTCTATATTGTCCCTGGAGGCTGGGCCTTTGTCAGACTTATGGATCCAAGTGATAGTGGCCCATTGTAAGTTTGAATCTTGCTGGTCTACTTTGTCTGTTTCATGAGAGCATCCACTGAAGACATAAAATGGAGGAAAATCATCTGGTCCTAGAGCTTAGTCACATATCAGGGAAGAAATGGCATGGTGCACTTCGTGCTCGATAGTAGTTCTCCTATGATCTGTTGGGCTTCTGCAGGATCTTGGGAAGCTGGGCTTTCTGAAGAAAAGTCTGAATTTCACCAAGAGGCTGAGTCGCCTCCTTCATGTACAGAGTTTTGAAGAAACTCAAATGCCGTGGCTATCTCTGGGGTGGTGAGGAGGTTACTGTTCGTGCTTCTGATGGACATTATTGCTCTGTGTTGTTCTTGTTGTTTAATCCTGAGGATCAGCAGTTTGCCAGCTTTTCACCTTGATCCACATGTTGTTTTGACCTTGAATAAGGCAAACTCAGCTTGTTCTCGCACAGGCTCACCCTATTTGGCCCTGGCTACATGGAGCTAGAGTTTTTTTTTTGAGGAGGGTGAGCCAGTCAATACAGAAAGGTGTACATTGAATGTCTAAAGGGGAAGCAGGAAGGCTGCTAGGAGGGCAAAGGTGCAGACAGAAGAGGCTTAGCATGGTCTGTAATCAAAGGATAAGGTATTTTATAGGTACGTCAGTGGAAGAATAAAAATGGGGGATTGTGAGACTAAAAGGGAGAAGGAGATTGTAAGGAGGGGAATCTGGACAAGGCAGAAATACTGAACAAGCATTTCTGCTCGGTATTCACTAAGGCAGGGCATGGTCAAGAACCACAGCTAGGATACAGAGGCAATGTGGGGGAGAAGTGGACACCAGTCCATTAACAGTGGAGAGAGTTCTGGAAGAACTCACAAAGCTGAAGGCAGATAAGGCCATGGGGCCAGATGGCATCCACCTGAGGATATTAAAGGAGCTGCAGAAGGAACTATCAGTGCCTCTGGTGGCCCTGTTCACTGAGTCACTAACATGAGTGTCATTCCAGGGGATTGGAGGATGGCACATGTAATCCCACTGCACAAAAGCAGCAGTAGGGAGGAGGCAAGGAACTACAGGCCAGTCAGCCTCACCTCCGGGTGGGTAAGATCCTGGAGACACCGCTGAAAGAAAAGATAGTGCACATATGGAATCCAGCAGTGCTCAGGATCTGAGGCAACATTGATTCACAGCAGGAAGATCATGTCAAATAAATCTAAGTGATTGTTTTGATTGGATTACCAGGGAAATAAATCAGAGGGGCGGTAGACGCCGCTTACCTAGATTTCAGCAACGCTCTTCGATGCTATCCTACATAGAAGGCTGACTAACAAGATGGGTAGTCTGCATGGGAGACAAAGTGGAAAATTGGGTTAGGAACTGGTTAACAGACAGGAGACAGAGGGTGGTTGTAAATGGGGTACAATATGGGGAGAAGGGGCGACCAGCCAGGTACTACAGGGATCAGTACTAGGGCCAGTCCAGTTTACTGTCTTCATTAGTAACATTGCAGAGGGGCTTGAAGGAAAGATCTGCCTGTTTGCAGATGACACCAAGATCTGCAACAGGGTGGATACTCCAGAAGGTGCAGAAAATGAAGAGGGACCTGGAGAAACTTGAACGATAGTCAGAGATGTGGCAACTGAGGTTTATTGTAAAGAAATGCAAAATATTGGACCTGGGTAGAGGAACCCTGGGGAGAACTACAGGTTGGGGGGGGACTGTCACCAAAGAGGAAAGGGACCTAAGGGTTATCATCTCTGATGACCATAAGGTATTAATGCAGTGCACAAAGGTGGCAGGGAAGGCCAGTGGCATGCTGGGGTGCATAAGCAGGGGTATCACTAGCAGGAGGCTGGAGGTGGTGATGCCATTGTATAAAACATTGGTAAGCCCTCATCTGGAGTACTGTGTGCAGTTCTGGAGCCCACACCTGTGCCCTACCGGTCATAATGTCATATGCATAATAGCACACGACATTATGCAGAATCATGGACCTGTGCGCTCTGTGTTGGACCCCCAGAGTTAGAATCCTTAGTGGAGGGTCCAGGGCACAGACCTCCTGTAATAGAGGTGTGTAGGGTGGAGCCCCACAGAAGAAAAGAAGTTACATGCTAATGACGCCTCTATGCCACACGATATTCTGACGGTGCAGTTTAGACCCCTGCTCACCTGTGCAAGGACATAGATAAGGTGGAGACTATCCAGAGAAGGGCAACAAAGATGGTGCATGGCTTGCACTACAAAACATACACGTAGAGACTAAGGTACCTCAATATGTACTCACTGGAGGAGATGGGACAGCGGGGACATGATTGAAACTTTCAAGTACCTCAAGGGCATAAACAAGGTGCAGATGGGGACCTTTACCAATGTTGAAAAATATTAGAACAATGGGGCACAATATGAAATTGAAAGGGGGTAGATTAAGAGGTAATGTGAGGATGTTTTCTACACAGAAAAGGTAGTCGATGCTTGGAATAGTCTGTCACAGGAGGTAGTGGGAGCAAGCACTGTGAAGGGTTTAAGCATGCATGGGACATGCACAGGAGAAGCTTAGTGGGGTGGGAATGATGGAAAGCCATCGATCACCTTGGGTCAGTGGCCACATATAATGTATAGGGCCTAGGGCAGACTGGATGGGCCTAGCGGTCCTTATTTGCTGACAATTTCTATGTTTCTATAAAGCCACTTCCTTTCCAAGGTTTGTGATCGAATCAAGAAATGTTTGGCACTCTGCATCCCTTTTTTGTTTTGGAGGAGGCCTGATGGAGTAGTTCTCCTCTTAAAGTGCACTTAAAGGCCTCCCAGAGAAGGCTTTGGGTGGGGAACAAGTCATTGTTCCTTTTGAAAATGATGTTAACGATCTTTTATTTTGTTTAGGCAGTTCTGGTCTTTAGGCAGGAGTTGTTAATCCTCCAAATTCTGTCATGTTCTAATCTATGTGGGGGCAGGAAGGATAGAGTCACTGGGTTATGGTCATAAATGGTGTTGGCCCTACCGGGTCATACCGCATGGAGAAAACTGCACTGCATGACTGCTCTGAGAGTAGCTGCATGCCTTTAGAGCGACAGGAAATTACAGCAATATGAAAGAATTGCTACCTAGTGATGCTCACCACAAAGATGAAGTGGATATGAACACTGCGGTTGGGTGTTTGGTCAAGCTGCTCCCATGGTGGAGTGGCTAGAGCACCTGATCCTGCAGAGGATGGAGTTGGGGAACGAGGGTTCATTCCCGACTTCTGAATCTTTACTTTATTACTTTTTTTACCCCATGTCCACATCCCCTGGAGTTGATTATAATAAGTTCTGGGGTGGGGGCTGGGGGGTAAGCCCTCACCAAACAGAAGGAAAAAGGAAAATGTTTGAGTATCTTTCATGCTGTTTGCTGCTGCAGTTGTGTGTGCAGTGTCGCCTGTGACATTGTGATCCCGTGCCATTTTGGCCCCATATCGCAGGCGGTGGTCACCTTTAGGATCGTGACCATGATTTAGTCAAGTCTTGACTGGGAGACATAGTGGATAGATCTGAACGTGAATTCCCTAGAGTTGTAAAGCAGAACTTCCACATGTCCTCTAGGCCCATGGAGGTTGTCAGCTCCCGAATGGCATGCTGAGTGGGTGAGAGGCCCATTTGTTTGGGGTTGGATTTGTCTCAGATCAGTGTTACTCAGTCATGACATGCACAGCAGCCACGTGAATTGTCAGCGGTGACCAAGGAGCCGCAAGGTGCCACAACACACACCATTTGTCAGCGGTAACTAAGGAGCCACGAGGTGCCATAACATACACCACATGTGAAGTTTATTGTATTTACTAAAAACAATGACACAGTATAGGAAAATACTCTCATTAAGCCTCTTTCTATAAGTCAGCCTCTGGATGTCTGTTAATAGCACAATTTTACTACAATGGCTGTCAGATACATGCCACTCCTTCCCTACCTCCCTTACGGTGGTCAGAATCTGCTCCAACAGTGAGCTCTGAGCTGTGCCAAGAGATGACTACTGACATGAGGCTGAGTTATTAAATATTTTTGGCAGTAAGGGTGAACAGAGGGTTGTAAATGCTGTTTTCCTCATGACAGCCTGCTACACTTTGACAGATTTCTGTCAGCTGTGATATATTTATTATCCCAGATTCAACAGAATTAAACTCACAAGAGGCCAGGTCATTTATCTATCGACACTGCCAACAGCTGAAAATAATCCCCTCCACCAACAGGCCTCGAGGGGCTCTACAAGTAACACACAGGCTACAGACCCTAAGGAGAGGCCTGCCAAAGAGTTTCAGTCCTCCGACGTGCCCACCTGACCCTTAATAATTTCTCTCAACAGTACACTGTACCAAGACATGGCTGCTGACCCCAGCTCCATTCCAGACAGCTCAGCTCTGGTGCACTGCCTTCTCCTTCCAGTCCCAGTCGTCCTCCATCCAAGGCGGCATGGGAAGACTTGTGCGATCTCTTGGACACCAGAATGAGCTGGCAATGTCTCCTGAAGTTTCCACTGAGATTTCTCCCTTGTTGTGTCCTGCTCTTATCCTGGATGCAGACCCTGAGGCTCAAGCCCAGCCATGGTGACTTCTATAGCTACCTGTTTACTTCCCGCAATTTGTGGCACCCATGGAGTTGTTTCTTTTACTTTTTGGGAGGGACTTGCAGTGTACTTGTTAATGCCTCAGTTGGATTTTGGCTAGGTGACGGTTTCATTGTTGTGAAGGCTTAATATAACATTCACACACCCATAGCATGATCTGGCAGTTCATAACAATGAAAGAGCCTCAGCCACTAATGATTTAATGATGTGTGGAGGAGCCACAGTTTTGCAGTGAAGAGCCGCATGTGGCTCGCGAGCCGTGGACTATCACTGGTCTAGATTGTTCTCTGGGATTGATTCCAGTCCCCAGCAACAATGCTTGGGTGGGGTGGCAGGGTGAGTAGGATGGAGAGATTTGCAGTGAAGAACCAGGGATCATTGGCATTTAGGATGAGTTTGTGGCTGTCAAACTGACCTCTGACTACTACATACCACCCTTTTGGGTTCACTGCTTCATCAATTAGTTTGAATTGTGTGTTCCTATGGATGAGGATTGCAGACGCCACCCTTCTGTTGCTGCTTCTAGTCAAGTAGACCTGTCCTACCCATTCTCTCCTCCAGAACTTTTTATTTATTTATTTAAAAGTTGATAACCAGGAAAAGCACCATGAGCTGAAACTGTTCCTGGTGCGGCCTCATGGAAGGGGGTAACAGGAGGATAACAGATACAACTGCAAAAATAACTCAATCACAGGCAGAGAAGAAAACAGAACATGTAAAATGTACAATCATGTATACACTAAGAAACTATACAGATATAAACAAAATATGAAACTGCACAGTAAGTTCAGTGAAGAGTGCAGCTATTATACAGTGAATTATCATAAAAATGGAATGTAGTTAAGGCACATTAAGGTCAGTCATAGGCTAGGAAGGGGAACAGTTGGTCTGAATAAGTTCTTAAGATAGGGAACGAGGGTGACAGATGGATTTGGGGAGGTTGTTCAGAGGGACGGAAACTTGTAGGAAAAAGAGATTTTCCTCCTGAAGTTCAGATATGAGAGAGAAAGGTGCGGCCCAGCTCGACAGAGAATTAAAAGTGAGGGAGATGCAGGAGAGAGGAAGGAGGCAAGGTATGAAGGAAGATACCTAAACTAATACTGGCTTTGAAGGTAGAGCAGTGAGAGAAACACCTCTGCGCTAGGTGTGGGCGAAAAAAAATTTCTGCTGGCGGAATTTCAGCAAAAGTGCTAATTTGCTTCTGTGAAAGTTCGGAAATCATTTTCAGAACTTTTACAGAAAATTTGCCTTAAACTGCGGAATAAATATACAAACTGGGGGTCATTTATTAAACTGCGGAAACAATACACAGAAAGCATCACTGCCAGTGGTCAATTCTGAGACTTTTTAACCGCAGCTTAATTCATTAATCCACTGCTCACTGATCAGAGGTCCCAGTAACAATAAATACCTCCCAATTACTTCCTCACACCTCCTGGTTTCTAGTGGCCCCCACCCACCGATCAAGGCAACCTAAAACATTTTATTTCCCTAATGTCTAATGGAACCCCCTCCTATCCTGGATTCCTTAATCCATAAAAACAGATGGCAGTTCACTGACTTATCCCCTACTAGTCCCAGTATTCTCTGGTGTCTAGTGGACCCCCACCCTGACAGTTCATCTGCCACTACCCCCGCCCCCGCCACTGAGCTGGCCACCAGCACAGCCTCCTTTTCCTCCAGTACCGCTGGCCCACTGAATTGTCAGTGAATGACCGTATGGATGTACAAGCATGTGCTCATTCACGGACAATTCATTAAACTGTGGATAGTTTAAATTCTGCAGTTTATATGCATTTTCTGCAGTTCACAAAAATGTCAGCTGAACTCTGAGGAAAATCCTAGTTTTGCCAATGGCAAAGTTCAAAAATTTCACTGAAGTTCCATAAGCGAATTCACAACTTTTAAACACCCCTACTCCTACTTAGTAGCTGAGAGGTGGAGTAGAGGTGAGTTAGTTGGGGAGTTGGAGGCGAACTGACAAAAGCATGGAATAGGGCGTCCAATTTAGCGAGGGAAGTGACTGGGGCAGCACTGAAAACTATGTCAGCATAGTCAAAGGCAGGGAGGATCCATCTGACTATCAGTCGGATCTTACAGGGAGGGAGAGGCTGGCTTTTGGTGATGGAATAGCCCAAGTTTAGGGTGCAGTTTGGTGTGGAGCACACTGAAGTGGGAGGAGAAATCCATGGAGGGTCGAGCCAGATAGCAAGGTATTTGTAAGTGATGATGTTGTTGAGAGAGGTATCTGCTGCCAAGGAGAAAACAGGTAGTGAGGGAAGTTTGGCAAGTTTTTGTTTGGAGACAAAGGTCATGGCAAAGGTTTTCTTGGCATTCAGTGTAAGGCAGTTGGCTTCGTACCAAGCTGTGAATGCTGAGAGGTCATTTTGAAGGGAGATTGGACGGTTTGTGTGGATAGGCAAGACATGAAAAGACAGTGTCGCCACGTACATGTGTATATTGGAGTGGAGCAAATGGGTGAAGTTCATTAATAAAAGAGAAAAGAACTGTCCCAAGACTGGAGCCCTAAGGTACACTGGCAAGATGGGGAGGGTAGGAGATGAAAGATTGTTAATAGAAATTGATTTGGAATGGCCAGTTAGAGAAGGACTGAGGCGGGTAGGCCAGTGGAGCACAATTTAGAAAGTAGAAGGGGGTGGAGACAGAGTCAAAGACCTTGGCTAGGTCAATGAATATAGCTGAGGTGATGTGGCCAAGATCCATAACAGTGTGGATGGCATTGGACGGGCAGAGGAGGAGGAGGTGGTAGAATGGAATTTCCTAAACCCACCTGGAATTGGGAGAAGGTATTGAAAATGAATAGGAAATTGTTGAGCTGGTGCAGGATGAGGATTCTTGGACTTTGGCAAGGGCAAGCAGTAGGGAGATGGTCAGTAGTTGCCAGAGATCGTGGGAACAGCACCTTTAAAAAGAGGAGAACTTTGGCAAGCTTCCAAGCTGTAGGACCTGTGGCAGAGGTGAGCAAGAGGTTTAGGATGTAGGTTAAATGGGTAACTATTGAAGGAGTGAAGATTCTGAGGAGCCTAGGGTGCAGTCCATTGTGACTAGACTTAGTGGGGTTTAAGAGGAAAGGGCCCTCAGGATCTCGGAAGGTAAGATTGGTGGTAGATGAAACCCTGAGATCTGTGGGAAAACAGGGGATGAGGGGAAGAATCGGGCCTGTTTGGCTTGAGATGTGTTTCTAGAGGAAGGCAGTTTGTGTTTTGAGGTGTTTCAGGTGGTGGAGTGCCTGGTACCTTTTTGTTGGTTTGAGCTTGATGTTCCATGTGGTTCAGTTACACTGGTTAGTCATTAGCAGCTCAGTGGAGTGCACACCAGTATCATCTTTTGTAGCTGGGGGCTTACTGTACGGTTGGCTTTAATTTGCTGAGGCTGGGATCGTACTCTTGGTTATAAGGAGTATTTGTGTACTGTATTGTTGTAGTATGCACTAATATGAGTGTCACGGACACCCAGCGTCAGATCAGGGCATCAATCAAAATAGAAAAGACAAAACAGAAACAGAAACATAGATTTTGACAGCAGATAAGGACTGCTTGGCCCATCTAGTCTGCCCATTTCCCTACCTACAGGATAAGCCACAGATCCTAGTTAACCAACAGCCTATTTCTTCCTACCCCCACAAAATTGCCTTATGTCTGTCCCATGCAGTCTTGAATTCTCCCACAGTTTTAGACCCCACAACCTCCTCAGGAAGGCTGTTCCATGTGTTCATTTCCACCCTCACATTGCCCCTGAGCTGTCCCCCTCTATTTCAAATTCTATCCCCTTGTTCTTGAACATCTCTTTTTTCTGAAAGATGCCACCCTCTTGGACTTTGTTGATTCCACTGAGGTGCTTAAAGTTTCTATCATGTCCCCTCCCTCCTTTCCTCAATGGTATACATATTAAGCTCCTTTAGTCTCTCTCCTCATAAGACTTCTCTTGTAGACCCTGCACCATTTAGTTGCCCTCCTCTGAACGCTACCTCTATCCTGTCTATGTCCTTGCAGAGATGGGGTCTCCAGAACTGGATGCAGAGTACTCAGATGGGGTCTCACCAACCGCCTGTACAGAGGATAACAACTTCAGTTTTCTGCTGGTGATGCCTCTCCCTGTACATCCCAGTATCCCCAGCCCCTCCCTACTGCCTTCTCGTATTGCTTGCCAACCTTAAGGCCATCTGATATGATTACCCCAGGTCCCATTCCATTTTGTTGTTATTCCTCCCCCATTGTGTAATCTTCCCTGGGTTTGTGTTTCCCAGGTGCATTACTTTGCACCTCTTTACTTGAATCAATGGAGGAATGGTCAAATATGTGGCAGCTCAGATTCAATGCAAAGAAGTGCAAGGAAATGCATCTGGGAAACAAAACCCAGGGAAGAGTACACAATGGGGGTGAGTTACTAACAACAAAAATTGAACGAGACCTAGAAGTAATTATATCAGATGACCTAAAGGTGGGCAAGCAATGTGAGAAGGCAGTAAGGAGGGCTGGGGGATACTGGGAAGCATAGGGAGAGGATCCAGAAAGCAGGAAGCTGTTATCCCTCTGCACAGACAGTTAGTGAGACCCCATCTGGTGTACTCATGCGGCACCCTGGAGACCCCATCTCACAAAGACATAGACAGAGTGGAGGTTGTCTGAGGAGGGTACTAAAATGGCAGGGTCTGCACCAGAAGATCGACAAGGAGGGACTAAAGCAGCTTAATATGTATACCCTTGAGGAAAGGAGGCGGGGACATTGATAGAAACTTCTCAAGTATCTCAAGGAATTAAAGTACAAGAGGGTAGTATCTTTCAGAAGAAGAGATGTCAAGAACAAGGGGCACAATTTGAAGATAGAGGGGGGACGGATCAGAGATAATGTTAGAAAGTATTTTTTCACAGAGAGGCTTGTGGATGACTGGGACAGCCTTCCTGAGGAGGTTGAGGATTCAGTAACAGAGGGAGAATTCAAGAATGCATGGGACAGGCATAAGGCAATTCTAGTGGGGGTAGGAGGAAGTGAGCTGTTGATTAACTAGAATCTGCAGCTAATCCATCAGGTAAGGAAATGGGCAGACTAGTTGGGCCAAGCGTCTTATCTGCCGCCAAATTTTGTGTTTCTGTGTTTCTGTGAATCCAAGCTGCCATACTTCTGACCATTCCGCCAACCTTGCCAAGACCCTTCTCATCCTTTCCATGCCTCCTTGTGTATGAACTCTGATGCAGATCTTTGTGTCATCTTCAAAGAGGCATACTTTTCCTTCCAGTTCCTCCAATGTCACTTTTAAAGATATTAAAAGGATTGCACCCAGTACTGAACCCTGTGGTACCCCAATAGTAACCCTCTTTCTTCAGAGGACTACATTAACAATTACCTTCTGTGTCCTGTTGTCCAGCCAATGTTTTACCCAGGCTACCACCCTGGGACCCACTCCCAGGCTAGTTAATTTGACTATTAATCTTTGTGTGGGACTGTGTCAAATGTCTTGCTAGATAGACCATGTCCACAGCCCCTCCCTGGTCTACTATTTTGGTCACCCTGTCAAAGAAATCAATTAGATTCATCTGACATGACCTTCCTGCTGTGAACCCATGCTGCCTTGGGTCCTGTGCCCCACGGGCCTCTAGGTACTCAACAATTCTTTCCTTCAGAAGTGATTCACTTTCCCTGCCACAGAGGTCAAACTGACAGGTCTGTAGTTTCCTGCCTCTGTCTTGCTCTCACTTTTGTGAAGGGAATCACATCTGCCTTCCTCCAGTTCTCAGGTACCACAACATCCTCCCATGATTTGTTAAAAAGATAGTCAGTGGTGTCACTAGTTCTCCCTTTAATTCTTCTGGAATTCTGGGTGATTTCCATCAGGCCCCATTGCTTTGTCCACCTTCAGTTGTAGGAGTTCTTTCAGAACCCTTTCTTCTGTGAAAGTGATCGGATCGATCCCTTATCCAGAGTGTTTCTGTTAATTGGATTAGGCATCTCCCCTCCTCCTCTTCGTGAATACTGAGTAGAAGTATTCATTCAGTATCCCTGCTTATTCACTTTGCCTCTGCCCACCCACTGTCCATTCTATCCTCACTATCCCTCCCTTTGTCTTTCTACGCCCTTGATATACATATAAAGGGTTTTATCCTCCTTCTTAACCAAGTTGGCTATCTTTTTCTCAGTTTGGACCTTTGCTATTTTGAATTACCCTCCTGCTTCCTTCTGCCTTAACTGGTACAGTTCTCTGTCCTGCTCCTTCTGTGTTTCTTATACTTCCTAAATGCTATCTTTTTCTCCTAACCTTCACCACCACCTTTTGAGAACCATAGTGGCTTTTTCTTTCATTTTGTTTTGTTTATTTGTTTCACACAAAGGCTTGTTGCCTCTGTGATGGAAGTTTTGATGTTCCCCATTGTTGCTTCACCCTCCTTCTAGCCTGTTTGCTAGTGCTTTCTAAGGCACTCTCCTATCTTGCTAAGTCAGCAGTCCTGAAGTCCAGAACCCTCACTTTTGTATGGCTTGACTCTGTAGCTGAGTTTATCATGAACCACACTGGTGGTCACTTGTTCCCAGATGGCTACTCACTTCTAGATCTGAGATCCTCTCACTGTCCCCATTTGAGAGTACAAGGTCTAAGATTGCTCCCTCATGAGTGGGTTCCAAAACTAGCTGTCTGAGGCATGCCACCTAGAGGGCATTGAGAATGGCCCTGCTTGGATGTGGCTGCAGCAAAGGTGCTGCAGTTAACATCTGGCATATTCAGGTCCCCATGAACAGTATCTTATCTTTCTCTGCCATCCTAAGGATGCCTTCTAGCATATTCTTGTCCATTCTCTCCCTGACATGGGGTCTGTGGCCACAACCCCTGTGCGAGTGTGGTGCCATTTCCAGTCTCTAGGTATACATGTGCCTCCTCTCCTCCTGTGTATCTTTTGTTCAGTTGCTTTTATCTCTTCCCCACAGAGAGCTACTCCACCCTTCTTCTCCCTCCTTGTCTCTCCTGTAAGTTGTGTACCCTGGTATGTTAACATCACAGTCATGGTTCTCTGTGTACCATGTTTCTGTGACTGCTACGATATCCAGGCATCCCTCTTTCATCAAGGCCACCAGTTCAGGGCTTGTTGCCCAGACTACAGTCGTTGGTACTCATTACCTCCATTTCTTGATGGCCTTACCCTTTTGCCCCATCACTGTCCTTATTGCGTTTGTCATTTGCTCCATTTATCCTGTCGTTCTCCCTATTGACATTGCTATCTTGGTGTTTACCTCACTTAGTACCCTGATTTTTTGAGGGGCTAGGTTCTCTGCTCCTCCAGTGCCTCCCCGCTAGTTTAAATGCTTGCCAATGAAGCATTTAAACCTATCACCTAGGATCCTGGTTCCCTCCTGGACAGATGCAGACCATCACGCCTGTATAGGCCTACATCCCTCCAGGTGGACCCCAGTCCCAAATGAAGCCAAATCCTGAGCTTTGCACCCATTTTCAACCACTGATTGAATCTCATGGTGTGGAGCACCCTAGCCTCACACATGTCATCGACAAGCAGCACCTCCAAAAGGTTACCGTGCATGCTATTTGTCTAATGCCCTCCTCAACTCCGCAAACGCCCTGCACTGCTCTGATCCCTTTCTTAGTCAGGACATTTGTCCCTACAGTAGGTGGACAATGACATCCAGCTCCCTCCCGTGCAGCTGCTCCGCGATCCTGAGGATTTACTACTGTAATACATTTGTCCACACTACATGAAAGAATCTACCAGCTACTATGTACAATATTACACATCACAGAGACTTTGTCGGCTACCCCCGCGCCAAGGGCACTGGCGGTGTCGGGTCAATATCACCTTGGGTTAGTTGGTCCATGAGGGATCCCATGGTAGGCACTCTCTGTGCAAGATTTACATCGGACTTAGGTTGATTAATATTGCAGTTCATTGCTAGCTGGCGTGATTGCCCTTCTGCTGGCAGTATTAAGGGTGCTGTACTGTTGGGGTGTGCCATCCTTTGGATGAGATGTTAAACCAAGTCCCTTTTACCCATCCTGGTGGTGTCCTGTTGGGTGTCAGGTGGAAGTAAAAAAAAATGCACTCTGCAGAAAGTGGAGATTTTCTGGTATCAGGCCAATATTCCCTTTCCACAAAACCGATTCATGCTATTATCCAAGGCTGTATGTGGGTTTTGATGTGCAATATGGCTGCCACTACACATTCAGTCACTTTACTACCAGTGCATTGGGATACACTGTGTATGAAAAGTGCTATAAACATTCTCCTCCTCCTTTTCTTCTTCCAGGGGTGCTATATGGGCATTGTGGAGTTGTGATATCACACCATTGTGCTCTTCCATTTTGAGAGTCATCCTTCCATTCCCCATCCCATCTGTCCTCTCTCTGGGTCTTGGGTGTCCTGGGTGTGATACTAGGGTATGCCATCTTATAGAGGCAGAGTTACTATTGTTGTGCTCTGTTCACACATCTGCCCCCATGATACATCTTCAGGTGTTATGTGACAAGGGCAAGTTTTTAAGTCGATACCAAAATGAGTGACTGAAAAACCACCACAGGTCAGTAGAGTGGCCAGCATTAGATCAACCGCCACAGACAATGACAGTGGATAACTTTAAACAAACTGATAAAATAAATGCACCCCACAACTTAAATATTACCAACTCCGGATGGGAGGGGCAGACTTAGAAAAAATTAAAACACCAGGAAGAAAAATATTCAGACCTGCACCAGGAGCAAAACCCAGGTCTTTCAGCTCCATAGGCAGGGCTCTAGCCACTATGTCAAATGGGCAGCTTGTTAGGATTTGGCCAGACTATTCCTCATATCTCCTTCTAGTGAGTGCAGCTCACTGCTACACTCACTCTACCCTACCCTTGACATTTTGCACCACTCACTATTCCTACAGGTGGTATTACTGAGTCACTCAAACTGAGCCACTCAGTAATACTCGCCCACATCACTGTACGTCCATCTCTTAGAGTTTTGAGCAGCTGTGCTAAGTTTGGGGATGTTAGAGGGGTCACCCAGGCATGTCTCCATGTCTACTTCAGTAATTCTCCCATAATCCAGTCGGTTTAGGTATTTGCATTGTGCAGTCACTCAGGATCATGTCTGGAAGTCACAGGCATGGGCAGCCAGAGGCTGGATGGGTCTCTCTATTGGAGCAATTGAGGGTTTGTTCATGCAATTTTGGCATCAGGGATGGTCATCACTAGAGATGTGAGAGTACAAGAAATTTGCCCTGTGAATAAATTTGCAATTTTACACACTTTGTGCAATTCACATATTGTGAATTGCATGAATTTTGCCTCAACGCACAAAAATTTCACCTATGAATTTCATGTCACCAGCAAATTTCATGCTTTATGGTTAAAATTGGTGAATTTTTCCACAAATGTAATGCAGATAGCCCAAAGTGAATTTCAGGCAGCCAGCCTAAACTTGTGAATTTCACAAAGTGTGACTTTTAGTGCTTTGGCGAAAATTCACGGGCAAAGTTTAACTTTACATCATTTCTAGTCATTTTGCATAGAGTGTATTGGAATCACTTGGACCTCTGCCTGTAGCTGCTTTCTGCCTCTAGCTTGGGCAAGTCTCCCCTTGTTCTTCTGCATGCTGTAGGCATATGGGTGGCTGTTGTACATCCCTCCACTCATGCCCACTTCTGTTATGAGGTTGACATATTTATGGTAAAAGGAGGGTGAGCACAAAGGCAGTTCGCACAAGGATAGTGAGGTCTTTGTGAACCCATTGGCCACCTCCAGCACCACTTGTATTTCTCCTTTCTGCAGCTGGTTTGTGAGCAATTGGTGGGGAAAGGCTTGAGCAGTCAATATCTTCACTGTTTGCCTATGTGTTGGTTATCCTCTGCTGTGGCAGACTCTGTCACGTGGTGAGGGTTATGCAACTGTTTATAAGTTTGTTCTGATGCTCATAGTGTGCGTCCACTGCTGTCTCTCACCCGACACCCCTCACCCCCATCCCAGTCTGCCCTAATCAAGATAGCAGGTTGCCATGCATGCATTGCATCACACAGGAGTTGGCTATGTTAAAGCTACCTGCCTGGGCTTTTGATATACAACCTGTAGGAGTAAAGTGATGGCTCGAGCATTACAACAGAACAACCTGTTTACATGAGGAGCTCACTACTTCTTAAGGCATCCAGTGGGGCGTTCCCGCCACATATCTCTCAACAACCCAACATGGCATTTCATAGTACTAGTTCCAAAACCACAGCAAATAGTCTGAATGTGAGCATTTTCCTCTTCCAGACAGTGATACGTCTACAGTTAGTGGGCCCACTAGTGACAGGGATATTTCATCAACCCTAGTTCAAGGATTCGATCATGTGTGTCCAGAAATGGCTTTAACAATATTTAGTACATCAGTAAACCCATGCTGAGTAAAGGGCAACGCCTAGCATGGGAATCCAGAACCATGAGAAGATTCCAGCTTTTGAGAGGCATGCACCATTGCGCAGTGAAGTCCCCAGTGCACTGCCTCCATTTGAGGGGTTAGATATGGGGTAGACTGGTGGCACTTTAGATGGAAATTCCACCTAGTCTCCTGTAATTCATTATGTAGCAGGGAAGGGGTATTGAGCAATGAACCAATCACCATGAAAAGCTAAGTGGGTGCTAACCCTTCATGCCCCTCTTCTTAGTCCCCTCCCACCCTGCCAAATCCAAAGTCTATTTGCCATGGGTTAAGGGGCAGGGAGCAACATCACTACCACTCGACCACACCCTTGGCCGACTGCCCAAATATGTATTTTGTACCTGGGGAGTACAGTTGCCTCATTGGGAGGTGTGCCAGTCAGCCACCTCACGATTTCTTGCCAGCGGTTCCTACCTTTATGCTCACTCTGGATATGCTGAACTTTACTACACCTTGTGTATTTCTCAGGGAGAAGATCAGAAAATAGTGTTCGCATTTGTGCTGTCTGAGTGCAAGCAAAAATCCTTGAAGGCTGTTGGCTAGGAATTCAGTGTGTGGGGCTCTGTAATGGCTCAAGTCTGTCAAGGGTCCCCTCATTGGATAGTAATATAGTGTACAGTGCAGGCTCTGGAGTGGGGCCCAGTGTAATGTTTCAAGTGGTTTGAGGATGGAAGAGACTAGCATCTTTGACAAAGCAGATGGAGTTGTGCTGTCTTGCTGAATCCCACCATGGAACCAGTGTTGATTGTCCTGCGGATTTGTCATGGTGGGTTGGACTGATGTGCCATGTGGAGGCACTCAGACCTCTTGGCAGTTTGTTGGAAACCATACCAGCAGGTAGTGCTTGTTGGCAGGAAATGGATCAGCCAGTTGCAGCCACTGTGATACCTCAGCCTCCTGGTTAGGTGTGTTTATCTGAAGAAAGCTGCACTGGTTTGGTGCACAAAGTAAGAGGGCTTCAGCAGGAATGTCAGTCTGGGAGGAAGAAAGGGTGCATTCCTGGCCAGAAGTCCTTTGTTTCAAAAACCATTTCTTGATCACTATTTTACATTTTACTTATCACCCAGAGTCCAGGACACCCAGTACTTAGGGATGCAATAATAGCCCTCCATTCACTACAGAATGTAGCCAATCCATTGATAGTATACCCTTTGTCTCTGCACATTATGAATGAAGTAATCTGTGTGGGCTCCAGATGGGTATGTGGGAGTTACAGGGTGGAAGCAGACAGGAAATCGTTGCCTGCTGAAGGTGTTAAAAGTACCAAGGTCTCTTACTTTACATAAGCCAATCTTCATATTCTTAGTTCAGAGGTGGTTTTAGGTCTTTGGGGTCTGTTTGCCTTTTGAGAGTTTTGGTACTGGGGAGAATACTGTTGGGAGGAGGTCTGGAAGATCTTTACTGACTATTTCCATGTTGGGGAACTCATGTGTGCTCATGGAAGTCGTTAATATTAGTTGTCCTGGAAAATCACTTGGAAAGGGATTTAAGCATTATGCGGTACATTTTGGATGTCTTGGTACAGTATGCCATCTGTTTTCCCACACTACTGGCGTAACATCACTGTACATGTAGAATGTATGCCCTTTCAGGATACTACCCTTTTGCCTAGCTTGAGTTTGTAGGTGCTGTTTCAAGTGCAAGGTTTATCATTTTGCAATGATGACCTGGGTTTATCGTGTGTAGGGGTGCACGATAGGACCTGTGCACATAGTCCAGGAGGTATGCAGAGCTCTGAGGTGATGGACCCACCACATAAGTCAAGGGTTTTTGGGTTACATCCATCAAGTCTGCTCCTCTGATCACTCTGGGACACCCACAATAGTGATGTTGATTTTGTGGGCACGGCTTTCCTGGTCTTCAAGTTTGTCTTCTAACTTGGTTAGTTTTTCATTATACTGATTATTTCAGAGTGGTCCCTAGTCTGTCAATCTTCCGTGGAACTTATTCAGACTTTTGCATCTTCCACTTTAGTCTGTAATGTCTCCAAGGTGGTTTGATCATTTTAGGTCCATGGCTACTTCATACAGTGTGAGCTTCATGTTTGCCAGCTCTGAATAAAACTTACTAACTGGTCCAGTTTGTCTGACTTTACCAGTTTGTATGAAGTAGTTCATGTAGGCTGGCCATTGGTGAAGAATCCAGGGTAAGTTCTGTTTCAGCCATTTGGGTGACTGAATTGCCAGAGAGAGTTGGGGCTAGCTGAAAATCCATTTGTGGGGTCCTCGTTATTTCCATCTCACTGAAGTTTGAGGTTTCATTTCTAATCATGTTCTCCAAACGAAAGTTGGTTTTGGTCAGTTTTGGTGCAGTATTAACTTATTTTAAGCTGCTTATTTGTTTGCAAACCGAGGCTCAGAGGGAAGCTGCCAATCAGTGTGAGCGCATGTGTGACTCCTATTTTCCTCATAACCAATCCTTCTGAATACTGGGCTCTTCTGCAATACTGTCTGGACAAACACCTGTTAGCACCCACAGAAATGTTTAAATACCAAGCCCAAATGTGAAAAAAGCCAGTCTCACTTTAAGTTCAAATGATTGGTCCTGATTCAAAACATTAAAAATCAATGCAAAACATACATTTTAGAGCCAACAAAGTGCATTACAGTAAAAAGAAAAGACTGTATATATGGCATCATATTGCAATCTGATAAGTTTTACCCAATGAAGGATCTGAAAGAAGGGGTGAATTGTGTTTCTGAAAATGGGTTACATCAGTCTATTAAACTATGGTAAATATTCCAAATTAGTATTTCTGTCACCTTGCAGATATAAAACTTTGGACTGTAACCTAAACTGGTGGGATAATGATGTAGTTTCTATAAATTCTAATGGCCTAGCAATTCATTTCAGAATGATTAAAATAAAGAACTGCTGAAGGAACTTAGGGCCACATTTTCAAAAGGTTAGCATGGATGACCCGGTGGTGCTAAGGGTTGAGGCACTGGATGCACACTGCCCAGCACACGGCAGCCAGATTCAGGAACGAGCCTGGGGTGTCAGGGGTCAGCAGGGAGGACTGCGATTGAGCATCCACGGACTGTTCTCCTAGTCCTGGGGTGGGCTGGGGAGCGTCACCGCATTTTAGTGGCCCCTGGAGCTACCTGGGGCACTACCAGTGCTATTGACACCAGAGGGGAGTGCAGCAGACATTGGCATACTGTGTCCAGACATCATTGCATTTCCACACTCCAGGGGCCAATAAGGTGAAAAATGGCTAGGCGTGACCATGCAGACTGATGGCTGCGCCCCGAGCTGCCCAGAGGACTTTGGTAGTGTCCTGTCAGGAGGGTCCGGGTCTGTCCTGGGTGGTAGAGGCAGAGGGGAGCCTCCAGCAGGATGGCATGATGGCCTTCCCGGATCCTCCTGGGTGCAGTTTGAGCTACCTAGCTCTCTGGGCAGGGTGGAGCAGGTGGATGGATGCCTCAAGCTGGAGTGCCGCAGCGGGGAGGAAAAAGGTAGCCGTGTTAAAAAAAAAGAGGATAGCATGGTACCAACTGGGTGTGCACTTCGCTAACCAGGAATAGTGCCAGACATTGGGGGTGTGATCATATTCAAAGGCCACCTATGTGCAGCACACCTCAGACAGCACTGTGGAACACAGTATCGTGCTGCACCTTTGCAAATGGGGAATTCTTCATGCATATGCAGTGCTAACGATACTGAACATTTTCAGAAGCGCAGATGGACACAAGTGCAGTGCAGTTTAATGCTTCTGAAACACAGCTCTTGCCAGTGCATTGAAGAGGGGTGCTCTGCATACCATCCATGAACCATCAAAGGATGGGTAACCTGGTGATCTAGTGGTCCCCATCTTGCCCTGCTCCCACATATGTTAAAACATAAGACACTCTGGGTATCTACCAGTCCCTCTGAGCCCCAGTCCCCATGATTCAAAATCTAGAGTCACCCTGGTGGTCTAGAAGTCCCTTCCAGCCCTGATCCCCATAAAACAAAATGTACAGTCACCCTGGTGGTGTAGTGGTCCCTCCACAGCTGCAGTCCCCTGCTAGAACACTGAATATATTCTGGATGGTCTAGCTGTCCCCTTCCCTAGTCCTGACCTGTCCGTATCATACTGGCCCCAGGAACGGGCCCCACCTGCCTGATTCCCATACCCAAGGGCTCCACTGTATGTGGGCAAGTAGTGTGATCAACCTCGCTGCTCAGGTAGTGTTATGCAATTAGAAACAAGACAACGGTTATTGCTGATCTTTTGGGACATCTGACCTAGCATGCTTCACTAAGAACTTTCTGGACGAGAATGTGGGTCCCATTCTGGAGTCAGCTGTTCCGACCAGGTACTTAGTGATACATCACCCGAGGTTGGATTGTAGGGGTGGGCGGTAGCTATAACTTTTAAGTTGGAACTGGGCCTTGTAGATGTGCCAGTTGGAGTAACCAGATCTTTTGAATGTATCATGGGTGCAGGTATGGGTTGTAGGATACTTCTTGTATACCGTCCAACCTGGAGTGAGAAGGATTTCTACAGGAAGTCACAGACTTCATCATCAAGATGGTGTTGGAGGTTGCC
Organism: Neoceratodus forsteri; assembly: GCA_016271365.2. Lineage (NCBI taxonomy): Eukaryota > Metazoa > Chordata > Ceratodontiformes > Ceratodontidae > Neoceratodus > Neoceratodus forsteri. Next base: position 1,344,229,748 of record CM057454.1, read on the forward strand.
CAGGTGGTTGGTTCTGGGAGACTTAAATGCCTGGGTCGATGATATACTCTCCACGTTGGACAGGACTTGCTCTAATTGATGATAACATTGGGCTTTACATGGGTTATTACCTCTGTGACCCACTCACAAGGCCATACATTGGATCAGGTGTTTCTGCTGGGGATGGAGATCTCCAATGTGGTGGTGGAACCTGTTGGATGGTCAGATCACCACACTATTGGGTACAGTGTTGTAGCCCCGCCTAATAGGCCTGTCCCCTATGGAGATAATCTGACGCTGCCCTTTATGGGGTTTGACCCCTGATGGTCTTATGGCAGTGTTGGACCTATCGGGAGTCCAAGTGCTAGCCAGAATCCAGAGGGGCTACTGTTAGCCTATAATAAGGCTGTGTTGACCACTCTGGATTCCACAGCTCCTGTCTGGGTTCACCCTCTGCTCTTTGCCCTTGCTTGGACCCCTGGTTTGATGGGACCCTAAGGGAGTTGAGGAGAGTAGGGAGAATGTTAAAGAGATGCTAGCGAAATCTAGCCTGACTGATAAACTTAGATTGATGTCCTATTTTAAGAGATATCAATCTGTGGTCTCCATAAGAAGGCAGAGCTCCCTGTCCAGGGAGATTGTGGCTGCACGAACGACCAGCTCATCTCTTCCGCACTGTGGACAGGTGTAAAACCCAGTCTGTCTCCAGAATTGGGGAGCTTTTTCACAAGAAAAGTGTGATAAGTTTGCTTAATTTTTATGGATAAGGTCGTGATAAGTTTGCTTGATTTTCATGGATAAGGTTGATGACATCGGGTCAAGAGGTCAATGCAGCTCCACTCGAAATGGGTAGAAGCCGTGATTGGTAAATTACAGAAATCCAGTCTATCTGGTTTGACTTTGACCAGTTGGCAATTGTGGATGTTGTGAAGATTATCCAGGGCTTGCAACCGACTTACTGTAGTTTGGACCCAGGTCCAACATGCCTCCTGATGGGGTGCATAGAGGTCATTGGATCAGTTCTGGCTGAGATTGTTGGGTGTTCGTTAAGGATTGGGGTGTTCCTGTACATCCCAAAGGAGGCAGACATACACCCCTACTGAAGAAACTTCTCTCATCCCTGACTGTCTTCCCAGCTACAGGCCTGTCTCTAATCTACCTTTGTGGGCAAGATTATTGAGAAGGCAGTCACGCTGCAGCTCAAGAGCATCTTACCACCCATGATATCTATGATCCTCTCCAGTCTAGTTTCAGGAAGAGGCATAATGCTGAGACAGCATTGGATCGGGTATAATGATCTCCTGATAGCGAGAGATGGGAAGACTCCTTCTATCTTAGTCCTACTTGATCTCTCTGCAGCATTCAGCACTGTGGACCATGAGGTGTTGTTCGAGAACCTGCTGTTATTCTGTGGACTGTCTGGTACTGTCCTCAAATAGTTTAGATCTTTTCCTCACTGGCAGGATGCAGAGTGGAGTCCAGGGTCTTTTCTTGGCCCTCATGCCTCTGCCATGTGGAGTACCACAAGATTATGTGCTAGCTCCCATATTGTTTGTGGTGTATATGCTGCCATTGGGAGACATTATAAGGTGGTACAGGTTGAGTTTTCACTGCTACTCAGATGATACCCAGCTGTACATGTCCTTTGTACCTAAACAAAATGATGCTGTCTCAGTTTAATAACTGCCTCTCTGAGATTCAAGACTGGATGAGTGCCAACTGGCTCAGATTAAATCCGACAAGACTGAGGTGTTGGTTGTGGACCCAGGTCATCGGGTAGAGGGTCAGTGGCTGGGCAATCCTTTGGGATTTGGCTTGGAGAACCAGCTGTTGACCTCTGACTGGGTGCAGAATCTGGGTGTTGTGCTTGATGACGAACTGACATTTAAGTTTCAGGTGTCAGCCATCGCCAAGACTCTCTTTACCATTTGAGGAACATCGCTCAGATAAAGCACTAGTCCTGCCTGACAATCTTCCAACTTTGATCCGTGCCTTGTGATCTCTTGTCTTGATTACTGCAATGCTCTATACCTAGGGCTGCGGGGTAATTTTCGCCGCCTACAGCTAGTGCAGAACACGGCTGCCAGGTTGTTGACTGGCTTGTCAAGATCTTGCCATGTCACTCCTGTACTTCATGGATTGCACTCGCTGCCAGTGAGGTGGAGGATCACCTTCAAGTCGGTTTGCTGACTTATAATGCCCCTACATGGACATGGACCATGCTATCTGCAAGACCTCCTGTGCCCTACCGCTCCCTTCATCCATTCCGTTCCATGAATGAGGGATTGCTGGAGATTCTCAGGGTCCATTTGATTATATCCAAAGCAAGATCTTTTGCCTTTGTAGCACTGACCCTGTGGAATTCTCTACCTTCTCAGATTAGAGTGTACCCATTCATGTGCCTTTAGATCTATTTAAAGACCTACTGCTTTAATTTTTCCTTTAGTTGAGGTTTATCCCTGGTAAATGTATATTTGATTTTAAGCATTTGTTTTATGATAACTGTGTTCTTAAATTGTGTCAATGTACAATGCCATGGTCTTCTGGAATGGTGTTTTATAAATAAACTTGCTTTGCATTGCTTTGCTTCACATAACTTTGTATCTGGTAGTGTAGTGGACCCCCACCCCAGCAGGTAGTGCCCCACTATCTGGCTCCCATTCCACCCTAAGAACCAGTGACCAGCACAGTCCTCCACTCACCACCATCGCTGGCAGCAGGCTGAGCTGTGCTGGAGTGCGTACTGTACAGTACAGTACAGTACATGGGCCAGGAGAGCTCAGTCTGTGGCGGCCTTGGTGATGAGCGAGGCTGTAATGGTTGCAGCAGACAGAACTGTGCCAATGTGCCTGTACAGTACAGTACATGGGCCAGGAGAGCTCAGTCTGTGGCTGGCCTTGGTGATGAGCAGAGGGCAGTAATGGTTGCCAGCAGACTGAGCTGTGCCAGTGTGCGTACTGTACAGTACAGTACATGGGCCAGGAGAGGTCAGTCTGTGGCCAGCCTTGGTGATGAGCAGTGGGTTGTAATGGTTGCCAGCAGACTGAATTGCGGGTGTGCATACTGTACAGTACAGTGCATGGGCCAGGAGAGCTCAGTCTGTGGCCAGCCTTGGTGACAAGCAGAGGGCTGTAATGGTTGCCAGCAGACTGAGCTGTGCCAGTGTGCGTACTGTACATGGGCCAGGAGAGCTCAGTCTGTGTCCAGCCCTGGTGATGAGCAGAGGGCTGTAATGGTTGCCAGCAGACTGAGCTGAGCTGGTGTGCGTACAGTTTAGTACAGTACAGTACATGGGCCAGGAGAGCTCAGTCTGTGGCCGGCCTTGGTGATGAGCAGAGGGCTATAATGATTGCCAGCAGACTGAGCTGTGCCAGTGTGCGTACTGTACAGTACAGTACAGTACAGTACATAGGCCAGGAGAGTTCAGTCTGTGGCCGGCCTTGGTGATGAACAAAGGGCTGTAATGGATGCCAGCAGACTGAACTGTGCTGGTGTGCGTACATAAAGTACAGTACATGGGCCAGGAGAGCTCAGTCTGAGGCCGGCCTTGGTGATGAGCAGAGGGCTGTAATGGTCACCAGCAGACTGAGCTGTGCCGGTGCATACAGTACAGTACAGTACAGTACATGGGCCAGGAGAGCTCAGTCTGTGGCCGGCCTTGGTAATGAGCAGAGGGCTGTAATGGTTGCCAACAGGCTGAGCTGTGCTGGTGTGCATACAGTACAGTACAGTACATGGGCCAGGAGATCTCAGTCTGTGGCCAGCATTGGTGATGAGCAGAGGGCTGTAATGGTTGCCAGCAGACTGAGCTGTGGCCGTGTCCATACTGTGCAGTACAGTACAGTACAGTACAGGGCCAGGAGGCTCAGTCTCTGGCCGGCCTTGGTGATGAGCAAGAAAGTTTTAATGGTTGCCAGCAGACTGAGCTGTGCGGTGTCGTACTGTACAGTACAGTACAGTACACGGGCCAGGAGAGCTCAGTCTGTGGCCGCCTAGTGATGAGCAAGAGAGCTTTAATGGTTGACAGCAGACTGAGCTGTAGCGGTGTGCGTACTGTACAGTACAGTACATGGGCCAGGAGAGCTCAGTCTGTGGCGGCATGAGTGATGAGCAGAGGGCTGTAATGGCTGGCAGCAGACTGAGCTGTGCCGGTGTGCGTACTGTACAGTACAGTACAGTACATGGGCCAGGAGAGCTCAGTTTGTAGCCAGCATTGGTGATGAGCAGAGGGCTGTAATGGTTGCCAGCAGACTGAGCTGTGCCAGTGTCCATACTGTACAGTACAGTACAGTACATGGGCCAGGAGAGCTCAGTCTGTGGCCGACATGATGATGAGCAGAGAGCTTTAATGGTTGCCAGCAGACTGAGCTGTGCTGGTGTGCGTACTGTACAGTACAGTACATAGGCCAGGAGAGCTCAGTCTGTGGCGGCCTTGGTGATGAGCAGAGGGCTGTAATGGCTGGCAGCAGACTGAGCTGTGCCGGTGCGTACTGTACAGTACAGTACAGAGACAGCACATGGGCCAGGAGAGCTCAGTCTGTGGCCGGCCTTGGTGATGAGCAGAGGGCTGTAATGGTTGCCAGCAGACTGAGCTGTACCAGAGTACGTACTGTACAGTACAGTACATGGGCCAGGAAAGTTCAGTCTGTGGCTGGACTTGGTGATGAGCAGAGGGCAGTAATGGTTGCCAGCAGACTGAGCTGTGCCAGTGTGCATACTGTACAGTACATTACAGTACATGGGCCAGGAGAGCTCAGTCTGTGGCCGGCCTTGGTGATGAGCAGAGGGCTGTAATGGTTGCCAGTAGACTGAGCTGTGCTGGTGTCGTACTGTACCAGTACAGTACAGTACATGGGCCAGGAGAGCTCAGTCTGTGGCCGGCCTTGGTGATGAGCAGAGGGCTTTAATGATTGCCAGCAGACTGAGCCTATGCGGTGTGCGTACTGTACAATACAGTACAGTACATGGGCCAGGAGAGCTCAGTTTGTAGCCAGCATTGGTGATGAGCAGAGGGCTGTAATGGTTGCCAGCAGACTGAGCTGTGCCAGTGTCCATACTGTACAGTACAGTACATGGGCCAGGAGAGCTCAGTCTGTGGCGGCCTTGGTGATGAGCAGAGAGCTTTAATGGTTGCCAGCAGACTGAGCTGTGCTGGTGTGTGTACTGTACAGTACAGTACATGGGCCAGAGAGCTCAGTCTGTGCTGACAGTGGTGATGAGCAGAGGGCTGTAATGGCTGGCAGCAGACTGAGCTGTGCCGGTGTGCGTACTGTACAGTACAGTACAGTACAGTACATGGGCCAGGAGAGCTCAGCCTGTGGCCGGCCTTGGTGATGACTAGAGGGCAGTAATGGTTGCCAGCAGACTGAGCTGTGCCAGTGTGCATACCGTACAGTACAGTACAGTACATGGGCCAGGAGGCTCAATCTGTGGCCGGCCTTGGTGATGAGCAGAGGCTGTAATGGTTGCCAGCAGACTGAGCTGTGCTGGTGTGCGTGTACAGTAGTACAGTACAGTACAGTACAGTGGCCAGGAGAGCTCAGTCTGTGGCTGGCCTTGGTGATGAGCAGAGGGCTGTAATGATTGCCAGCAGACTGAGCTGTGCCAGTGTGCATACTGTACAGTACAGTACAGTACATGGGCCAGGAGAGCTCAATCTGTGCGGCCTTGGTGATGAGCAGAGGGCTGTAATGGTTGCCAGCAGACTGAGCTGTGCGTGTGCGTACTGTACAGCATAGTACAGTACATGGGCCAGGAGGCTCAGTCTGTGACTGGCCTAGTGATGAGAAGAGGGCTGTAATGGTTGCCAGCAGACTGAGCTGTGCTGGTGTGTGTACTGTACAGTACAGTACATGGGCCAGGAGAGCTCAGTCTGTGTCCGGCACTGGTGAAGAGCAGAGGCTGTAATGGCTGGCAGCAGACTGAGCTGTGCCGGTGCCCATACTGTACAGTACAGAACATGGGCCAGGAGAGCTCAGTCTGTGGCCGGCCTTGGTGATGAGCAGAGAGCTTTAATGGTTGATAGCAGATTGAGTTGTGCTGGTGTACGTACTGTACAGTACAGTACATGGGCCAGGAGAGCTCAGTCTGTGCCGGCCTTGGTGATGAGCAGAGGGCTGTAATTGCTGGTAGCAGACTGAGCTGTGCCAGTGTGCATACCGTACAGTACAGTACAGTACATGGGCCAGGAGGCCTCAGCTGTGGCCGGCCTTGGTGATGAGCAGAGGGCTGTAATGGTTGCCAGCAGACTGAGCTGTGCTGGTGTAGCGTACTGTACAGTACAGCACATGGGCCAGGAGAGCTCAGTCTGTGGCGGCCTTGGTGATGAGCAGAGGGCAGTAATGGTTGCCAGCAGACTGAGCTGTGCCAGTGTGCATACCGTACAGTACATTACAGTACATGGGCCAGGAGAGCTCAGTCTGTGGCCGGCCTTGGTGATGAGCAGAGGGCTGTAATGGTTGCCAGCAGACTGAGCTGTGCTGGTGTGCGTACTGTACAGTACAGTACAGTACAAAGGGCCAGGAGGCTCAGTCTGTGCCGGCCTTAGGTGAAGACAGAGAGGCTGTAATGGTTGCCAGCAGACTGAGCTGTGCGGTGTCGCATACTGTCACAGTACAGTACATAGGCCAGGAAAGCTCAGTCTGTGGCCGGCCTTGGTGATGAGCAGAGGGCTGTAATGGTTGCCAGCAGACTGAGCTGTGCGGGTGCCTACTGTACGTAGTACAGTACAGTACAAGGCCAGGAGAGCTAAGTCTGTAGCCAGCATTGGTGATGAGCAGAGGGCTGTAATGGTTGCCAGCAGACTGAGCTGTGCCAGTGTCCATACAGTACAGTACAGTACATAGGCCAGGAGAGCTCAGTCTGTGGCCAGCATGGTGATGAGCAGGAGGCTTTAATGGTTGCCAGCAGACTGAGCTGTGCTGGTGTGTACTGTACAGTACAGTACATGGGCCAGGAGAGCTCAGTCTGTGGCCGGCCTCAGTGATGAGCAGAGAGAGCTTTAATGGTTGCCAGCAGACTGAGCTGTGCAGTGTGTGCTGTACAGTACAGTACAGTACATGGGCCAGGAGAGCTCAGTTTGTGGCCAGCATTGGTGATGAGCAGAGGGCTGTAATGGCTGCCAGCAGACTGAGCTGTGCTGGTGTGTGTACTGTACAGGTACAGTACTAGGCCGGGAGGAGCTCAGTCAGTGGCCGGCCTTGTGATGAGCAGAGGCTTTAATGGTTGCCAGCAGACTGAGCTGTGCTGGTGTGTGTACTGTACAGTACAGTACATGGGCCAGGAGAGCTCAGTCTGTGCCTGGCTGATGATGAGCAGAGGGCTGTAATGGCTGGCAGCAGACTGGGCTGTGCCAGTGTGCGTGCCTGTACAGTACAGTACATGCATGGCCAGGAGAGCTCAGTCTGTGGCGGCCTTGTGATGAGCAGAGGGCTGTAATGGTTGCCAGCAGACTGAGCTGTGCCAGATGTCGTGCTGTACAGTACAGTACATGGGGCCAGGAGAGCTCAGTCTGTGGCTGGCCTGATGATGAGCAGAGGCAGTAATGGTTGCCAGCAGAGCTGAGCTGTGCTGGTGTGCGTACTGTACAGTACAGTACATGGGCCGGAGGCTCAGTCTGTGGCTGGCCTTAGTAGATGAGCAGAGGGCAGTAATGATTGCCAGCAGACTGAGCTGTGCCGGTGTCCAGTACAGTACAGTACAGTACATGGCTCAGGAGTGCTCAGTCTGTGGCGGCTATGAGTGATGAGCAGAGGCTTTAATGGTTGCCAGCCAGACTGAGCTTTGCTGGTGTATGTACTGTACAGTACAGTACATGGGCGAGAGAGGCTCAGTCTGTGGCCTGATAGTGATGAGCAGAGGGCTGTAATGGCTGGCAGACTGAAGCTGTGCGGTGTGTGCTACTATACAGTACAGTACAGTACATGGGTCAGGAAGACCAGTCTGCAGCCGGCCTTGGTGATGAGCAGAGGCTGTAATGGTTGCGGCAGACTGAAGGCGTGCCTGTCACATGCTGTACAGTACAGTACATGGGCCAGGAGGCTCAGTCTTTGGCCAGCATTGAGTAAGTGAGCAGAGAGGCACTAATGGTAGCCAGACTGAGCTGTGAACCAGTGTGCATACTGTACAGTACATTACAATTACATGGGCCAGGAGACTAAGTCTGTGGCTGGCACGATGTTGAGCAGAGGCAGTAATGATGATGACAGCAGACTGAGCTCTGCGGTTTGCATACTGTACAGGGCAGTACAGTACATGGGCCAGGAGAGCTCAGTCTGTGGCTGGCCTTGGTGATGAGCAGGGCTGTAATGGTTGCCAGCAGACTGAGCTGTGCGGTGTGCGTGCTGGCCAAGTACAGTTCAGTACATTGGCCAGGAGATCAGTCTGTGGCCGTATGGTGATGAGCAGAGGGCTGTAATGGTTGCCAGCAGACTGAGCTGTGCTGGTGAGTGTACTGTACAGTACAGTACATGGGCCAGGAAGCTCAGTCTGTGGCGGCCTTGATGATGAGCAGAGGGCTGTGTGGTTGCCAGCAGGCTGAGCTGTGCCGGTGTGCGTACTGTACAGTACAGAACAGTACATGGGCCAGGAGGAACTCAGTCTGTGGCGGCCTTAGTGATGAGCAGTGGGCTGTAATGGTTGCCAACAGACTGAGCTGTGCGGTGTGCATACTGTACTGGCACAGTACAAGACTAGGAGAGCTCAGTCTGTGGACGACAGTGATGAGCAGTGCGCTGTAATTGTTGCCAGCAGGCTGGGCTGTGCCAGTGTGCATACTGTACAGCACAGTACATGGGCCAGGAGGCTCAGTCTGTGGCCGGACTCGGTGATGAGCAAAGGGCTGTAATGGCTGGCAGCAGACTGAGCTGTGCGGTGTGTGCTGTACAGTACAGTACAGTACATGGGTCAGGAGAGATCAGTCTGTGGCCTGCCTTAGTGATGAGCGAGGGGCTGTAATGGTTGCCAGCAGACTGGGCTGTGCCTGTGTACATGCATGCACAGTACAGTACATGAGCCAGGAGGAGCTCAGTCTGTGACCGGACTGGTGATTAGCAGAGGGCTGTAATGGCTGGCAGCAGGCTGAGGCTGTGACAGATGTGCATACTGTACAGCACAGTACATGGGCCAGGAGGCTCAGTCTGTGGCCGGCCTTGGTGGCAGCAGAGGCTCTATTGATTGCCAGCAGACCCAGGCTGTGCCGGTGTGCATACTGTACAGTGCAGTACAGTACATGGGCCAGGAGAGCTCAGATCTGTGCAGCCATAATGATGAGTAGAGGTTGTAATGGTTGCCAGCAGACTGATCTGTGCCGGTGTGTGTACTGTACAGTGCAGTACATGGGCCAGAGCTCAGTCTGTGGCGGCATTAATGATGAGCAAGAGAGTTTTAATGGTTGCCAGCAGACTGAGCTGTGCGGTGCGTACTGTACACTAGAGTACAGTACAGGCCAAGAGACTGAGTCTGTGGCCCATATGATGATGAGCAAAGGCTTTAATGGTTGCCAGCAGGCTGAGCTGTGATTGTCGCGTGCTGTACAGTACAGTACATGTGGGCCAGGAGGCTCAGTCTGTGGCGGCACTCAGTGATGAGCAGAGGGGCTGTAATGGCTGCCTGCAGACTGAGCTGTGCCAGTGTGCTTACTGTACAGTACAGTACATGGGCCAGGAAGCTCAGTTGTAGACAGCATTGAGTGATGAGCAGAGGCGCTGTAATGGTTGCCAGCAGACTGAGCTGTGCGGTGTCCATACTGTACCCCAGTACAGTACAGTACACAGGCCAAGGAGGCTCAGTGTCTGGCGGCCTTGATGATGAGCAAGAAAGTTTTGGCGGTGCCAGCAGACTGAGCTGTGCGGTGTCACGTGCTGTACAGTACAGTACTGTACACGGGCCAGAGAGCTCAGTCTGAGGCGGCTGCTGATGAGAAGAGAGCTTAAATTGTTGACAGCAGACTGGGCTGTAGCGATTGTGCGTACTGTACAGTACAGTACATGGGCCAGGAGAGCTCAGTCTGTGGCGGCCTTGAGTGATGAGCAGAGGGGCTGTAATGGCTGGCAGCAGACTGAGCTGTGCGGTGTGCGTGCTGTACAGTACAGTACAGTACATGAGCCAGGAGGCTCAGTTTGTAGCCAGCATTGAGTGATGAGCAGAGGGGCTGTAATGGTTGCCCAGCAGACTGAGCTGTGCCGGTGTCCATACTGGCACAGTACAGTACAGTACATGGGCCAGGAGAGCTCAGACTGTGGCAGTATTGATGAGCAGGGAAGCTTTAATGGTTGCCAGCAGACTGAGCTGTGCTGGTGTGCGTACTGTACAGTACAGTACATAGGCCAGGAGAGCTCAGTCTGTGGCCGGCCTTGGTGATGAGCAGAGGGCTGTAATGGCTGGCAGCAGACGAAGCTGTGCGGTGTAATGCCTGTACAGTACAGTACATTTACAATACATGGGCCAGGAGAGCTCAGTGTGTGGCAGGCCTTGGTGATGAGCAGAGGGCTGTATGGTTGCCAGCAGACTGAACTGTGCTGGTGTCCGTACTGTACAGTACAGTACAGTACATGGGCCAGGAGGCTCAGTCTGTGGCTGGCCTGGAGTGATGAGCAGAGTTCAGTAATGATTGCCAGCAGACAGAGGATGCCGGTGTCGTGATGCAGTACAGTACAGTACATGGGCCAGGAGAGATCAGTTTGTAAGCCAACATCGGTGATGAGCAGAGGGCTGTAATGGTTTCCAGCAGAATGAGCAGTGCGGTCCATACTGCACAGTACAGTACATGGGCACAGGAGCTCAGTCTGTGCGCCTTAGTGATGAGCAGAGGCACTGTGGTTTGCCAGTTGACTGAGCTGTGCTGGTGTGTGTACTGTACAGTTCAATGCTTGACCAGAAGCTCAGTCTAGCCGGCCGGCCTTGATGATGAGCAGAGGGCTGTAATGGCTGGCAGCAGACTGAGCATTGCGGTGTGTAATGTACAGTACAGTACAGTACATGGGCAGAAGCTCAGTCTGTTGCGGCCTTGATGATGAGCAGAGGGCTGTAATGGGTGCCAGCAGACTGCGTTGTGCGAGTCATACGTGCTGTACAGTACAATACATGGGCCAGGAGACTCAGTCTGGCCGGCCTTGTTGATGAGCAGAGGGCAGTAATGGTTGCCAGCAGACTGAGCTGTGCTGGTTATGCGTGCTGTGGTACAGTGCAGTACATGGGCCAGGAGAGCTCAGTCTGTGGCCGGCCTTGGTGAGAGAGCAGAGGGCTGTAATGATTGCCAACAGACTGAGCTGTGCGGTGTCCGTACTGTACATTCAGTACAGTACATGGACCAGGAAGAGCTCTGTCTGTGGCGGGCAGTCAGTGATGAGCAGAGGGCTGTAATGGTTGCCAGCAGACTGAGCTGTGCCGTTGTGCGTGCTGTACAGTACAGTACAGTACATGAGCCAGAGAGCTCAGTCTGTGGCGGCTAATGATGATGAGCAGAGGGCTGTAATGGTTGCCAGCAGACTGAGCTGAGCTGAATGTACGTACTGCTACAGTACAGTACATGGGCGATTAAGCTCAGTCTGCGGCGGCATGAGTGATGAACAGGGGCTGTAATGGTTGCCAACTGGCTGGGCTGTGCCGGTGTGCGTACTATGCGGCACAATACAGCATGGGCCAGGAGGAGCTCAGTCAGTGGCTGGCCTTGGTGATGAGCAGAGGGCAGTAATTTTGACAGCAGACTGAGCTGTGCCGGTGTGCGTGCTGTACAGTACAGTACAGCATGGGCCAGGAGAGCTCAGTCTGTGGTCGGACAGTGATGAGCAGAGGGCTGTAATGGTTGCCAGCAGACTAGGCTGTGCCGATTATTGCATACTATACAGTACAGTACAGTACATGGGCCAGGAGAGCTCAGTCTGTGGCCGGCCTTGGTGAGAAGCAGAGGCTGTAATGCTTGCCAGCAGACTGAGCTCTGCTGGTGTCATGATACACGTACAGTACAGTACATGGGCCAAGAAGCTCAGTCTGTGGCCGGCATAGATGAGCAGAGGGCTGTAATGGTTGCCCAGCAGACTGGGCTGTGCCGGTGTGCATACTGTACAGTACAGTACATGGGCCAGGAGGCTCAGTCGGTGGCCGAAACATGATGAGAAGAAGCGCTGTAATGGCTGGCACAGACAGGCTGTGCAGTGTGTGTACACCACGAGTACAGTACATGGGCCGAGAGCTCAGTCTGTGGCGACAGTAATGAGCAGGGCTGTAATGGTTGCCAGTGAGCTAGCTGTGCCAGTGTACGTACTGTGCACACGGTACATGGGCCAGGGAGGCTCAGTCTGTGGCCGGCAGTGATGAGCAGAGGAGTAATTTTGCCAGCAGACTGCACTGCGCCAGTGTGCATACTGTACAGTACATTACAGTACATGGGCCAGAGCTCAGTCTGTGGCGGCGCAGTGATGAGCAGGGGCTGTATGGTTGCAGCAGACTGAGCTGTGCTGGTGTGCGTACTGTACAGTACAGTACAGTCGTGGGCAGAGAGCTCAGTCTGTAGCTGAACAGTAATGAGCAGAGGCTGTAATGGCTGGCAGCAGACAGACTGTGCGGTGTCGTACTGTGCAGTACAGTACAGTCATACATGGGCATGGAGCTCAGTCATGGCGGCCTTGGTGATGAGCAGGGGCTGTAATGATTCCAAGACTGAGCTGTGCAGCTACATACTGTACAGTACAGTACAGTACAAGGGCAGGAGGAGCTCAGTCTGTAGCCAGCATGATGGGCAGAGAGCTGTAATGGTTGCCAGCAGACTGAGCTGTGCCAGTGTCGTACATACAGCACAGTACATGGGCCAGGAAAGCTCAGTCTGGCAACATACTGATGAGCAGAGGCAGTAATGGTTGCCAGCAACTGAGCTGTGCCAGTGTACGTACTGCACAGTACAATTACATGGGCCAGGAAGCCAGTCTGTGGCCTGAGTATGAGCAGGGCTGTAATGGTTGCACGAGACTGAGCTGTGTGGTGTGCGACTGTACAGTGAAGTACAGTACATGGACCCAGAGAGCTCCGTCTGTAACTGGCCTTAGTGATGAGCAGAGGCGTATGATGCCGAACTGAGTGTGCCCGTGCAGACTGTACAGTACAGTACAGTATGGGCCAGGAGAGATCAGTTGTAGCCAGCGTGGTGATGAACGAGACTGTAATGGTTGCCAACAGACTGAGCAGTGCCAGTGTCCATACTGTACAGTACAGTACATGGGCCAGGAGCTCTGTCTATGGCGACCTGATGATGGCAGAGAGCTTTAATGGTTTGAGTTACTGAGCTGTGCTGGTGTGTGTACTGTACAGTACAGTACATGAGCCAGGAGAGCTCCGTCTGTAACCCGCAGTGATGAGCTGAGGGGTATGATTGCCAGCAGACTCAGCTGTGCCGGTGTGCATACTGCACAGTGCAGTCATACAGGGCCAGGAGAACTCAGTCTGTAGCTGGCATTGATGAGCAGAGGGGCTGTGGTTGTCAGCAGACTGAAACATGCGGTTCGTACTGTACACAGTACATGGGCCAGGGTGCTCTGTCTGTGGCTGGCCTTAGTGAGCAGAGGCCTATAATAGTTGCCAGCAGACTGGGCTGCCGTGTGTACTATACAGTACAGTACAGTACATGGACCAGGAGAACTCAGTCTGTGGCCGGACTGAGCGAGCAGGAGGGCAATGGTTGCCAGCAGACTGAGCTGTGCTGGTGTGCGTACTGTACAGTCGTACATGGGCCAGTAGAGCTCAGTGAAGTGGCAACAGTGATGAGCAGAGGCTGTAATGGCTGGCAGCAGACTGAGCTGTGCGGTGTGCATGCAGCACAGTTCAGTAAGTACATGGGCCAGAGAGCTCGTATGTGGCGGCCTTGATGAGCAGAGGGCTGTAATGGTTGCCAGCAGACTGAGCTGTGCTGGTGCGCATGCACAGTACAGTACAGTACATGGGCCAGGAAAGCTCAGTCTGTGGCGACAGTGATGAGCAGAGGGCTGTAATGTTGCCAACAAACTGAGCAGTACCAGTGTACGTACTGTACAGTACACGCGGGCCAGGAGGCTCAGTCTGTGGCTGGCCTTGAGTGATGAGCAGAGGCAGTAATGGTTGCCAACGAACTGAGCTGTACTGAATCGTACTATACAGTACAATACAGTACATGGAGCAGAGATCAGTCTGTGGCCTTAGTGATAACCAGAGCAGTAATGATTGCCAGCAGACTGAGCTGTGCGGTATGGCGTACTGTACAGTACAGTACTGTACATGGGCCAGAAGAGCTCAGTTGTAGCCAACATGGTGATGAGCAGAGGGCTGTAATGGTTGGCATCAGACTGAGCTGGGCCAGTGTCATACTGTACGTACAGTACATGGCAGGAGAGCTCAGTCTGCGGCTAACAGTGATAAACAGGAGCTTTAATGTTTGCCAGCAGACTGGTATGCAGGTTTGTCTACTATACAGTACAGTACATCGGGGGAGAGCTCAGTCTGTGGCGGCATGATGATGAGCAGGGCTGTAATGGTTGCCAACAAACTGAGCTGTGCCAGTGCGTACTGCCAGTCAATGTGAGTACAGTAGTGGGAAGAGTCAGTCTGTGGCGGCCAGTGATTAGGGGCTGTAATGGCTGGCAGCAGGCTGAGCACTGCGGTGTCATGCTATAAGCACAGTACAGCATGGGCCAGAGAGTTCAGTCTGTGCGGCTTGGTGATGAGCAGAGGCTATAATGGTTGCAACAGACCCATCAGTGCGGTGTGCACACTGTACAGTGCAGTACATGGCCCAGGAGAGCTCAGTCATGTCCGGCCTCGGGTGATGAGCAGAGGCTGTAATGGTTCCAACATACTGGCTGTGCCAGTGGCATACTGGAAACAGTACAATACATGGGCCAGGAAGGCTCAGTCTGGCGGCTTTAGTGATAAGCAGGGGCTGTAATGCTGCCAGCAGACTGAGCTGTGCGGTGTGTGTACTCTACAGTACAGTACATGGGCCAGGAGGCTCAGTCTAGCGGAACAGTGCGAGCAGTGGGCTGTAATGGTTGCCAGCTGGCTGCGCATGCCTGTGCGTCTGTAGCACAGTACATGGGACAGGAGCTCAATCTGGCCGGCCTTGGTGATGAGCAGAGGCTGTAATGGTTCCAGCAGACTGGTATGCAATGTGCATACTGTACAGTGCAGTCCAGTATATGGATCAGGAAGCTCAGTCTGTGGCCCTTGGTGATGAGCAAGAGAGCTTTAGTGGTTGCCCAGCAGACTGAGCCACAGCAATGTCGAAATGTACAGTACTACATGGGCCAGGAGGCTCAGTCTGTGGCGGCCTGATGAGCAGAAGGCTGTAATGGCTGGCAGACTGAGCTGTGCCCCGTGCGTACCCGTACAGAACAGTCATACATGGGCCAGGGAAGCTCAGTTTGTAGCCAGCATTGGTGATGAGCAGAGGCTGTAATGGTTGCAGCAGACTGAGCGTGCTGGTGTGCGTACTGCACAGTACAGTACATGGGCCAGTGGAAGCTCAGTCTGGCCCGCCGCAGTGATGGCAGAGAACATAATGGCTGGCAGCAGGCGGGCTGTCTTGATGCTATACAGTACATTACAATACATGAGCCAGGAGAAGCTCAGTCTGTAGCGACCTTGGTGATGACAGAGGCTGTAATGGTTGCCAGACTGAGCTGTTTGATTAAGAGCGTACTGTACAGTACAGTACAGTACATGAACCAGGAGCTCAGTCTGTGCAGCCTAGTGATGAGCAGGGCAGCAATGGTTGCCAGCAGACTGAGCTGTGCTGGGGTGCGTGCAACACGGTACAGTACAGTACATAGGCCAGGAGGCTCAGTCTGTGGCCGGATATTGAACAGAGGCTGTAATGGTTGCCAGCAGACTGAGCTGTTTGGTGTTAGTACTGTACAGTACAGTACAGTACATGACCCAGGAGCTCAGTCATGCTAGCTGATGATGAGCAGAGGCTGTAATGGTTGCCACCAGACAGGCTGTGTGATATAATGCTGTACAGTACAGTACATGGACCAGGAGAGCTCATTCTGTGGCTGACGTGATGAGCAGGATAGTAATGGTTGCCAGACTGAGCTGTGCAGTGTACACACTACAGTACATTACAATACATGGGCCAGGAGGCTCAGTCTGTGGCCGACATGGTAAACAGAGGATGTAATGGTTGCAAGCAGACTGAGCTGTGCTGGTGTCCATACTGATAGTACAGTACAATTACATGGGCCAGGAGGCAAGTCTGTGACTGGCCTTGGTGATGAGCAGAGGGCAGTAATGATTGCCAGCAGACTGAGCTGTGCGGTGTGCACACTGTACAGTACAGTACAGTAGTATGGGCAGAGGCTCAGTCTGTGGCTGGCCTTAGTGATGAACAGAGTTCAGTAATGATTGCCAGCAGACTGACAATGCGGTGTCGACTATACAGTACAGTACAGTACATGGAGCAGGAGATCAGTTTGTGAACAGTGGTGATGAGCAGGAGCTGCAATGGTGCCAGCAGACTGAGCAGTGCGGTGTCCATACTGTAAGTACAGTACATGAGACAGGAGGCTCAGTCAGTGGCGGCCTTAGTGATGAGCAGAGAGCTGTGGTTACCAGCAGACTGAGCTGTGCTGGTGTGTGCTGTACAGTTCAGTACTTGGGCCAGGAAGCTCAGTCTGTGAGACCTTGGTGATGAGCAGGGGCTGTAATGGCTGGCAGCAGACTGAAGCAGTGCGGTGTGTGTAATGTACAGTACAATACAGTACATGGGCCAGGAGCTCAGTCTGTGGCGGCCTGTTAATGAGCAGAAGGCAATGGTTGCCAGCAGACCGAGCTGTGCGTGTGCATTCTGTATAGTACAGTACAGTACATGGGCAGGAGGCTCAGTCTGTGTCGGCCTTGGTGAGCAGGGCTGTAATGATTGCCAACAAACAGGCAGTGCCAGTGTACGCACTTACAGTACAACATGGGCCAGGAGGCTCAGTCAGCAGCTGGCCTTGGTGATGAGCAGAGGGCAGTAATGGTTGCCAGCAACTGAGCAGTGCTGGTGTGCGTGCTGTACAGTACAGTACAATACATGGGCAAGGAGGCTCAGTCTGTGGCCACAGATGATGAGCAGAGGCAGCAATGATTGTCAGTGACTGAGCTGTGCGGTGTGCGTACTGCACAGTACAGTTCTGTACATGGGCCAGGAGGCTCAGTTGTAGCCAGCATTGGTGATGAGCAGAGGGCGCTATAATGGTTGGCAGCAGACTGACTCTGCCATCTCATAGCACAGTACAGTACATGGGCAGAGAGCTCAGACAGTGGCCGGCCTTAGTGATGAGCAGAGAGCTAATGGTTACCAGCAGACTGAGCTGTGGGTGTCTGTCAGTACAGTACATGAGCCAGAGGCTCAGTCTGTGGCGACCCTAGTGATGAGCAGAGGGCTATATGTTGCCAGGAGAGACCGGGCACATGTAGTGCCGTACAGTAAGGAAAGTAAGTATGGGCCAGGAAGCTCAGTCTGTGGCGGGCCTGTGAGCAGAGCACTAATGATGCCAGCAGACTGAGCTGTGCCAGTGTGCATACTGCCAGTACAGTACAGTACATGGGCAGGAGATCAGTTTAGCCAGCATTGGTGATGAGCAGGGCTGTATGGTTGCCAGCAGACTGAGCAGTGCAGTATACATACTGTACAGTACAGTACATGGGCCAGAAACTCAGTCTGTGGGCGGCCTTAGTGATGACAGAGAGCTTTAATGGCAACAGGCTGAGCTGTGCAGTGTGCGTACTGTACAGTACAGTACAGACCAGGAAACTCAGTCTGTGGCAGCCTGGTGATGAGCAGAGGCTGTAATGATTGCCAGCAGACTGAGCTGCGCGGTGTGCATACTGTACAGTGCAATACAATTACAGAACCAGGAACTCAGTCTGTAGCTTAACATGATGAGCAGAGGCTGTGGTTGTCAACAGACTGAGCTGTGCCGTTTGCGTACTGTACAGTACAGTAGTACATAGGCCAGGTGCTCTGTCTGTGGCTTTGGTGATGAACAGGGCCTGCCAATGCCAACAGACTGAGCTGTGCCGATCATGTAAACAGTACAGACAGTACAGTACATAGACCAGGAGGCTCAGTCTGTAGCGACACAGTGATGAGCAGGGCTTTAATGGTTGCCAGCAGACTGAGCTGTGCTGGTGTCGTACTGTACAGTACAGTACGGGCAGTAGAGCTCAGTAGTAGTAACAGCAGTGATGAGCAAAGGCTGTAATGGCTGACAGCAGACTGAGCTGTGCGGTGTGCATACTGTACAGTACAGGCCAGGGGCGCAGATCACCTTGGCCGGCAACAGTAAACAGAGGGCTGTATGGTTACCAGAGACTGAGCTGTGTGGTGTGCGTACTATGGTACAGTACAGTACATGGGCCAGAGAGCTCAGTCTGTGCGATCTTAGTGATGAGCAGAGGGCTGTAATGTTTGCCACCAAACCCAGCAGTGCCAGTGTCCACGACTGTGCAGTACAGCATGACCAGGGAAGCAGTCTGTGGCGGCCTTGGTGATGAGCAGAGGGCAGTAATGGTTGCCAGCAGACTGAGCTGTGACAATGCACTTACGGTAGTACAGTACATAGGCCAGGAGAGCTCAGTCTGTGGCTAACTTGATGATGAGCAGAGGCATAATGATTGTCAGTAGACTGAGCTGTGCGGTCGTGCTATACAGTACAGTACTGTACATGGGCCAGAGAGCTCAGTTGTGGCCAGCATTGGTGAAGGCAGAGGCTGTGGTTGCCAGCAAGACTGAGCTGTGCGGTGTCCATACTGCACAGTACAGTACACCAGGCCAGGAAAGCACAGTCTGTGGCGACTTGATGATGAGCAGAGAGCTGTAATGGCTGCCAGCAGACAGGCTGTGCCGGTGTGCGTACTATACAGTACGGTACAGGCCAGGAGAGCTCATTCTGTGGCCGCCATAGTGATGAACAGAGAGCTTTAATGGTTGCCAGCAGACTGAGCAGTGCAGTGCTGAGCTGCATGATACAGTAGTACATGGGCGGGCTCGGTTGTAGCCAGCATTGGTGATGAGCAGAGAGCTTTAATGGTTGCAGCAGATGAGCTGTGCTGGTGTGTGTACTGTACAGTACAGTACATGGGCCAGGAAATCAGTCAGTGGCCGGCCGTGATGAGCAGAAACTTATGGTTGCCAGCAGACTGAGCTGTGCTGGTGTGTATGCTGGTACAGTACATGGGCCAGGAGGCTCAGTCTGTAACCGCAGTGATGAGCAGGGGCTGTAATGGCTGGCAGCAGACTGGCTGTGCCAGTGTCGTACTGGCAGTACAGTACAGTACATGGGCCAGAGGCTCAGTCATGGCGGCCTGATGACAAAACGGGCTGTAATGGTTGCCAGCAGACTGGCTGGCCAATGTACATACTGCAGGTACAGTACATGGTCGGAAACCAGTCTGTGGCGCCTGATGGCAGAGGGCAGTAATGGTTGCCAAGACTGAGTGCTGGTGTGCGTACTAGCACAGTAGTGCACATGGGCGGAGGCTCAGTCATGCTGGCCTTGGTGACCAGCAGAGGGCAATGGCTGCCAGCAGACTGAGCTGTGCGGTGTCCATACTGTACAGTACAAGTACATGGACGGAGAGCTCAGTTGTAGACAGCAACAGTGATGAGCAGGGGACTGTGGTTACAGCAGACTGAGCAGTGCGGTGCATCTACTATGCAGTACATGGGCAGGAGAGCTCAGTCTGTGGCGGCCTTAATGAACAGAGGGCTGTAATGGCTGGCAGCAGACTGAGCTGTGCCGGTGTGTGCTGGACAGTACAGTACAAGTACATGGGTCAGGAGAGCTCGTCTGTGGCCAGCTATGATGAACAGAGGGCTGTAATGGTTGCCCGGCAGACAGGCTGTGCCTGTGTACGCTGTACAGTACAGTACATGAGCCAGGAGCTCAGTCTTGGCAGCGTGGTGATGAGCAGGGGCACTAATGGTAGCCAGCAGACTGAGCTGTGAACCAGTGTGCATACTGTACGTACTTACAGTACATGGGCCAGAGAGCCAAGTCTGTGTGCTGATGTTGAGCAGAGGGCAGTAATGATTGACAGCAGACTGAGCTGTGCAGTTTGCATACTGTACAGTGCAGTACAGTACATGGGCAGGAGCTCAGTCTGCTGGCCGTGATGACAGAGGGCTGTAATGGTTGCAGCAGACCGACTGTGCCAGTGTGCATGCTGCAGTACAGTTCAGTACATTGGCAGAGAGCTCAGTCTGTGGCGACCAGTGATGAGCAGAGGCTGTAATGGTTGCCAGAACCCCAGGCTGTGCTGGTGAGTGCTGTACAGTACAGTATGGGCCAGAAGCTCAGTCTGTGGCGACAGTGATGAGCAGGGCTGTAATGGTTGCCAGCAGGCTGAGCTGTGCCGGTGTGCGTGCTGCAGTACAGAACAGTACATGGGCCAGGAGAGCTCAGTATGGCGGCATAGTGATAAGCAGTGGGCTGTAATGATTGCCAGCAGACTGAGCTGTGCGGTGTGCATACTGTACTGTACAGTACAAGGGCCAGGAGGCTCAGTTGTGGCGGCCGTGATGATGAACAGTGCGCTGCAATTGTTGCCAAGCTGAGCTGTGCCAGTGTGCATACTGTACAACACAGTACATGAGCCAGGAGAGCTCAGTCTGTGGCGGACTCGATGATGAGCAAGGGCTGTAATAGCTGGCAGCAGACTGAGCTGTGCGGTGTGTACTGTACAGTACAGTACAATACAGGTCAGAGAGATCAGTCTGTGGCCTGCCTTGGTGATGAGCAGAGGGCTGCAATGGTTGCCAGAGACTGAGCTGTGCCAATGTACGTACTATACAATACAGTACATGGGCAGGAGGCTCTTCCTTTTTTTTTATTTTCTTTTTTGTCTGTGGGCAGTGGCACTGCCTACACTAGGCAGCAAAACAGAAAGCCTTGTAGTATTAGTCCCAACCCTTCACTTGTCTTCTTCCTGTCTTTTTTCATTTTCTGTCGGCAGATTTCAATGGCACTACTACACTAGCAGCAACAATAGAAAGCCTTATAGTAGCAGTCCTCGACCCCTCCCTTGCACTCTTCCTGTTTTTTAATTTTCTGTCGGCAGTGGGCAGTGGCACTACTACACAAGGCAGCAACAACAGAAATCCTTGTAATAGTAGTCCCCAACCCCTCCCTTGCACTCTTCCTGTTTTTTTTATTTTCTGTCGGCAGTGGGCAGTGGCACTACTACACAAGGCAGCAACAACAGAAAGACTTGTAGTAGCAGTCCCCGACCCTTCCCTTGCTCTCTTCCTGTTTTATTTATTTTCTGTTGTCTGTGGGCAGTGGCTCAACTACACTAGGCAGCAACAACAGAAAGCCTTATAGTAGTAGTCCCCTACCCTCCTTCCTCTCTTCCTGTTTTTATTTTTTCTTAAGGCAGCGGCAGTGGCACTACTACTCTAGGTAGCAAACAACAGAGAGTCTTGTAGTAGTAGTCCCCATCTTCCCTTGCTCTCTTCTCTTTTTTATTTTCTTTGTTCAGGGGTGGCACTATCTACACTATGCAGCAAAAACAGAAAGCCTTGTAGTAGTAGTCCCAACCCTTCACTTGCACTTCTTCCTGTCTTTTTCATTTTCTGTCGGCAGAGGCAAATGGTAATTTACTAATTAGCAGCAACAATAGAAAGCCTTATAGTAGCAGTCTCGACCTCCTTGCACGCTACCTGTTTTTTTATTTTCTGTAGGCTGTGAGTAGTAGCACATAACACTAGGCAACAACAGAAACCCTGTATTAGTAGTCCCCAACCCTTCCCTGTTTCTCTTCCTGTTTATTATTTCTTTGGCAATGGCAGTGGCACTACTACACTGGCAGCAACAACAGAAAGCCTTGTAGTAGTAGTAGTCCCTGATTCTCCTTGCTCTCTTCCTGTTTTTATTTTTCTGAGGCAGGGCAGTGGCACTACTACTCCTAGGGGCAGCAACAACAGAAATCCTTGTATAAGTAGTCCTCTAACCCTTCCCTTGCACTCTTCCTGTTTTTATTTTCTGTCGGCATTGGGGAGTGGCACTACTACACTAGGCAGAAACAACAGAAAGCTTTGTGAGTAGTCCCCACCCATCCCTTGCTCTCTTCCTATTTTTTAATCTTCTCTGGTAGTGGGAGTAGCACTTCTATCACAAGGTCAACAACAGAATGCCTTGTAGTAGTAGTTTCAACCCTTCCCTTTGTCCTCTTCCTGTTTTTTTATTGTCGGCAATGGGCAGTGGCACTACTATCTGAGTGCAACAACAGAAAGCCTGTAGTAGTAGTCCCTGACCCTCCCTGTGCTCTACTTCGTTTTTTATTTTCTTGATGCAGTGGGCAGTGGCATTTCACACTCAGGCAGCAAAATAGATAGAGTTCTGTTGTAGTAGTCCCCCAACCCGTCCCTTGCTCTCTTCCTGTTTTTTTTTCCTTGGCAATGGGCAGTGGCACTACTACACTCGGCAGCAGCAACAGAAAGTCTTGTAGTAGTAGTCCTCGACCCCTCCCTTGCACTCTTCCTGTTTTTTAATTTTCTGTCGGCATTGGGCAGTGGTACTACTACACAAGGCAGCAACAACAGAAATCCTTGTAATAGTAGTCCCCAACCCCTCCCTTGCACTCTTCCTGTTTTTTTTATTTTCTGTCAGCAGTGGGCAGTGGCACTACTACACAAGGCAGCAACAACAGAAAGACTTGTAGTAGTTGTCCCCGACCCTTCCCTTGCTCTCTTCCAGTTTTATTTATTTTCTGTTGTCTGTAGGCAGTGGCACTACTACACTAGGCAGCAACAACAGAAAGCCTTGTAGTAGTAGTCCCCGACCCTTCCCTTGCTCTCTTCCTTTTTTTTAATTTTCTTTTTGTCTGTGGGCAGTAGCACTACTACACTAGGCAGCAAAAACAGAAAGCCTTGAAGTAGTAGTCCCCAACCCTTCACTTGCACGATGTGAGTGTCTTTTTCATTTTCTGGCTCGACAGAGTTCACTTGTTGCTACTACATTAGCAACAACAACAGAAAGCCTTATAGCAGTCCTTACCTCTCGCTCTCTTCCTGTTTTTATTTTCTGTAGGCTGTGAGCAGTAGCATTACTACACTAGGCACCAACAACAGAAACCCTTGTATTAGTAGTCCCCAACCCTTCCCTTGCTCTCTTCCTGTTTATTATTTCTTTTGGCAATGGGCAGTGGCACTACTACACTCGGCAGCAACAACAGAAAGCCTTGTAGTAGTAGTAGTAGTTCCCAACCCCTCCCTTGCTCTCTTCCGTTTTTTTTATTTTCTGAAGGCAGTGGGCAGTGGCACTAATACTCTAGGGCAGCAACAACAGAAACTTTGTATTAGTAGTCCCCAACCCTTCCCTTGCACTTTTCCTTTTTTTTTTCTGCTTGCATTGGCAGTGGCACTACTACACTAGGCAGCAACAAACAGAAAGCCTTTTGTAGTAGTCCCTATCCATCCCTTGCTCTCTTCCTATTATTTTAACTTTCTGTAGGCAGAGGGAAGTACTTTCTACACAGGGCAGCAAACAACAGAATGCCTTGTGGTAGTAGCTTCCATCCCTTCCCTTGCTCTCTTCCTGTTTATATTTCTTTGGCAAAGGGCAGTGGCACAACTACACTCGGCAGCAACTACTGAAGCCTTGTAGTCGTAGTCCCTGCTCCTCCCTGCTTTCTACCTGTTTTATTTACTATAAGGCAGTTGGCAGTGGCACTACTACTCTAGAGGCAGCAACAACAGAAATCCTTGGTAATAGTAGTCCCCAACCCATCCCTGCACTCTTCCTGTTTTTTATTTTCTGTCGGCAATGGGCAGTGGCACTACTACACTATGCAGCAACAACAGAAAGCCTTGTAGTAGTAGTCCCTGACCCTTCCCTTGCTCTCTTCCTGTATTTTTATTTTCTGTTGTCTGTGGGCAGTGGCACTACAACACTAGGCAGCAACAACAGAAAGCCTTGTAGTAGCAGTCCCCGCACCTTCCCTTGCTCTCTTCCTGTTTTTTTATTTTCTTTAGGCTGTGAGCAGTGGCACTACTACACTAGGCAGCAAAAACAGAAAGCCTTGTTGTAGTAGTCCCCGACCCTTCCCTTGCTCTCTTCCTGTTTTATTTTTCCTCTGGCAATGGGCAGTGGCACTACTACACTCGGCAGCAGCAACAGAAAGCCTTGTAGTAGTAGTCCTCGACCCCTCCCTTGCACTCTTCCTGTTTTTTTATTTTCTTAAGGCAGTGGGCAGTGGCACTACTACTCTAGGCAGCAACAACAGAAATCCTTGTAGTAGTAGTCCCCAACCCTTCACTTGCTCTCTTCCTGTCTTTTTTCATTTTCTATCGATAGAGGGCAGTGGCACTGCTACACTAGACAGCAACAACAGAAATCCTTGTAGTAGTAGTCCCCGACCCTCCCTTGCTCTCTTCCAGTTTTTTGATTTTCTGTAGGCTGTGAGCAGAGGCACTACTACACTAGGCAGCAAAAACAGAAATCCTTGTAGTAGTAGTCCCCCACCCTTCACTTGCTCTCTTCCTGTCTTTTTTCATTTTCTATCGATAGAGGGCAGTGGCACTGCTACACTAGACAGCAACAACAGAATGCCTTGTTGTAGTAGTCCTCGAACTCTCCATTGCTCTCTTCTGTTTTTTTATTTTACGACAGAGGGGCAGTGTCACTTCTACTGGCAGCAGCAACAGAAAGCCTGTAGTTGTATTCCCGATCCCTTCCTTGCTCTCTCTTCTGTTTTCTTATTTTCTGTAGGTTGTGAGCAGTGGCACTACTGCAGTAGCCAGCAACAACAGAAAGCCTTGTAGTAGTCAGTCTCCGACTCTTTCCTTGCTCTCTGTTTTTATTTTCTGTTTTCTGTGGGCGGTGGCACTACTGCACTAGACAGCAACAACAGAAAGTCTCGTAGTAGTCGTCCCTGACCCTTCCCTTGCACTCTTCCTGTTTTTTTGTTTTCTGTCGGCAGTGGGCAGTGGCTCTACTACACTAGGCAGCAAATACAGAAAGCCTTGTAGTAGTAGTCCCCAACCCTTCATTTGTTCTCTTCCTCTTTTTTATTTTATTTTCTATCGATAGAGGGCAGTGGCACTACTACACTAGACAGCAGCAACAGAAAGCATTGTAGTAGTAGTCTCCGACCCTTCCCTTGCTCTCTACCTGTTTTTTTATTTTCTGTGATCTGTGGGCAATGGCACTACTGCACTAGACAGCATCAACAGAAAGTCTCGTAGTAGTAGTCACCGACCCTTCCCTTGCTCTCTTCCTGTTTTTTTGTTTTCTGTAAACTGTGAGCAGTAGCACTTCTACACTAGGCAGCAACAACAAAAACCCTTCTAGTAGTAGTCCCCGACTCTTCCTTTGCTCTCTTCCTTTTTTTTTTCTGTTGGCAGTGGGCAGTGGCACTACTACACTCGCTAGCAACAAAAGAAAGCCTTGTAGTAGTAGTCCCCGAACCCTCTCTTGCCCTCTTCCTGTTTTTTTATTTCCTGAAGGCAGTGGGCAGTGGCAGTACTACAATAGACAGCAACAACAGAAAGCCTTTTAGTAGTGGTCCCCGACCCCTCCCTTGCTCTCTTCCTGTATTTGTATTTTCTGTATGCTGTGTGCAGAGTCACTACTACACTAGGCAGCAACAACAGAAAGCCTTGTAGTTGTAGTCCCCGACCCTTCACTTGTTCTCTTCCTGCTTTTTTTATTTTCTGTCAGCAGTGGGCAGTGGTATTACTTCACTAGGCAGCAACAACAGAAAGCCTTGTAGTAGTAGTCCCCGACCCTTCTATGACTCCCTTCCTGTTTTTTTATTTTCTGTCGGCAGTGGGAAGTGGCACTTCCTGCACTAGGAAGCAACAACAGTGTAACCCCTAGATGGCACTATCCCAGGTGCTACTAATCCTTCCTGATTTGCCACTAACAGGTTGAGGGGCCTGGATCCGATGAGCGAGTCTCCACCCAGAGGTCAGGGTTTGCAATAGTTAAACTAACTTGGTCACAGCCCTCTGGGACACTGCAACTCTTTCTTCCTCGAGTGGCTCACACAATATATTAGAATTACTTTCAGCATACACTTACCCCCAGGGACTGGCTCAGGCACTGGGACCTCCTGTAAAATAAGACACAGTGCAACAATCACAGTACAATACTTTCACATAGACAAATACCTCAGGCAGTATAACTTTGTTGAAACAAGCAGCTCTGATTTATTTAGGGGAATATAACAAGGACAGGGGAAATCAGGTTAATTAGCTTATCACTTTTACTATTCTATTCATGGCTCTGTGCATAGGCCTATCCCTTACCAGTTACTGTCCCCTGGTACCCAAGCCCAGTGGCTAGTCCAAACAGTGGCAGCTGGTGGTAGGGCCCTTTCACACAGAGAAAAGAAAAATTAGTTAAACAGTCAGCAGTACAGTAATTCCATTTTGGATTTAATGTGGCAATTCAACAGGGAGCGATCCTGTATTAGTACTCACGACCTCCAAACAAGATAGGGTCCTTCAACATCAGCAGGGCTACTCTTGAGCTCCACGAGACTCCTCACATTTATATGGACAAACTGCAACAGGCAAAAGTCCTTTAATGGCAGCAGGATTCACTTGAGCTACACAAGCCTCTTCACACATTTATATGGTAAACAGTAACAGGCAAAAGTCCTTTAATGGCAGCAGGATTCACTCGAGCTACACAAGCCTCCTCACACATTTATATGGTAAAAAGAAAGTACTATACCAGGCAGGCTGCTTCTCTATCCCGATCGCAATTACTGCACAATATCCGGGAGAACACACAGCAGATTCAGTTCCTGACAGACCAAGCACAATTCAGCAATTTCTCCAGTCTTCTACAGGGTGAGCCTGGTTTCTACTCTTCTGATATCCTTTGATTCTCTTCACAGGATGGATTCAGTCCTAACAAGCAGTTACACAAGCTGCAGACCGGAACTCAGGGCCTTACACACGTTTCCCGACTAAAACTGCACACCGAAAAAGCACAGGGCTTCTTCCCTCTTCACTGCCAGAGCTCAACTGAAACTAAAGCAGACAAAACCGGGCACTTCCTTTGAGTACCTCCCAGTTCTTGGCTGGATTGGCTGTCACTCACAATAGACTGCCCCTGTTGGTCCAAAAAGGCACCGAAGTCCAAACTACATCTCCCAGAGTCACTGCCCATACAATCCTCTTGTGGCTGGCTCAGATTACCAGTCCAAGTTCTGTTTCGTCAAAGGTACCATTTTAGAGCTACCTTAACCCACACTGATTGATCAGTTCAGCAGTTCAAAACTAGAATGGGGAACTAGGCAAACACAGTTCTGACTGCAAAGAAAGCAGGTTAGAGAAACTGTATTTTCATTATTACTCTAAATGATTTCTGGCAAACAGTTACATCTTTCAGATAGGTTCCTTTGCACTCCTAGTGACTGCAAAATGGAGTGAATTGGCAGCAGCTCAAGTGGTACTCAAACAAAGAAGCACACAGTCCCCCATACAAACTAATTATGTCTGCAAGCAGACAGCTCTTAAAGAGACAGTACCAGGGCTCTAAAACACTCAGTGATAAATGTGGCTAGCCGCCAAACACCATTCAGGCTTGGAGCATTCAAGCAAGCTCCTTGAAGTCTTTTGTGAACCCCCATTTGAGGGGGTTACAACAGTAAGCTTTGTAGTAGTAGTCCCCCACCCTTCACTTGCTCTCTTCCAGTTTTTTTCATTGTCTGTAGGCAGTGGGCAGTGGCACTACTACACTGGGCAGCAAAAACAGAAAGCCTCATAGTAGTAGTCCCCGTCCCCTCCCTTGCTCTATTCCTGTTTTTTTATTTTCCATAGACAGCGGGCAGTGGCACTACTACACTACGCAGCAACAACACAAAGCTTGTAGTAGTGGGCCCCAACCCTTCCCTTGCTCTCTTCATGTTTTTTTATTTTTTGTTGGCAGTGGGAATTGGCACTACTACACTAGGCAGCAAAAACAGAAAGCCTTGAAGTAGTAGTCCCCAACCCTTCACTTGCACTATTTATGTCTTTTTTCATTTTCTGTCGGCAGAGTTCAATGGCACTACTACACTAGAAGCAACAACAGAAAGCCTTATAGTAGCAGTCCTCGACCCCTCCCTTGCTCTCTTCCTGTTTTTTTATTTTCTGTAGGCTGTGAGCAGTAGCATTACTACACTAGGCACCAACAACAGAAACCCTTGTATTAGTAGTCCCCAACCCTTCCCTTGCTCTCTTCCTTTTTTACTTTCTGAAGGCAGTGGGCAGTGGCACTAATACTCTAGGCAGCAACAACAGAAATCCTTGTATTAGTAGTCCCAAACCCTTCCCTTGCACTTTTCCTTTTTTTTTATTTTCTGCCGGCATTGGGCAATGGCACTACTACAGTAGGCAGCAACAACAGAAAGCCTTTTAGTAGTAGTCCCCAACCCATCCCTTGCTGTCTTCCTATTATTTTAACTTTCTGTAGGCAGAGGGAAGTGGCACTTCTACACAGGGCAGCAACTACAGAATGCCTTGTAGTAGTAGTCCCCGATCCTCCCTTGCTCTCTTCCAGTTTTTATTTGTTTTGGCAATGGGCAGTGGCACTACTACACTCGGCAGCAACTACAGAAAGCCTTGTAGTAGTAGTCCCTGACTCCTCCCTTGCTCTCTACCTGTTTTTTTATTTTACTAAGGCAGTTGGCAGTGGCACTACTACTCTAGGCAGCAACAACAGAAATCCTTGTGTTAGTAGTCCCCAACCCATCCCTTGCACTCTTCCTGTTTTTTTATTTTCTGTTGGCTCTGGGCAGTGGCACTATTACACTAGGCAGCAACAACAGAAAGCCTTGTAGTAGTCGTCCCCGACCCTTCCCTTGCTCTCTTCCTGTATTTTTATTTTCTGTTGTCTGTGAGCAGTGGCACTACTACACTAGGCAGCAAAAACAGAAAGCCTTGTTGTAGTAGTCCCCGACCCTTCTCTTGCTCTCTTCCTGTTTTATTTTTCCTTTGGCAATTGGCAGTGGCAATACTACACTCGGCAGCAGCAACAGAAAGCCTTGTAGTAGTAGTCCCCGACCCCTCCCTTGCTCTCTTCCTGTTTTTTAATTTTCTGTTGGCAGTGGGCAGTGGCACTACTACTCTAGGCAGCAAAAACAGAAAGCCTTGTTGTAGTAGTCCCAAACCCATCACTTGCTCTCTTCCTGTCTTTTTCATTTTCTATCGCTAGAGGGCAGTGGCACTGCTACACTAGACAGCAACAACAGAATGCCTTGTAGTAGTAGTCCCTCGAACTCTCCTTGCTCTCTTCCTGTTTTTTTTTTATTTACTTACAGAAGGGGCAGTAGCACTACTACACTGGCAGCAGCAACAGAAAGCCTCGTGGTTGTATTCCCCTGACCCTTCCTTGCTCTCTTCCTGTTTTCTTATTTTCTGTAGGCTGTGAGCAGTGGCACTACTACACTAGCCAGCAACAACAGAAAGTCTTGTAGTAGTCGTCTCCGACTCTTCCCTTGCTCTCTGTTTTTTTATTTTGTTTTCTGTGGGCAGTGGCACTTCTGCACTAGACAGCAACAACAGAAAGTCTCGTAAGTAGTAGTCCCTGACCCTTCCCTTGCACTCTTCCTGTTTTTTTGTCTTCTGTCGGCAGTGGGCAGTGGTTCTACTACACTAGGCAGCAAATGCAGAAAGCCTTGTAGTAGTAGTCCCCAACCCTTCACTTGTTCTCTTCCTCTTTTTTTATTTTATTTTCTATCGATAGAGGGCAGTGGCACTACTACACTAGACAGCAGCAGCAGAAAGCATTGTAGTAGTAGTCTCCGACCCTTCCCTTGCTCTCTACCTGTTTTTTTATTTTCTGTGATCTGTGGGCAATGGCACTACTGCACTAGACAGCATCAACAGAAAGTCTCGTAGTAGTAGTCCCCGACCCTTCCCTTGCTCTCTTCCTGTTTATTTGTTTTCTGTAAACTGTGAGCAGTAGCACTTCTACACTAGGCAGCAACAACAAAAACCCTTCTAGTAGTAGTCCCCGACTCTTCCTTTGCTCTCTTCCTTTTTTTTTCTGTTGGCAGTGGGCAGTGGCACTACTACACTCGCTAGCAACAAAAGAAAGCCTTGTAGTAGTAGTCCCCGAACCCTCCCTTGCCCTCTTCCTGTTTTTTTATTTCCTGTCGGCAGTGGGCAGTGGCAGTACTACTCTAGGCAGCAACCACAGAAAGCCTTGTAGTAGTAGTGCCCGACCCTTCCCTTGCTCTCTTCCTGTTTTTTATATTTATTGTATGCAGTGGGCAGTGGCACTACTACACAAGTCAGCAACAACAGAAAGCCTTGAAGTACTAGTCCTGACCCTTACCTTGCATTCTTCCTATTTTATTTTCTGTTGGCAGTGGGCAGTGGCACTACTACACTAGGCTGCAACAACAGAAAGCCTTGTAGTAGTAGTCCCAGACCCTCCTTGCTCTCCTCCTCCTGTTTTTATTTTCTGTAGGCTGTGAGCAGTGCCACTACTACACTAGGAAGCAACAACAAAAACCCTTGTAGTAGTAGTCCCGACTCTACCTTTGCTCTTCCTTTTTTTTTTTTCTGTTGGCAGTGGGCAGTGGCACTACTACACTCGGCAGGAACAAAGAAAGCCTTGTAGCAGTGAGTCCCGACCCTCCCTTGCCCTCTTCCTGTTTTTTATTTCCTTAAGGCAGTGGGCACTGGCACTATTACATTAGGCAGCAACAACAGAAAGCCTAGTAGTAGTAGACCACGACCCTCCCTATGCTTTCTTCCTGTTTTTATTTTATGTCTGCAGTGGGCAGTGGCAATACTACATTAGGCAGCATGAAAGAAACCAAGGAGCAGTAGTCCATGACCCCTCCTTTGCTCTCTTCCTGTTTTTTATTATCTGTAGGCTGTGAGCAGTGGCACTACTACACTAGGCCGCAACAACAGAAAACCTTATAGTAGTAGTCCCGACCCTTCCCTTGCTCTCTTCCTGTTTTTTTATTTTCTGTCAGCAGCGGGCAGTGGCACTAGTACACTAGGCAGCAACAACAGAAAGCCATGTAGTTGTAGTCCCCGACCCTACCATTACTCTCTTCCAGTTTCTTTATTTTCTGTAGGCTGTCAGCAGTGGCACTACTACACTAGGCAGCAACAACAGAAACCCTTGTAATAGTAGTCCCCGACCCTTCCTTTGCTCTCTTCCTGTTTTTTTTTTCTGTTGGCAGTGGGCAGTGGCAAGACTACACTCGGCAGCAACAACAGAAAGCCTTGTAGTAGTAGTCCCAGACCCCTCCCTTGTTCTCTTCCTGTTTTTTTTATTTTCTCTAGGCAGTGGGCAGTGGAACTACTACAGGAGGCAGCAACAACAGAAAACCTTGTAGCAGTAGTCCCTGACTCGTACCTTGCTCTCTTCCTGATTTTTATTTTCTGTAGGCTGTGAGCAGTGGCACTACTACACTAGGCAGCATCAACAGAAACTCTTGTAGTAGTAGTCCCCGACCCATCCCTTGCTCTCTTACTGATTTTTTTTCTTTTGACAATAGGCAGTGGCACTACTACACTCAGCAGCAACAACAGAAACGCTTGTAGTAGTAGTCCCGACCCTCCCTTGTCTCTTCCTCTTTTTTATTTTCTGTCGGCAGTGGGCAGTGACACTACTACACTAGGCAGGAACACCAGAAAGCCATGTATTGGTAGTCCCCGAACCTTCCCTTGCTCTTTTCCTTTTTTTATTTTCTGTCGGCAGTGGGAAGTGGCACTACTACACTAGGCAGCAACAACAGAAAGCCTTGTAGTAGTAGTCCCCAACCCTTCCCTTGCTCTCTTCCTGTTTTTCTATTTTCTGTAGACAGTGGGCAGTGGCACGACTACACTAGGCAGCAACAACAGAAAGCCTTTTAGTAGTAGTCCCCGACCCTTACCTTGCTTTCTTCCTGTTTTTTTTGTTTTCTGTCTGCAGTGGGCAGTGGCACTACTACATTAGGCAGCAACAAAAGAAAGCCATGGAGCAGTAGTCCATAACCCCTCCTTTTATCTCTTCCTGTTTTTTATTTTCTGTAGGCTGTGAGCAGTGGCATTACTACACTAAGCCACAACAGAAATCCTTATAGTAGTAGCACCGACCCTTCCCTTGCTCTCTTCCTGTTTTTTTATTTTCTGTCAGCTGTGGGCAGTGGCATTACTTCACTAGGCATCAACAAAGGAAAGCACTGTAGTAGTAGTCCCCGACCCGACCACTACTCTCTTCCAGTTTTTTATTTTCTTTCGGCAGTGGGCAGTAGCAGTTCTACACTAGGCAGCAACAACAGAAAGCCTTGTAGTAGTAGTCTCCGACCGTTGCCTTACTGTCTTCCATTTTTTTCATTGTCTGTAGGCAGTGGGCAGTGGCATTACTATACTAGTCAGCAACAACAGAAAGTGTTGTAGTAGTAGTCCCGGCCCCCTCCAATGCTCTATTCCTGTTTCTTTATTTTCTGTAGGCTGTGAGCAGTGGCACTACTTCACTAGGCAGCAAAAACAGAAAGCCTTGTAGTGGTAGTCACCAACCCCTCCGATGCTCTCTTCCTGTTTTTTTATTTTCTGTAGACAGTGGGCAGTGGCACTACTACACTCGGAAGCAACAACACAAAGCCTTGTCGTAGTAGCCCCCGACCCTTCCCTTGCTCTCTGCCTGTTTTTTTATTTTCTGTAGGCTCTGAGCAGTGGCAGTACTACACTAGGCAGCAACCACAGAAAACCTTATAGTAGTATTCCCCGACCCTGACCTTCCTCTCTTCCTATTTTTTTATTTACTGTATGAAGTAGGCAATGGCACTACTACACTAGTCAGCAGCAACAGAAAGCCTTGTAGTACTAGTCCCTAACCCTTAGCTTGCTTTCTTCCTGTTTTATTTTTCTGTCGGCAGTGGGCAGTGGCAATGCCACACTAGGCAGCAACAACCGAAAGCCTTGTAGTAGTGGTAGTCCCGACCCCTCCCTTGCTCTCTTCCAGTTTTTATTTTCGGTTGGCTGTGAGCAGTGGCACTACTACACCTAGGCAGCAACAAAGAAAACCTTCTAGTAGTAGTTCCCGACTCTTCCTTTGCTCTTCCTTTTTTTTTTTTTCTGTTGCCAGTGGGCAGTGGCACTACTACTCTTTGCCAGCAACAAAGAAAGCCTTGTAATAGTAGTCCCCGACCCCTCCCTTGCCCTCTTCCTGTTTTTTTATTTCCTGAAGGCAGTGGGCAGTGGCACTACTGCATTAGTCAGCAACAACAGAAAGCCTAGTAGTAGTAGTAGTAGACCTCGACCCTTCCCTTGATCTCTTCCTGTTTTGTTATTTTCTGTCAGCAGTGGGCAATGGCACTACTACACTAGGCAGCAACAACAGAAAGCCCTGTAGTAGTAGTCCCCGACCCTTCCCTTGCTCTCTTCCAGTTTTTTCATTGTCTGTAGGCTGTGGGCAGTGGCACTACTACACTAGTGAGCAACAACAGAAAGCCTCGTTGTAGTAGTCCCCGACCTCTCCCTTGCTCTTCTCCTGTTTTTTTTATTTTCTATAGACAGTGGGCTGTGGCACTGCTACACTAGGCAGCAGCAACAGAAAGCCTTGTAATCGTAGTCCCCGACCCCTCCCTTGCTTTCTTACTGGTTTTTTTATTTTATGAAAGCAGTGGGCAGTGGTACTACTACACTAGGCAGCAGCAACAGAAAGCCTTGTAGTCGTAGTCCCCGACCCCTCCCTTGCTCTCTTCCTGTTTTTTTATTTTCTCTAGGCAGTGGGCAGTGGCACTACTTCAGTAGGCAGCAATAACAGAAAGCCTTGTAGCAGTAGTCCCTTACCCGTACCTTGCTCTCTTCCTGTTTTTTTATTTTCTGTCGGCACAGGGCAGTGGCACTTCTACACTAGGCAGCAACAACAGAAAGTCTTACAGTAGTAGTCCATGACCCCTGCCTTGCTCTCTTCCTGTTTTTTATTTTCTGTAGGCTGTGAGCAGTGGCACAACTACACTTTGCAGAAGCAACAGAAACCCTTGTATTAGTAGTCCCTGACCCTTCCCTTGCTCTCTTCCTGTTTTTTTTTTCTTTTGGCAATAGGCAGTGGCACTACTACACTCAGCAGCAACAACAGCAAGAGTTGTAGTAGTAGTCCCTGACCCTTCCCCTGTTTTCTTCCTGTTTTTTTATTTTCTGTAGGCTCTGAGCAGTGGCACTACTACACTAGGCAGCAACAGCAGAAAGCCTTGTAGAAGTAGTCCCCGACCCTTCCCTTGCTCTTTACCTGTTTTTTTATTTTCTTTCGGCAGGGGGCAGTGGCACTACTACACTAGGCAGCAACATCTAAGCCTTATAGTAGTAGTCCCCGACCCTTCCCTTGCTCTCTTCCTGTTTTTTTTTCTGCTGGCAGTGGGAATTGGCAATACTACACTAGACAGCAATAACAGGGTGCATTGTATTAGTAGTCATGATGCTTTAATTTGCTCTCTTCCTGTTTTTTTTTTTTCTGTCGGCAGTGGGCAGAGGCACTACTACACTAGGCAGCAACAATAGAAAGCCTTGTAGTAGTAGACCCCGACCCCTCGCTCTCTTCCAGTTTTTTATTTTCTGTAGGATGTGAGCAGTGGCACTACTACCCTAGACAGCAACAACAGAAACCCTTGTAGTAGTTGTCTCTGACCATCCCTTGCTCTCTTCCTGTTTTCTATTTTCTGTGGGCAGTGGCACTACTACACTAAGCAGCAACAACAGAAAGCATTGTAGTAGTAGTCCCCATCCTTCCCTTTCTCTTCCGGGTTTTTGTTTTCTGTCGGCAGTGAGCAGTGGCACTACTACAGTAGGCAGCAACAACAGAAAGCCTTGTAGCAGAAGTCCCTTACCCGACCTTGCTCTCTTCCTGTTTTTATTTTCTGTCGGCACAGGGCAGTGGCACTTCTACACTAGGGCAGCAACAACAAAGCCTTGTAGAAGTAGTCCCCGACCCTTCCCTTGCTCTTTACCTGTTTTTATTTTCTTCGGCAGTGGGCAGTGGCACTACTACACTAAGCAGCAACAACAGAAAGCATTGTAGTAGTAGTCCCCGATCCTTCCTTTCTCTCTCTCGGTTTTGTTTTCTGTCGGCGGTGGGAAGTGGCACTACTACACTAGGCAGCAACAACAGAAAGCCTTGTAGTAGCAGTCCCCGACCGCTCCCTTGCTCTCTTCCTGTTTTTTATATTTTCTGTGGGTAGTGGCACTACTACACTAGGTAGCAACAACAGAAAGCCTTGTAGTGGTAGTCCCCAACCCTTCAGTTGCTCTCTTCCTGTTTTTTTATTTTCTGTTGGCAGTGGGCAGTGGCACGACTACACTAGGCACCAACTACAGAAAGCCTTGAAGTAGTAGTCCCCAACCCCTCCCTTGCTCTCTTCCTGTTTTTTTTATTTTCTGTTTGGCAGTGGAAATTGGCAATACTACACTAGGCAGCAACAGCAGAAAGCCTTGTTGTAGTTGTCCCCGACCCCTCCCTTGCTCTCTTCCTGTTTTTTATTTTCTGTAGGCTGTGAGCAGTGGCACTACTACAATAGGCAGCAACAACAGAAACCCTAGTAGTAGTAGTCCCCAACCCTTACCTTGCTCTCTTCCTGTTTTTTTTTTCTCTTGGCAGTGGGCAGTGGCACTCTTACACTCGGCAGCAACAATAGAAAGCCTTATTATTGTAGTCACCCACCCCTCCCTTTCTCTCTTCCTGTTTTTTATTTTCTGTTGGCTGTGAGCAGTGGCATTACTACAGTTGACAGCAACAACTGAACACCTTGTTGTAGTCCCCGACCCTTCCCTTGCTCTCTTCTAGTTTTTTTTATTTTCTGTTGACTGTGTGCAGTGGCACTACTACAGTTGGCAGCAACAACTGAACACCTTGTTGTAGTCCCCACCCTTCCTTGCTCTCTTCCTGTTTTTTATTTTCTGTCGGCAGAGGGCAGTGGCACTACTACACTAGGCAGCAAGAACAGATAGACTTGTAGTAGTAGACCCCGACCATTCCCTTGCTGTCTTCCTGTTTTTTGACTTTCTCTAGGCAGTGGGCAGTGGCACTTCTACACTAGGCAGCAACAAAAGAAATCCTCAGAGTAGTAATCCCAGACCCTCCCTTGCTCTGTTACTGTTTTTTTATTTTGTGTTGGCTGAGGGCAGTGGTACTACTACACTTAGGCAGCAACAGCAGAAAGCCTCATAGTAGTAGTCCCTGGCCCATCCCTACCTCTTCCTGTTTTTCATTTTCTGTAGGCTGTGAGCAGTGGCACTACTACACTAGGCAGCAACAACAGAAAGTCTTGTAGTAGTAGTAGTCCATGACCCTTCATTTGCTTTCTTCCTGTTTTCTTATTTTCTGAAGGCAAGGGGCAGTGGCACTACTACACTAGGCAGCGACAACAGAAAGCCTGGTAGTAGTAGTCCCCGACCCTTCCCTTGCTCTTTTCCTGTTTTTCTATTTTCTTTCGGCAATGGGCAGTGCCTTTACTACACTAGGCAGCAACAACTAAGACTCGTAGAAGTAGTATTTGACACTTCCCTCCTCTATTCCTGTTTTTTAACTTATGTAGGCGATGGGCAGTGGCACTACTACACTAGGCAGCAACAACAGAAAGCCTTGTAGTGGTAGTCCCAACCCTTCAGTTGCTCACTTCCTGTTTTTATTTTCTGTCGGCAGTGGGCAGTGGCACGATTCACTAGGGCAGCAACTACAGAAAGCCTTGAAGTAGTAGTCCCTGACCCCTCCCTTGCTCTCTTCTTGTCTTTTTATTTTCTGTCGGCAGTGGGCAGTGGCACTTCTACTCTATGCAGCAACAACAGAAAGACTTGTAGTAGTAGTCCCTGACCCCTCCCTTGCTCTCTCCCTGTTTTTTTATTTTCTGTTGGCAGTCGGCAGTGCACTACTACACTAGGCAAAAACAACAGAAAGTCTTGTAGTAGTAGTCCCCAACCCTTCTGTTGCTCTCTTCCTGTTTTTTTATTTTCAGTCGGCAGTGGCACTACTACCCTAGGCAGCAACAACAGAAAGCCTTGTAGTAGTAGTCCTCGACCATTCCCTTGCTCTCTTCCTGTTTTTGATTTTCTTTCGGCAGTGGGCAGTGAAACTACTACACTAGCAGCAACAACAGAAAGCCTCGTAGTAGTAGTCCCTGACCCTTCCCTTGCTCTCTTCCTGTTTTTTTATTTTCTGTCGGCAGTGGGCAGCGGCTCTACTACACTAGGTAGCAAAAACAGAAAGCCTTGCAGTAGTAGTCCCCAACCCTTCACTTGCTCTCTTCCTGTTTTTTTTTTATTTTCTATCGATATAGGGCATTGGCACTACTATGCTATTCAGCAACAACGGAAAGCATTGTAGTAGTAGTAGTCCTCCACCCTTTCCTTGCTCTCTCCCTGTTTTTTTTATTTTCTGTTGGCAGTGGGAATTGGCAATACTACACTAGGCAGCAACAACAGAAAGCCATGTAGTAGTAGTCCCCGACCCCTCCCTTTCTCTCTTCCTGTTTTTCATTTTCGGTAGCCTGTGAGCAGTGGCACTACTACACTAGGCATCAACAACAGAAACCATTGGTGTAGTATTCCCCGACCCTTCCTTTGCTTTTTTCCTTTTCTTTTTTTCTCTTGGCAGTGGGCAGTGGCTCTACTACACTCGGCAGCAACAACTAAGTCTCATAGTAGTAGTCCCTGACCCTTCACTTGCTCTCTTCCTGTTTTTTTTTTTATTTTCTATCGATAGAGGGCAGTGGCACTACTACACTATTCAGCAACAATGGAAAGCATTGTAGTAGTAGTCCCCGACCCTTCCCTTGCCCTCTCCCTGTTTTTCTATTTTCTGTCGGCAGTGGGCAGTGGCACTACTACACTAGGCAGCAACAACAGAAAGCCTTATAGTAGCATTCCCCGACCCTCCCTTGCTCTCTTTCTGTTTTTTATTTTCTGTAGGCTGTGAGCAGTGGCACTACAATACTAGGCAGCAACAACAGAAAGACTTGTAGTGGTAGACCCGGCCCTTCCCATGCTCTCTTCCTGTTTTTATATTTTCTGTTCGCAGTGGGCAGTGGCCCTTCTACACTAGGCAGCAACAAAAGAAAGCCTTGTAGTAGTAGTCCCCGACTCCTCCCTTGCTCTCTTCCTGTTTTTTTATTTTCTAATGGCTGTGAGCAGTGGCACTACTACACTAGGCAGCAGCTACAGAAAGCCTTGTAGTAGTAGTTCCCAAACCTTCCCGTGCTCTCTTCCTGTTATTCTATTTTCTGTCGGCAATGGGCAGTGGCACTACTACACTAGGCAGCAACAACAGAAAGCATTGTAGTAGTAGTCCCCGACCCTTCCCTTGCTTTCTTTCTTTTTTTATTATTTTCTGCTGGCAGTAGGCAGTGGCACTTTTACACTAGGCAGCAATAACAGAAAGTCTTGTAGTAGTAGTCCCCAACCACTCCCTTGCTCTTTTCCTGTTTTTTTAATTTCTGTTGGCAGTGGGCAGTGGCACTACTATACTCGGCAGCAACAAAAGAAACTCTTGTAGTAGTAGTCCCCGACCCACCCTGCCTCTTCCTGTTTTTTTATTTCCGGAAGGCAGTTGACAGTGACACTACTACACTAGGCAGCAACAACAGAAAGCCTTGTAGTAGTAGTGCCCGACCCTTCCCTTGCTCTCTTTCTGTTTTTTTATTTTCTGTAAGCTGTGAGCAGTGTCACTACAACACTAGGCAACGACAATAGAAAGCCTTGTAGTGGTAGTCCCCGAGCCTTCCATTGCTCCATTTCTATTTTTATATTTTCTGTTGGCAGTGGGCAGTGACATTACTACACTAGGCAGCAACAACAGAAAGTCTTGTAGTAGTAGTGTCGACCCTTCCCTTGCTGTCTTCCAGTTTTTTATTTTCTGTGATCAGTGGCATTACTACACTAGGCAGCAACAACAGAAAGCCATGTAGTAGTAGTCTACGACTCTTACCTTGCTCTCTTCCTGTTTTTTTATTTTCTGTGGGCAGTGGCACTACTACACAAAGCAGCAACAACAGAAAGCATTGTAGTAGTAGTCCCCGACCCTTCCCTTGCTCTAATCCTGTTTTTTTTATTTTCGGTTGGCAGTGGGAATTGGCAATACTACACTAGGCAGCAACAACAGAAAGCCAGGTAGTAGTAGTCCCCGACCCCTCCCTTTCTCTCTTCCTGTTTTTCATTTTCGGTAGCCTGTGAGCAGTGGCAATAATACACTAGGCATCAACAACAGAAACCATTGGTGTAGTATTCCCCGACCCTTCCTTTGCTTTTTTCCTTTCCTTTTTTTCTCTTGGCAGTGGGCAGTGGCTCTACTACACT
Organism: Neoceratodus forsteri; assembly: GCA_016271365.2. Taxonomy (NCBI): domain Eukaryota; kingdom Metazoa; phylum Chordata; order Ceratodontiformes; family Ceratodontidae; genus Neoceratodus; species Neoceratodus forsteri. Next base: position 1,344,268,959 of record CM057454.1, read on the forward strand.
CGGCAGCAACAACTAAGTCTCATAGGATAGAGGGCAGAGGCACTACTACACTATTCAGCAACAACGGAAAGCATTGTAGTAGTAGTCCCCGACCCTTCCCTTGCTCTCTCCCTGTTTTTCTATTTTCTGTCGGCAGTGGGCAGTAGCACTACTACACTAGGCAGCAACAACTGAAAGCCTTATAGTAGCAGTCCCCGACCTCTCCCTTGCTCTCTTCCTGTTTTTTTATTTTCTGTAGGCTGTGAGCAGTGGCACTACTATACTAGGCAGCAACAACAGAAAGACTTGTAGTGGTAGACCTGCCCTTCCCATGCTCTCTTCCTGTTTTTATATTTTCTGTTGGCAGTGGGCAGTGGCCCTTCTACACTAGGCAGCAACAACAGAAAGCCTTGTAGTAGTAGTCCCTGACTCCTCCCTTGTTCTCTTCCTATTTTTTATTTTCTAATGGCTGTGAGCAGTGGCACTACTACACTAGGCAGCAGCTACAGAAAGCCATGTAGTGGTAGTCTCCGACCCTGCCCTTGCTCACTTCCTGTTTTTTTATTTTCTATAGGCTGTGGGTAGTGGCACTACTACAGTAGGCAGCAACCACAGACAGCCTTGTAGTAGTAGTTCCCAAACCTTCCCGTGCTCTCATCCTGTTATTTTATTTTCTGTCGGCAATGGGCAGTGGCACTACTACACTAGGCAGCAACAACAGAAAGCATTGTAGTAGTAGTCCCCGACCCTTCCCTTGCTCTCTTCCTTTTTTTATTATTTTCTGCTTGCAGTAGGCAGTGGCACTATTACACTAGGCAGCTGTAACCCCTAGATGGCACTATCCCAGGGGCTACTACCCCTGCCTGATTTGCCACTAACAGGTTGAGGGGCCTGGATCCGATGGCGGGTGCCTCCACCCAGAGGTCAGGGTTTGCAATAGTTAAACTAACTTGGTCACAGCCCTCTGGGACACTGCAACCCCCCTTTCTTCCCACTAGTTGCCCACACAATATATCAGAAATACCTTCACAGTATACACTTACCCCCAGGTCTGGTTCAGGCACTGGGACCTCCTGTAAATAAGATACTGTGCAACAATCACAGTACAATACTTTAACATAGACAAATACCTCAGGCAGTATAACTTTGCTGAAACAAGCAGCTCTGATTTATTTAGGGGGGATATAACAAGGACAGGTGGAAATCAGGTTAATTAGCTTATCACTTTATTCATCTACCTATGGCTCTGTGCCCAGGCCTATCCCTACCAGTTACTGTCCCTGGGTACCTAAGCCCTAGTGGCTAGTCCAAACCGTGGCAGCTGGATTCACTTGAGCTACGCAAGCCTCCTCACACATTTATATGGTAAACAGTAACAGGCAAAAGTCCTTTAATGGCAGCAGGATTCACTTGAGGTACACAAGCCTCTTCACACATTTATATGGTAAACAGAAAGTACTATACCAGGCAGGCTGCTTCTCTATCCCGATCGCAATTACTGCACAAAACCCGGGAGAACACACAGCAGATTCAGTTCCTGACAGACCAAGCACAATTCAGCAATTTCTCCAGTCTTCTACAGGGTGAGCCTGGTTTCTACCCTTCAGATATCCTTTGATTCTCTTCACAGGACGGATTCAGTCCTAACAAGCAGTTACACAAGCTGCAGACTGGAACTTAGTGCCTTACACACGTTTCCCGACTAAAACTGCACACCGAAAAAGCACAGGGCTCCTTCCCTCTTCACTGCCAGTGCTCAACTGAAACTCCAGCAGACAAAACCGGGCACTTCCTTTGAGTTCCTCCCAGTTCTTGGCTGGATTGGCTGTCACTCACAATAGACTGCCCTGTTGGTCCAAAAAGGCGCCGAAGTCCAAACTACATCTCCCAGAGTCACTGCCCATACAATCCTCTTGTGGCTGGCTCAAATTATGAGTCCAAGTTCTGATTCGTCCAAGGCACCATTTTAGAGCTACCTTAACCCACACTGATTGGTCCAGTTCAGCAGTTCAAAACTAGAATGGGAAACTAGGCAAACACAGTTCTGACGGCAAAGAAAGCAGGTTAGACAAACTGTATTTTCATTATTACTCTAAATGATTTCTGGCAAACAGTTACATCTTTCAGATAGGTTCCCTTTGCTCTCCTAGTGACTGCAAATTGGAGTGAATTGGCAGCAGCTCGAGTGGTACTCAAGCAAAGAAACACACAGTCCCCCCAATACAAACTAATTATGTCTGCAAGCAGACAGCTCTGAAAGAGACAGTACCAGAGGCTCTAAAAACACTCACTGATAAATGGCTTAAAAGCCAAACACCATTCAGGCTTGGAGCATTCAAGCAAGCTCCTGGAAGTCTTTTGGGAACCCCCATTTGCAGGGGGGTAACACAGCAATAACAGAAAGTATTGTAGTAGTAGTCCCCAACCCTTCCCTTGCTCTTTTCCTTTTTTTTTAATTTCTGTTGGCAGTGGGCAGTGGCACTACTATACTCAGCAGCAGCAAAAGAAACTCTTATAGTAGTAGTCCCTGACCCCCCTTGCCTCTTCCTGTTTTTTTATTTCCTGAAGGCAGTTGACAGTGACACTACTACATTAGGCAGCAACAGCAGAAAGCCTTGTAGTAGTAGACCACGACCCCTCCCTTGCTCTCATTCTGTTTTTTTATTTTCTGTAAGCTGTGAGCAGTGTCACTACAACACTAGGCAGCGACAACAGAAAGCCTTGTAGTGGTAGTCCCCGAGCCTTCCATTGCTCTATTTCTATTTTTATATTTTCTGTTGGCAGTGGGCAGTGGCACTACTACACCAGGCAGCAACAACAGAAAGCCTTGTAGTAGTAGTGTCGACCCTTCCCTTGCTCTCTTCCAGTTTTTTTATTTTCTGTGATCAGTGGCATTACTACACCAGGCAGCAACAACAGAAAGCCTTGTAGTAGTAGTGTCGACCCTTCCCTTGCTCTCTTCCTGCTTTTTTATTTTCTGCGGGCAGTGGCACTACTACACTAAGCAGCAACAACAGAAAGCATTGTAGTATTAGTCCCCGATCCTTCCCTTTCTCTCTTCTGGTTTTTTTGTTTTTTGTCGGCAGTGGGTAGAAGCACAACTACACTAGGAAGCACCAACAGAAAGACTTGTAGTAGAAGTCCACGACCCCTCCCTTGCTCTCTTCCTGTTTTTTTATTTTCTATAGACTGTGAGCAGTGTTCCTACTACACTAGGCAGTGACAACAGAAAGGCCTTGTAGTGGTAGTCCCCGACCCTTCCATTGCCGTTTTCCTGTTTTTATATTTTACTGTTGGCAGTGGGCAGTGACACTACAACACTAGGCAGCAAGAACAGAAAACCTTGTAGTAGTAGTCCCCGACCCTTCCTCTGTTCTCACATGTTTTTTTATTTTCTATTGGCTGTGAGCAGTGGCACTACTACACTAGGCAGCAACAACAGAAAGCCATGTAGTAGTAGTCTCGATGCTTCTATTGCTCTCTTCCTGCTTTTTTTTTTCTGGCAGTGGCACTACTACACTAAGCAGCAACAACAGAAAGCATTGTAGTATTAGTCCCCGATCCTTCCCTTTCTCTCTTCTGGTTTTTTGGTTTTTTGTCGGCAGTGGGTAGAAGCACAACTACACTAGGAAGCACCAACAGAAAGACTTGTAGTAGAAGTCCACGACCCCTCCCTTGCTCTCTTCCTGTTTTTTTATTTTCTATAGACTGTGTGCAGTGTTACTACTACACTAGGCAGCGACAACAGAAAGGCCTTGTAGTGGTAGTCCCCGAACCTTCCATTGCAGTTTTCCTGTTTTTATATTTTCTGTTGGCAATGGGCAGTGACACTACAACACTAGGCAGCAAGAACAAAAAACCTTGTAGTAGTAGTCCCCGACCCCTTCTTTGCTCTCTTTATGTTTTTTTTATTTTCTATTGGCTGTGAGCAGTGGCACTACTACACTAGGCAGCAACTACAGAAAGCCATGTAGTGGTAGTCCCAGACCCTTCCCTTGCTCTCTTCCTTTTTTTTTAATTTCTGTCAGCAGTGGCAGAGGCACTACTACACTAGGCATCAACAACAGAAAGCCTTGCAGTAGTAGACCCCGACCCCTCCCTTGCTCTTTTCCTGTTTTTTTTAATTTATGTCGGAAGTGGGCAGTGGCACTACTACACTAGGCAAAAACAACAGAAAGCCTTGTAGTAGTAGTCCCCAACCCTTCTGTTGCTCTCTTCCCGTTTTTTTATTTTCAGTCGGCAGTGGGCAGTGGCACTACTACACTAGGCAGCAACAACAGAAAGCCTTGTAGTAGTAGTAGTCCTCGACCCTTCCCTTGCTCTCTTCCTGTTTTTTGATTTTCTTTCGGCAGTGGGCAGTGGAACTACTACACTAGCAGCAAAAACAGAAAGCCTTGCTGTAGTAGTCCCCAACCCTTCACTTGCTCTCTTCCTGTTTTTTTTTTTTATTATCTATCGATATAGGGCAGTGGCACTACTACACTATTCAGCAACAGCGGAAAGCATTGTAGTAGTAGTCCTCGACCCTTCCCTTGCTCTCTCCCTGTTTTTTTATTTTCTGAAGGCAATGGGCAGTTGCAGTACTACACTAGGAAGCAACAACCAAAAGCCTAGTAGTAGTAGTCCCCGACCCTTCCCTTGCTCTATTCCTGTTTTTTTTATTTTCTGTTGGCAGTGGAAATTGGCAATACTACACTAGGCAGCAACAGCAAAAAGCCATGTAGTAGTCCCCGACCCCTCCCTTTCTCTCTTCCTGTTTTTCATTTTCGGTAGCCTGTGAGCAGTGGCACTACGACACTAAGCATCAACAACAGAAACCATTGGTGTAGTATTCCCCGACCCTTCCTTTGCTTTTTTCCTTTTCTTTTTTTCTGTTGGCAGTGGGCAGTGGCTCTACTACACTCGGCAGCAACAATCAAGTCTCATAGTAGTAGTCCCCGACCCTTCACTTGCTCTCTTCCTGTTTTTTTTTTTATTTTCTATCGATAGAGGTCAGTGGCACTCTACACTATTCAGCAACAACGGAAAGCATTGTAGTAGTAGTCCCCGACCCCTCCCTTGCTCTCTCCCTGTTTTTCTATTTTCTGTCGGCGGTGGGCAGTGGCACTACTACACTAGGCAGCAACAACAGAAAGCCTTATAGTAGCAGTCCCCGACCCCTCCCATGCTCTCTTCCTGTTTTTTTTATTTTCTGTAGGCTGTGAGCAGTGGCACTACTATACTAGGCAGCAACAACAGAAAGACTTGTAGTGGTAGACCCGGCCCTTCCCATGCTCTCTTCCTGTTTTAATATTTTCTGTTCGCAGTGGGCAGTGGCCCTTCTACACTAGGCAGCAACAACAGAAAGCCTTGTAGTAGTAGTTCCCGACTCCTCCCTTGCTCTCTTCCTGTTTTTTTATTTTCTAATGGCTGTGTGCAGTGCCACTACTACACTAGGCCGCAGCTACAGAAAGCCATGTAGTGGTAGTCTGCGACCCTACCCTTGCTCACTTCCTTTTTTTTTTATTTTCTATAGCTGTGGGTAGTGGCACTACTACACTAGGCAGCAACCATAGAAAGCCTTGTAGTAGTAGTTCCCAAACCTTCCCGTGCTCTCTTCCTGTTATTTTATTTTCTGTCGGCAATGGGCAGTGGCACTACTACACTAGGCAGCAACAACAGAAAGCATTGTAGTAGTAGTCCCCGACCCTTCCCTTGCTTTCTTCCTTTTTTTATTATTTTCTGCTGGCAGAAGGCAGTGGCACTATTACACTAGGCAGTAATAACAGAATGTCTTGTAGTAGTAGTCCCCGACCCCCCCTTGCCTCTTCCTGTTTTTTTATTTCCCGAAGGCAGTTGACAGTGACACTACTACATTAGGCAGCAACAGCAGAAAGCCTTGTAGTAGTAGACCCCGACCCCTCCCTTGCTCTTTTCCTGTTTTTTTATTTTCTGTCGGAAGTGGGAAGTGGCAATATTACACTAGGCAGCAACAACAGAAAACCTTGTAGTAGTAGTCCCCTACTCCACCCTTGCTCTCTTTCTGTTTTTTTATTTTCTGTAAGCTGTGAGCAGTGTCACTACAACACTAGGCTGCGACAACAGAAAGCCATGTAGTGGTAGTCCCCGAGCCTTCCATTGCTCTATTTCTATTTTTATATTTTCTGTTGGCAGTGGGCAGTGGCACTACTACACTAGGCAGCAACAACAGAAAGCATTGTAGTAGTAGTCCCCGACCCTTCCCTTGCTTTCTTCCTTTTTTCATTATTTTCTGCTGGCAGTAGGCAGTGGCACTATTACACTAGGCAGCAATATCAGAAAGTCTTGTAGTAGTAGTCCCCAACCCCTCCCTTGCACTTTTCCTGTTTTTTTAATTTCTGTTGGCAGTGGGCAGTGGCACAACTATACTCGGCAGCAACAAAAGAAACTCTTGTAGTAGTAGTCCTCGACCCCCCCCTTGCCTCTTCCTGTTTTTTTATTTCTCGAAGGCAGTTGACAGTGACACTACTACATTAGGCAGCAACAGCAGAAAGCCTTGTAGTAGTAGACCCCGACCCCTCCCTTGCTCTTTTCCTGTTTTTTTATTTTCTGTCGGAAGTGGGAAGTGGCAATACTACACTAGGCAGCAACAACAGAAAGCCTTGTAGTGGTAGTCCCCGAGCCTTCCATTGCTCTATTTCTATATTTTCTGTTGGCAGTGGGCAGTGACACTACTACACTAGGCAGCAACAACAGAAAGTCTTGTAGTAGTAGTGTCGACCCTTCCCTTGCTCTCTTCCAGTTTTTTTATTTTCTGTGATCAGTGGCATTACTACACTAGGCAGCAACAACAGAAAGCCATGTAGAAGTAGTCTACGACGCTTCCCTTGCTCTCTTCCTGCTTTTTTTATTTTCTGTGGGCAGTGGCACTACTACACTAAGCAGCAACAACAGAAAGCATTGTAGTATTAGTCCCCGATCCTTCCCTTTCTCTCTTCTGGTTTTTTTGTTTTTTGTCGGCAGTGGGTAGAAGCACAACTACACTAGGAAGCACCAACAGAAAGACTTGTAGTAGAAGTCCACGACACCTCCCTTGCTGTGTTCCTGGTTTTTTATTTTCTATAGGCTGTGAGCAGTGTTACTACTACACTAGGCAGCGACAACAGAAAGGCCTTGTAGTGGTAGACACCGACCCTTCCATTGCCGTTTTCCTGTTTTTATATTTTCTGTTGGCAGTGGGCAGTTACACTACAACACTAGGCAGCAAGAACAGAAAACCTTGTAGTAGTAGTCCCCGACCCCTTCCTTGCTCTCTTCATGTTTTTTTTATTTTCTATTGGCTGTGAGCAGTGGCACTACTACACTAGGCAGCAACTACAGAAAGCCGTGTAGTGGTAGTCCCAGACCCTTCCCTTGCTCTCTTCCTTTTTTTTTAAATTTCTGTCAGCAGGGGCAGAGGCACTTCTACACTAGGCATCAACAACAGAAAGCCTTGTAGTAGTAGTTCCCGACCCTTCCCTTGATCTGTTCCTGTTTTTTTTTATTTTCTGTAGCTTGTGAGCAGTGGCACTACTACTCTAGGGAGCAACAACAGAAAGCCTTGTAGTAGTAGTCCCCAACCCTTTCTTTGCTCTCTACCTGTTTTTTTTATCTTCTGTCTGCAGTGGGCAGTGACACTACTACACTAGGCAGCAACAACAGAAAGCCCTGTTCTGGTAGCCACCGACCCCTCTCTTGCTCTCTTCCTGTTCTTTTATTTTCTTTTGTCAGTGGGCAGTGGCACTACTTCACTAGGCAGCAACAACAGAAATCCTTGTTGTAGTAGTCCCCAACCCCTAACTTGCTCTCTTCCTGTTTTTTTATTTTCTGTCGGCAGTGGGCAGTGGCACGACGACACTAGGCAGCAACTACAGAAAGCCTTGAAGTAGTTGTCCCTGACCCCTCCCTTGCTCTCTTCCTGCTTTTTTTATTTTCTGTCGGCAGTGGGAGGTGGCACTTCTACTCTATGCAGCAACAACAGAAAACCTTGTAGTAGCAGTCCCCGACCCTTCCCTTGCTCTCTTCCTCTTTTTTTATTTTCTGCAGGCTGTCAGCAGTGACTTTACTACACTAGGCAGCAGCAACAGAAAGGCTTGTAGTGGTAATCCCCTAACCTTCCCTTGCTCTCTTCCTGTTTTTTTATTTTCTGTTGGCAGTAGACAGTGGCACTACTACACTAGGCAACAACAACAGAAAGCCTTGTAGTAGTAGTCCCCAACGTTTCCGTTGTTCTCTTCCTGTTTTTTTATTTTCAGTCGGCAGTGGGCAGTGGCATTACTACATTAGGCAGCAACAACATAAAGCCTTGTAGTAGTAGTCCCCAACACTTCCCTTGCTCTCTTTCTATTTTTTTGACTTTCTGTAGGCAGAGGGCAGCAGCACTTCTACACTAGGCAGCAACAACAGTAAGCCGTGTAGTAGTAGTCTACGACCCTTCCCTTGCTATCTTCCTGCTTTTTTATTTCCTGTGGGCAGTGGCACTACTACACAAAGCAGCAACAATTGAAAGCATTGTAGTATTAGTCCCCGATCCTTCCATTTCTGTCTTCCAGTTTTTTGGTTTTTTGTTGTCAGAGGGTAGTAGCACAACTACACTTGGAAGCACCAACAGAAAGCCTTGTAGTAGAAGTCCTCGACACCTCCCTTGCTCTCTTCCTGTTTTTTAATTTCTGTAGGCTGTGAGCAGTAGCACTTCTACACTAGGCAGCAACAACAGAAAGCCTTGTAGTAGCAGTCCCTGACCCCTCCCTTGCTCTCTTCCTGTTTTTTTTATTTTCTATAGGCTGTGAGCAGTGTTACTACTACACTAGGCAACGACAACAAAAAGCCTTGTAGTGGTAGTCCCTGATCCTTCCATTGCCCTCTTCCTGTTTTTATATTTTCTTTTGGCAGTGGGCAGTGGCACTACTACACTAGGCTGCAAGAACAGAAAACCTTGTAGTAGTAGTCCCCGACCCTTCCCTTGCTCTCTTCCTGTATATTTATTTTCTGTTGGCAGTGGGCTGTGGCACTACTATACTAGGCAGCAACAACAGAAAGCCTTGTAGTAGTAGTCCCTAACCCTTCCCTTGCTCTCCTCCTGTTTTTTTATTTTCTGTGGGCAGTGGCAATACTACACTAGGCAGCAACAACAGAAAGCCTTGTAGTAGTAGTCTCCGACCCTTCCCTTAATCTCTTCCTGTTTTTTTATTTTCTCTGGGCAGTGGCTTTACTACACTAAGCAGCAACAACAGAAAGCATTGTAGTAGTAGTACCCTATCCTTCCCTTTCTCTCTTCTGTTTTTTTGGTTTTTTGTCGGCAGTGGGTAGTGGCACAACTACACTAGGAAGCAAAAACAGAAAGCCTTGTAGTAGAAGTCCCCGACCCCTCCCTTACTCTCTTCCTGTTTTTTTTGTTCTGAAGGCTGTGACCAGTGGTGAGCCTTGTAGTGGTAGTCCCCGACCCTTCCATTGCTCTCTTCTTTTTTTATATTTTCTGTTGGAAATGGGCAGTGGCACTACTACACTAGACAGCAAGAACAGAAAACCTTGTAGTAGTGTAACCCCTAGATGGTGCTATCCCAGGGGCTACTACCCCTGCCTGATTTGCCACTAACAGGTTGAGGGGCCTGGATCCAATGGCGGGTGCCTCCACCCAGAGGTCAGGGTTTTCAATAGTTAAACTTACTTGGTCACAGCCCTCTGGGACACTGCAACCCCTTTCTTCCCACTAGTGGCCCACACAATATATCAGAATTACCTTCACAGTATAACACTTACCCCAGGGCTGGTTCAGGCACTGGACCTCCTGTAAAATAAGATACAGTGCAACAATCACAGTACAATACTTTAACATAGACAAATACATCAGGCAGTATAACTTTGCTGAAACAAGCAGCTCTGATTTATTTAGGGGGAATATAACAAGGACAGGGGGAAATCAGGTTAATTAGCTTATCACTTTACTATCTATCTATGGCTCTGTGCATAGGCCTATCCCTACCAGTTACTGTCCCTGGGTACCCAAGCCCTAGTGGCTAGTGCAAACTGTGGCAGCTGGTAGGGGCCCTTCACACAGTGAAAGAAAAATTAGTTTAAACAGTCAGCAGTACAGTGATTCCATTTGGATTTAATGTGGCAATTCAACAGGAGCGACCTGAATTAGTACTCACGACCTCCAAACAAGATAGGGTCCTTCAACGTCAACAGGGCTACTCTTGATCTCCACGAGACTCTTCACACATTTATATGGTAAAAAGAAAGTACTATACCAGGCAGGCTGCTTCTCTATCGATCGCAATTACTGCACAATACCGGAGAACACACAGCAGATTCAGTTCCTGACAGACCGAGTGCAATTCAACAATTTCTCCAGTCTTCTGCAGGGTGAGCCTGGTTTCTACTCTTCAGAGATCCTTTGATTCTTTTCACAGGACGGATTCAGTCCTAACAAGCAGTTACACAAGCTGCAGACCGGAACTCTGGGCCTTACACACGTTTTTTGACTGAAACTGTGCACTGAAGGAGCACAGGGTTTCTTTCCCCTTCACTGCCAGAGCTAAATTGAAACTCCAACAGACAAAACCGGGCACTTCCTTTGAGTTCCTCCCAGTTCTTGACTGGATTGGCTGTCACTCACAATGGACTGCTGCTGTTGGTCCAAAAAGGCGCCTAAGTCTAAACTACATCTCCCAGAGTCACTGCCCATACAATCCTCTTGTGGCTGGCTCAGATTATGAGTCCAAGTTCTGATTCGTCCAAGGCACCATTTTAGAGCTAACTAACCCCACACTGATTGGTCCAGTTCAGCAGTTCAAAACCAGAATGGAGATCTAGACAGACACAGTTCTGACTGCAAAGAAAGCAGGTTAGACAAACTGTAATTTCATTATTACTGTAAATGATTTCTGGCAACAGTTACATCTTTCAGATAGGTTCCCTTTGCACTCCTAGTGACTGCAAAATGGAGTGAATTGGCAGCAGCTCAGTGGTACTCAAACAGAGAAGCACACAGTCCCCATACAAACTAATTATGTCTGCAAGCAGACAGCTCTTAAAGAGACAGTACCAGAGGCTCTAAAACACTCACTGATAAATGGCAAACTGCACAAACACCATTCAGGCTTGGAGCATTCAAGCAAGCTCCTGGAAGTCTTTTGGGAACCCCATTTTCGGGGGTTACACCCTTCCTGACCTGGGAAAGCTTGACGTCCATCAAGAAGTACCCCATAAGTTTCAACTGCAACCATATACATTTGCATTAGGCTCGCACATGTAATCATCAGTCAATATATCATTTTACCAAGAACACATTTCTGAAACATTGTAGTACGTCACTCTTTACACAGTATTACATACACATTGTACCATAACTCAAGTTATTACCTCTTGTACATGAAACCTGAAGAGAGGGGGCCCTTCCCTATCAGTTACCTTGGGGCTGGACGGGGCAAGGGCACCATACTTAGAGGGCAACACAAGTAACTTGGAATTAGCACTGATGCTCAGTTTGGGCAATGAGCTCGGGGACACATACACTCCTTTATGGACAACATAGAGAGGCAAGTCCACAGGCCTCCCAAGTGAATCATAACTGAGGTGCACCACAGGCTTTACAGCTCGATCAGTCTTTCTAGGGGGGGAACTGTTACAGTCTCTGCACTCTGAGCCTCATTTTCAGCATTGTCCTCACTTGTCAGGAGTCTCCATGGGGAGAGAGGCTAGAACTTGGGACACTTTCAGCTCCAGGAGTTACAGTTTCTGAGTCCACAACATTTGGCTCGCATGGAGAGCTTTCGGACACTGGCAGTGGACTGTCAGGGCACTCAAAATACTCTTCTTGTTCTGGTGTATCACCAGTCTGACCCAATCCATCATTTTCCTCCCTTGAAAGCTCAAACAGTTCAACCATGCACAATGATTCCATTTCATCTGATCTGATGCTTTGCACTTCACTTTCTGGGAGCATTGGCTCCAGGGACGAAGCTGGGGCTTGGACAGTCCAGAAGGCCCAGCTTCATCTCCAGTATTGACTAGGGATTGCCCAAACAATTGACTCAGTTCGTAAGAAGGATAGTATTCAAAGTCACTCACTTTCTTCCGATATGGACTGACAGTCATGCTCAACTGGGACTTGTGGGGGAACACTTTAACTTTGCTTCTGTAGGTGCAGACTTTCTTGATCTTTCTTAGCAGCAGCTCTAGTCACTGGTCCAGAGGGGCATCTTCTAGGGCTCAGACTCAATTAAGATTTGTCCAATGGGCAGTAAATGATTTCTATGCATTGTTTTACATCTTTTGAATTATTCTCAGGCCTTACTTTGAACACTGGCAGATCATCTAGTTTGCCCACTACAATGTGAGGGAGATGGTGCCATCTGTCAGCAATCTTGTGCTTGCCATGGAGTCCCAGATTTCTTAGCAATACCAATCTCCCTCCTGGAGTTCCTGTGCTTTCACCTTTTATCATACCTTTCTTTGTTGGCCAGATTTCTTTTGGCAGCCATGGTTTGAGCCAGTTGATACGCATGAGTTAGCTGGGCCTTTAACTTTTGCACATACTGTAAATAGTTGTCAGCTTGAACCCCATCAGGAGACCCCAAAACACACATCTACCGGTAGTTGAGCTCTCTTCCAAACATCAGGCGTGAGGGGAGAACCCAGTGGCATCACTTTGGTACAGTTATAAGCATGTACCAGGGTGCTAATTTGTTGGCTTCATCTAGGCTTTCCTTTGGGTGCAGGGTGCCTAGCATATCTAGCAAAGTGCGTTTAAACGCTCAGGCTGTGGGTCCCCTGGGGTGGTAAGGAGTGGTTCTGGACTCGCACTCCCACAGAGAAAGCATTTCTTTGATCAGACGACTCTCAAAGTCTCTCCTTGATCAGAATGGATTCTTTGTGGAGCCCCATAGTGAACACAAAAGTTCTCTACAAGTACTTTGGCCACAGTGGATGCTTTCTGGTCTTTGGTGGGAAAAGCTTGGGCATATCTCGTGAAATGGTCAGTGACCACCAGCACATTAATGATATTTCTTTGATCTGACTCCAAACTCAGAAAATCAATACAGACCAGCTCCATGGGTGCACTGGTGATGATGTTAACAAGGGGGGCAGCTCTCTGGGGCAAAGCTTTCCTCTGTAAGCAGCGACTACAAGTTTGAATGTGTTGCTCCACATCACCCCCCATCTTAGCCAATAGAATCTGGATCTCACCAAGTCAAGTGTTCTGTCTATACCAAGGTGCCCCATGGTTGTGCAAGGACCTCAGTACTGAGTCTCGAAAGGCAGTGGGCAGCACTAGTTGTTGTTGTCTACTTGTCCCCTCTGTCTACTGTTTCTCTGTATAACAGTTTATTGATCAGTTTCAACTTAGGACCTTCTTTGTATAACAGTGCAGTTCTCAAATCAGTGGAGCGTAATTTGGACACATCTTTTCCTGCATAGAGGGCTTCTAAAGCTGCTTTGATCATGGGATCAATGAGTTGAGCCTGCGAATACTGTCATTGTCCAGCTGAGGCAGTGCACCAATGTCTATTGCAGAAAAGTGGCACAAGCAGCAGGTATGCAATTCTCAGAGGTCCCAAGCAATCCACCATGCAGTCCACTGAGTCCGTGGACATTTGTTCCTCCCTGTCAAACTTCCGGCAGAGTGCCCGAATGTCAGGTTCTGCCAATCGGACCAGTCATTCTGGGGAACAGGCCTCCGGAGAGCATCAGCATCTATGTGGCTCAGACCTGCTCGGTATTCAGAGCATAGTCATATGTAGATAATGGAAAGCCACCTATGGCCAGTGGCATCCAACTTAGCTGAGGTCTGCACAGAGGTCAAAGGATTATTGTCAGTTTTACTAGTATTTTAGCCCCATACAAGTACTCATGGAATTGGTCAACAATAGCCCACTTCAAGCTAGGAACTCTAACTATGTACAGGATAGTTCTTTCGGATGGGGTCAGGCTTCTACTGGCAAGGCCACTGGTCTCAGGCCATTCTCGTGCTCTTGGTACAACACAGCCCCCAACCCTGTAAGCTAGCATCAGTGTGCAGGACGTAAGGTTTTCTTGGATCGGCATAGGCCTGCACTGGAGCATGGGTATGCTGATATATGATCTCATGAAAAGCAGTCTCACAATCAGGAGTCCAGTGGGCCCCAAATACGTCACTCGGACGAAAATACACTCTTTCAGTCTTGAGGGACGCTGACTTTTGGTATTTTTTGTGGGTTGGGGGATACCCTTGAGTAAGGTTAAGTAAAGGACGGATCACTCTTGAATAGTCCTTGATGAAATGCCGATAATAACCACAGAATCCCAGGAATCTTTGCAGTTCTTTTAGATTTTTGTGCTGTGGCCAGGTGGTCAAGGCCTCAGCTTTACTTGGGTCGGTCTCTATTCCCTCGGTGGATACTATGTGTCCCACATACTTTACTGATGTTTGAAAGAATTGACACTTATCAATGGACGGTTTAAGGCCAAAGTCCTCCAGTCGGTCCAATACCTTAAATAAACTGCTCTCATGTTCCTCCAGTGAGCTGCCAAACACAATAACATCATCTAGGTATACCAGGCACTCTAGTAAGTTCATGTCCCCACTGCACACTCCATCAATCGTTGAAAAGTGGCTGGGCACCCTGAAATCCTGGGCATCCTCATGAATTCATAGAAATAGCCCGGACAGATAAAGGCTGTCTTCTCATGGTCCTCTGGGAGCCATCGGGATCTGGTAGTACCCACTGCGGAGATCCAGCACAGAGAACCACTTGCTCCGTTTAGGCAGTCAAAGCATCCTGAATGGGGCATTGTGTACTGATCAGGATAGTCCGCCCGGTTTAAGGTGCGATAATCACACACATCCTTACTGTTCCATTCTTTTCCTCACTACCACAATGGGGAAGCATAAGGGCTTCTGATTCTTGTATTACACCAGCAGCTAACATTTCTTGCAGATGCCGCTCACATCATCTATGTAAGCAGGTGCGACGTCGTAGAACTCTCACGAAATGGTCTTTCGTCATGCAGCCGGATATTGTGCTCAGCTCCTTGCACGCATCCTACATCCCATTCCTTTAAAGAAAACACCTGGTCTCTCTGGGCAAGCTTCTCACTAACCCTCACTTTCCATTCAGCTGGCAGCGGGGAGTCGCCGAAATCAAACAAGTCAGGCGTTACTCTGTCATTCTTCCTTGAACTCTTGTTGCTGGGCAGCACTGCAGTGTCTGCACAATGCACAATAGCCAGGATGCAACCTCTATTTACTCGAATGTCTCTTTCAGACACATTATGAACTTGAACCATTACCCTGATGGCATAAGCATGGGCTCTAGCGGGCAAAATACTAGGCTTGACCAGCAGTCCCTCTGGCAATTTTCCATCGCCCGGTGCATCCAACATTAATATTTTATTCTTAACATCCTTTCTGATACGGACCTCTCCTGTAAGGTACACTGGGCATTTGGCGCCAGGATCAGAGACTCAGGATCCTTCTTCCATACAATTCCGACCGTTCCTCTGGTTCTATTTTTTCAGCATCTCTCTGTGCCTCATAGGCCTTCTTAATTAAAGCGGAACTCTTAAAGCTCTACTAGTCTTTGACCCCTGTTTTCATAACACAACTGTGCCAGCCTTCCGAACATATGAGCATTTGTTCCAATCAACAAAGGGACACCATCATACAGTCCAGTGGGGGACACACTAAGGCTAGGGTCTCTACTTGTTTGGCCACTCCAGCCAGCCACGGGTAGGGGAAAGACAGCCAAATTCGGATATACCGGAATAGGGGTAGGCCTTCTCACTTAACCCCTATACATGCAGTCCTTCTAATGGTTGTAAGGGTACATCTGACAAATGCTTCTGATACCAATCCTGGAACATAATTGTCACTTGGGAGCCACTGTCTAATACAGCTCTTGTAGACACTCCATTCACCTTTACAGTGGTCTCCATGGAGGGACCCACTATTCTGGACCAGTCTGGAGAGGCGGTAGTGGGGGCCTGGGCAACTGACCTTGCCACAAAAGGATGTGAGTTAGCATTTTTGGTGCCCTCACTGGGATCATTTCGTGCACCTCTTAACCACTGATTTGTTCTCTGAAGCTCTCCTTGTAGCCTATATGCAACTTTGTCCAGTGTCTTTTGGGACCGGCATTCCCTTTTCATGTGCCCATCCTTCCCACAATTATAGCAAAACATACTTTCTGGAGTTTGAGCAGGCCGAGGCACCACACTGGGAGCCAGGGCGGGGTATTACTAACTGGAAACCTTGGTGCCATCTCTGTCTGCGGCGTGATAAGCATTTGGAGACATCTCGTCAGTTTCTCCACTTCCATGGTCAAGGGTCCAGAGTTGAACGCTGTTATCAGCAGGAGATACATGGTGGTACCCCCACCCTCACCAAACATGGCGGATAGGTCAAGGCCCGTACTTGCAGGTGTGGCCTTCATAAAGGGACTGTTTTGAATTCCGGATCTCTCAACAGTTCGCCCCATTGTGGCATATCTTTTTCCTTGTCAGAGCACTCATTGACTGCCAACTTCTGCCCCTGAACTTCACTTGATGGGCCACACTCAGTCACTCGGGTCGTAGCCGCAGCTATTGGTGCAGGTCCCTCCCGTGGTTGCCTTTTCTCAACTCCTCGAATTTCTCTCATTAACTCATCATAGTAGGGTGGGGATTCCAGTCGATTTGCCAGGTGTAACTGAAGCAACAGCAGTTCTGAGAAGGGGGCAGACATAAGGATCCTGTCCAGCCTGGTTCGGTCCAGTTCAATCGCTGGCAAACTACCCTTTCTGAGGCATTCTTGCAACAATTTTTCCAGCCGAGATGCATACACAGACAACAACTCCCTTGGTACTGTTGTGCATTTCCTTCTCCACCATAGATCCTCATCAGAATCTGGGCTCCCATACACATTCTCCAAGGTCTCAAGATAGGCCTGTGCAGTCACTTCAGGGTTACTGGCCCGTTTGCACGGATGGTAGCCAGGGCGGGACCTCGGGCTCTCACTAACCCTCTTCGCCTGCTTCTGAGCATTGCCATTCTAGCACTTGGGGCAACATGTTCATCCAGGTCTCCCAGTCATCCTCCCCTGGGGAGGGGAGGCGCCAGAGAAGATCCCCAACCTTCGGAAAGAGTCGTGACAATGGCAGGTGCAGAAATAGGAGTCTGCATTGGTTCAGCCACCATTACGGGTACTGAGCGAGGAGGGTGTTGGGGAGGAACACCCCAGGTGGCAAGAATAGTTTCTTCAAGTCCTCCACAGTTTTCCTTCCCCAGCAACCATTTGAGAAATTTCTCCTCAAAAGTTTCAGACAGTGGTGGGGCTCATTCCCACCGGTCTTTACTGTACTTAGTTATCACTCTCCAGGCAGTGAGGGCTCCTCTGGGGTAATGGTCTGTGGCACTTTGGAGCTATCTATGGGATCCTTAAACTCTACTAGGGCCAGGAAAGTGTGGGTGAGCAGATTAGCATGCCGACCCACCACCACAGGGTTTTGTAAACCTTCCACCTTTGGAAAGTACTCCTGTACAGTGTCCGTATTGATACCCAGGGGATGTCCAGGATAAGCATAGCATTTTGGGGTCAATCTCCTCCCAGTACACCACTCCACCAGCCGGTGCACAGCCACTTCTGTCGGGGTACCCATTTTTTTCTTCACAGTGGTTCGTAAATATGGCCACTAGAGGACACACAATCCCAGCGGTGAGTCTCCAAGATGTAACCCCTAGATGGCGTTATCCCAGGGGCTACTATCCCTGCCTGATTTCCCACTAACAGGTTGAGGGGCCTGGATCCAATGGCGGGTGACTCCACCCAGCGGTCAGGGTTTGCAATAGTTAAACTAACTTGGTCACAGCCCTCTGGGACACTGCAACCCCCCTTTCTTCCCACTAGTGGCCCACACAATATATCAGAATTACCTTCACAGTATACACTTACCCCCAGGTCTGGTTCCGGCACTGGGACCTCCTGTGAAATAAGATACAGTGCAACAATCACAGTACAGTACTTTAACATAGACAAATACCTCAGGCAGTATAACTTTGCTGAAACAAGCAGCTCTGATTTATTTAGGGATATAACAAGGACAGGGGAAATCAGGTTAATTAGCTTATCACTTTACTATCTACCTATGGCTCTGTGCACAAGCCTATCCCTACCAGTTACTGTCCCTGGGTACCCAAGCCCTAGTGGCTAGTCCAAACCGTGGCAGCTGGAAGAGGCCCTTTCACACAGTGAAAAGAAACATTAGTTTAAACAGTCAGCAGTACAGTGATTCCATTTGGATTTAATGTGGCAATTCAACAGGAGCGACCTGATTAGTACTCACGACCTCCAAACAAGATAGGGTCCTTCAACGTCAGCAGGGCTCTCTTGATCTCCACGAGACTCTTCACACATTTATATGGTAAAAGAAAGTACTATACCAGGCAGGCTGCTTCTCTATCCCGATCGCAATTACTGCACAATACCCGGAGAACACACAGCAGATTCAGTTCCTGACAGACCGAGTGCAATTCAACAATTTCTCCAGTCTTCTACAGGGTGAGCCTGGTTTCTACTCTTCAGAGATCCTTTGATTCTTTTCACAGGACGGATTCAGTCCCAACAAGCAGTTACACAGCTGCAGACCGGAACTCTGGCCTTACACATCGTTTTAACTGAAACTGTGCACTGAAGGAGCACAGGTTTCTTTCCCTTCACTGCCAGAGCTAAAACTGAAACTCCCAACAGAAAAACTGGCACTTCCTTTGAGTTCCTCCCAGTTCTTGACTGGATTGGCTGTCACTCACAATAGACTGCTGCTGTTGGTCCAAAGGCCTAAGTCTAAACTACATCTTCCAGAGTCACTGCCGTGCAATCCTCTTGTGGCTGGCTCAGATTATGAGTCCAAGTTCTGATTCGTCCAAGGCACCATTTTAGAGCTAGCTCCCCACACTGATTGGTCCAGTTCAGCAGTTCAAAACCAGAATGGGGAACTAGGCAGACACAGTTCTGACTGCAAAGAAAGCAGGTTAGACAAACTGTATTTTCATTATTACTCTACATGATTTCTGGCAAACAGTTACATCTTTCAGATAGGTTCCTTTGCACTCCTAGTGACTGCAAAAATGGAGTGAATTGGCAGCAGCTCGAGTGGTACTCAAACAGAGAAGCACACAGTCCCCCCCATACAAACTAATTATGTCTGCAAGCAGACAGCTCTTAAAGAGACAGTACCAGAGGCTCTAAAAACACTCACTGATAAATGGCTTAAATGCCAAACACCATTCAGGTTTGGAGCATTCAAGCAAGCTCCTGGAAGTCTTTTGGGAACCCCCATTTGCAGGGGGGTTACATTTATTTTCTGTAGACAATGGGCAGTGGCACTACTACACTCAGCAGCAACAACACAAAGCCTTATAGTAATAGTCCCCGACCATTCCCTTGCTCTCTTCCTGTTTTTTATTTTTTGTTGGCAGTGGGAACTGGCAAAACTACACTAGGCAGCAACAACAGAAAGCTTTGTAGTAGTAGTCCCCGACCCCTCCCTAACTCACTTCCTGTTTTTTTTTTCTGTAGGCTGAGAGCAGTGGCACTACTATACTAGGGAGCAACAACATAAACCCTTTTCGTAGTAGTCGCCAGACCTTCCCTTGCTCCATTCCTGCTTTTTTTTATTTTGTCAGCAATGGGCGGAGGCACTACTACACTCAGCAGCAACAACAGAAAGCATTGTAGTAGTAGTCCCTGACCCCTCCCATGCTCTCTTCCTGTTTTTCTATTTTCTGAAGACAGTGGGCAGTGGCACTACTACGCTAGGCAGCAACAACAGAAATCCTTGTCGTAGTAGTCCCCGACATCTCCTTGCTCACTTACTGTTTTTTTTATTTTCTCTAGGCAGTGGGCAATGGCACTACTACAGTAGGCAGCAACAACAGAAAGTCTTATAACAGTAGTCCTCAACCACTCCCTTGTTCTCTTCCTTTTTTTTATTTTCTGTAGACTGTGAGCAGTGGCACTACTACACTGGGCACCAACAACCGAAACCCTTGAAGTAGTAGTCCCCGACCCTTCCCTTGCTCTCTTCCTGTTTTTTTTTTTTATTTTCTGTAGATTGTGAGCAGTGGCACTACTACACTAGGGAGCAACAACAGAAAACCTTGTAGTAGAAGTCCCCAACCCTTCCTTTGCTCTCTACTTGTTTTTTTATTTTCTGTCGGCAGTGGGCAGTGGCATTACTACACTAGGCACCAACAACAGAAAGCCCTGTAGTGGTAGCCCCCGACCCCTCCCTTATTCTCTTCCTGTTTTTCTATTTTCTGGGGGCAGTGGGCAGTGGCACTACTATGCTAGGCAGCAACAACATAAAACCTTGTAGTAGTAGTCCCCAACCCTTCCCTTGCTGTCTTCCTTTTTTTTTATTTTCTGTCGGCAGTGGGCAGCGGCACGACTTCACTAGGCAGCAACTACAGAAAGCATTGAAGTAGTAGTCCCTGTCCCCTCCCTTGCTCTCTTCCTGTTCTTTTATTTTCTGTTGGCACTAGGCAGTGGCACTTCTACTCTATGCAGCAACAACAGAAACCCTTGTAGTAGTAGTCCCCGACCCCTCCCTTGCTCTCTTCCTGTTTTTATATTTTCTGTAGGCTGTGAGCAGTGACACTATTACACTAGGCAGCAACAACAGAAAGCCTTGTAGTGGTAGTCTCTTATCCTTCCCTTGCTCTTTTCCTGTTTTTTTATTTTCTGTTGTCAGTGGGCAGTGGCACTTCTACACTTGGCAGCTACAACAGAAAGCCTTGTAGTAGTCGTCCCTGACCCCTCCTTTGCTCTCTTCCTGTCTTTTATTTTCTGTTGGCAGTGGGCAGTGGCACTACAACATTAGGTATCAACTACAGAAAGACTTGTACATAGAAGTTGACGGCAGATGAGGACCTCAAGGCCCATCCAGTCTGCCCATTTCTTTTTCTACCTTATAAATGTGCCATCGGCCTTTGCTCTGTCAGTGACCTATCTATTCATAGTCATTTGTATTGCTCCCTTATGCCTATCCCATGCCTGTTTGAAGCCCTGCACTGTATTCATAGCCACCACTTCTTGTGGTAAGCCATTCCATGCATCTACCACCTTTCTGTGAAAAGAATTTCCTCACATTCCCCCTTAATCGGCCTCCCTCTAATCTCATGCTGTGTCCTCTTGTCCTGCTATTTTTCTTATATTTAAACATGTTAGACTCTTTCACCTTGTTTATGCCCTTAAGGTGTTTAAATGTCTCGATCATATCACCTCTCTCCCTCCTTTGCTCAAGGGTACATATTGAGCTCCGTTAATCTGTCCTCATATGTCTTCTGATGCAGTCCCTGCACCATTTTGGTTGCCCTTCTCTGGACTGCCTCAATTTGGTTAATGTCCTTGTGAAAGTGGCCTCCAATACTGCCATGATACTCCAGATGAGACCTAACCAATGTCTTGTACAGAGGATTATTACCTCCCTCTACGGACTTGTGATACCCCTACCATCAACCCTAACACCCCCCTAGCCTTACCTACGTTTAGAGGTCTGCTTGGATGATTTAGGTCATCAGTGATGATGATGCCCAAGTCTCTTTCTTCCTTTGTGACTGCTAGCAACTCCTCCCAGCCTATAAGTGGCTTCAGGGTTTCTCTTCCCTATGTGCATGATTTTGCACTTCTTTGCATTAAATCCAGTTGCCACTCTTCTGACCATTCTGCTAGTTTATCAGATCTCTTCTCATTCTGCCCACCCATCTGGATCATCTACTCTGTTGCATATCTTGGTGTCATCTGCAAACAGACAAGCCTTACCCTCTAGTCCATCTGCGAGGTCACTAATGAAGATGTTGAATAGGACTGGCCCCAGGACTGATCCTGAGGTACCCACTTGTGACTTGCATCTCTTCTGACTGTATACCATTTACCACCACTCTCTGTTTTCTGCCAGTCAACAGTTTGCCCCAGTTGACCAACTTCCTGACCCACCCTGAGCCTACCTAGCTTATTTATCAATCTTCTATGTGGAACAGTGTCAAAGCTTTGCTGAAGTCAAGGTAGGCGACATCAACTGCTCCCCCTGGTCCACCACTCTGGTTACCCAGTCAAAGAAATCCTATGATTAGTTTGACAGGACCTTCCTTTGTAAACCCATGCTGTCTTGGATCCTGTGCCCCTATGGATTCCAGGTGTTGCACTATCCTTTCCTTAGAGCCTCCATAATCTGCCCACTACTGAGGTAAGGCGAGCGGTCTGTAGTTCCCCGCCTCCTCCCTGCTACCACTCTTGTGGAGTGGGATCACATGAGCCCTTCTCCAGTCTTCTGGGACCTCTCCTGTGCTCAGAGACTCACTAAACAATTCTGCTAAAGGCTCTGCTAGTTCCTCCTTTAGCTCCTTAAGTACCCTGGGATGTATGCCATCAGGTCCCATTGCCTTATCCACCCTGAGCGTAGCAAGCTCTTGTAGGACCCTTTCTTTTGTGAAGGGAGTTGTACTGGTAGTCCGCGACCCCTCCCTTGATCTCTTCCTGTTTTTTTATTTTCTGTGATCAGTGGCACTACTACACTAGGCAGCAAAAACAGAAAGCCGTGTTGTAGTAGTCTACGACCCTTCCCTTGCTCTCTTCCTGTTTTTTTATTTTCTGTTGGCAGTGGCACTACTACACTAAGCAGCAACAACAGAAAGCCGTGTAGTAGTAGTCTACGACCCTTCCCTTTCTCTCTTTCTGTTTTTTTTTTCTGTCGGCAGCGGGCAGTGGCACAACTACCCTAGGAAGAACCAACAGAAAGCCGTGTATTAGAAGTCCCCGACCCCTCCCTTGCTCTCCTCCTGTTTTTTATTTTCTGTAGACTGTGAGCAGTAGCACTTCTACACTAGGCAGTAACTACAGGAAGCCTTGTAGTAGCGGTCCCTGAGCCCTCCCTTGCTCTCTTCCTCTTTTTTTTTATTTTCTGTGGGCAGTGGCACTAGTACACTAAGCAGTAACAACAGAAAGCATTGTAGTAGTAGTCCCCGATCCTCCCTTCTCTCTCTTCCGGTTATTTGTTTTCTGTCAGCAGTGGGCAGTGGCACTACTACACTAGGCAGCAACAAGAGAAAGTCTTGTAGTAGGAGTCTCCGAACCCTCCTGTGCTCTCTTCCTGTTTTTTTTATTTTCTGTGGGCAATGGGCAGTGGCACAACTACACTAGGCAGCAACAACAGATAGCCTTGTAGTAGTAGTCCCTAACCCTTCCCTTGCTCTCTTCCTGTTTTTTTATCTTCAGTCGGCAGTGGGCAGTGGCACTACTACATTAGGCAGCAACAACAGAAAGCCTTGTAGTAGCAGTCCCCAACCTATCCCTTGTTGTCTTCTTGTTCTTTTATTTTCTGTAGGCTGTGAGCAGTGGCTCTACTACACTAGACAGCAACAACAGAAAGCCTTGTAGTGGTAGTCCCAAACCCTTCCCTTGCACTCTTCCTGTCTTTTTTATTTTCTAATGGCTGTGAGCAGTGGCACTACCTCACTAGGCAGCAACAAAAGAAGCCATGAAGTGGTAGTCCCCGACCCTTCCCTTGCACTCTTCCTGTCTTTTTTATTTTCTAATTGCTGTGAGCAGTGGCACTACTACACTTGGCAGCAACTACAGAAAGCCTTGTAGTGGTAGTCCCCGACCCTTCCCTTGCTCTCTTCCTGTTTTTTTTGTTTTCTGTAGGCTGTGGGTAGTGGCACTAATACACTAGGCAGCAACCACAGAAAGCCTTGTAGTATTAGTCCCCAAACCTTAACTTGCTCTCTTCCTGTTTTTTTATTTACAGTTGGCAATGCGCAGTGGCACTACTTCACTAGGCAGCATCAACAGAAAGCATTGTAGTAGTAGTCCCCGACCCTTCCATTGCTCTCTTCCTGTTTTTTTTATTTTCTATAGGCAGTGTGCAGTGGCACTATTACGCTAGGCAGCAACAACAGAAAGCCTTGTAGTAGTAGTAGTCTCCAACCCCTCCCTTGCACTCTTCCTGTTTTTTTATTTTCTTTTTGCAATGAGCAGTGTCACTACTACACTCAGCAGCAACAAAAGAAATTCTTGTAGTAGTAGTCCCCGACCTCTCCCTTGCCTATTCCTGTTTTTTTATTTCCCGAAGGCAGTTGGCAGTGGCACTACTACCCTAGGGAGCAACAACAGAAAGCCTTGTAGTAGTAGCCCCTGACCCCTCCCTTGCTCTCTTCCTGTTTTTTTATTTTCTGTCGGCAGTGGGCAGTGGCACTACTATATTAGGCAGCAACAAAAGAAAGCCATGGAGCAGTAGTCCATGACCCTCCTTTGCTCTCTTCCTGTTTTTTATTTTCTGTAGGCTGTGAGCAGTGGCACTACTACTCTAGGCCGCAACAACAGAAAGCCTTATAGTAGTAGCCTCGACCCTTCTCCTGCTCTCTTCCTGTTTTTTTATTTTCTGTCAGCAGTGGGCAGTGGCACTACTACACTAGGCAGCAACAACAGAAAGCCCTGTAGTAGTAGTCCCCAACCCTACTATTTCTCTCTTCCAGTTTTTTTATTTTCTGTCGGCAGGGGGCAGTGGCACTTCAACACTAGGCAGCAACAACAGAAAGCCTTGTAGTAGTAGTCCCCGACCCTTCCCTTGCTATCTTCCAGTTTTTTCATTGTCTGTAGACAGTGGGCAGTTGCACAACTACACTAGTCAGCAACAACAGAAAGCCTCGTAGTAGTAGTCCCCGACCCTTCCAGTGCTCTATTCCTGTTTCCTTATTTTCTGTAGACAGTGGGCAGTGGCATTACTACACTCGGCAGCAACAACACAAAGCCTTATAGTAATAGTACCCAAACCCTTTCCTTGCTCTCTTCCTGTTTTTTTATTTTCTGTTGGCAGTGGGAATTGGCAATACTACACTAGGCAGCAAACAACTGAAAGCCTTGTAGTAGTAGTCCCCGACCCCTCCATTGCTCACTTCCTGTTTTTTTTTCCTGTAGACTGAGAGCAGTGGCACTACTGCACTAGGGAGCAACAACAGAAACCCTTTTCATAGTAGTCGCCGACCCTTCCCTTGCTCCCTTCCTGTTTTGTTTTTTTTTTGTCAGCAATTGGCAGGGGCACTACTACACTCGGCAGCATCAACAGAAAGCCTTGTAGTAGTAGTCCCCAACCCTCCTTGCTATCTTCCTGTTTTTTATTTTTCTGAGACAGGTGGGCAGTGCTTTTCTCATGAGCCAGCAAAAACTGAAGGCTCGTAGCAGTAGTCCCGACCCTTCCCTTCCACTCTTCCTGTTTTTTTTTTCTGTAGGCTGTGAGCAGTGGCATTACTACACGAGGCAGCAACCACAGAAATCCTTGTACTAGTAGTCCCCAAATCTTCCCTTGCTCTCTTTCTGTTTTTTTATTTTCTGTCGGCAATGGGCAGTGGCACTACTACACTAGGCAGCAACAACAGAAAGCATTGTAGTAGTAGTCTCCGACCCTTCCCTTGCTCTCTTCCTGTTTTTTTTATTTTCTGTAGGCAGTGGGCAGTGGCACTACTACACTCGGCAGCAACAACAGAAAGCCTTGTAGTAGTAGTCCCCAACCCCTCCCTTGCTCTCTTTCTGTTTTTTATTTTCTATAGGCTGTGAGCAGTGGCACTACTACACTAGGCAGCAACAACTGAAAACTTTGTGGTAGTCCCCGACCCCTCCCTTGCTCTGTTCCTGTTTTTTTATTTTCTATCGGCATTGGGAAGTGGCACTACTACACTAGGCAGCAACAAAAGAAAGACTTGTAGTGGTAGTCCCCGACCATTCCTTTGCTTTCTTCCTGTTTTATTAACTTTCTGTAGGCAGTGGGCAGTGGAACTTTTACAGTAGGCAGCAACAAAAGAAATCCTCGTCGAAGTAGTCCCAGACCCTGCCTTGCTCTCTTCCTGTTTTTCTATTTTCTGTTGGCTGTGGGCAGTGGTAGTACTACACTAGGCAGCAACAACAGAAAGCCTTGTAGTAGTAGTCCGCGGCCCATTCCTTACTGTCTTCCTGTTTTTTTTATTTTCTGTTGGCTGTGAGCAGTGGAACTACTACACAAGGCAGCAACAATAGAAAGCCTTGTAGTAGTAGTCCCCGACCCTTCCCTTGCTCTTTTCCTGTTTTTTTATTTTCTTTCAGCAATGAGCAGTGGCACTACTACACTAGGCAGCAAAAACTAAGCCTCATAGTAGTGGTCCCCAACCCTTCCCTTCCTCTCTTCCTGTTTTTTTATCTTCTGTTGTCGAAGGGCAGTGGCTCTACTACACCAGGCAGCAACAACAGAAAGCCTTGTAATAGTAGTCCCTAACCCCTCCCTTGCTCTCTTCCTATTTTTTTATTTTCTGTTGGCTGTGAGCAGTGGCATTACTACACTAGGCAGCAACAACAGAAAGCCTTGTCGTAGTAGTCCCCGACCCTCCCTTGCTTTCTTCCTGTTTTTTTATTTTCTGTAGACTGTGAGCAGTGGCACTACTACACTAGCAGCAACAACAGAAAGCCACGTAGTAGTAATAGTCCCTGACCCTTCTCTTGCTCTCTTCCTGCTTTTTATTTTCTGTAGGCAGTGGACAGTGGCTCTACTACACTAGGCATCAAAAACAGAAAGCTTTTCAGATGTAGTCCCCAACCCATCACTTGCTCTCTTCCAGTTTTTTTTTTACTTTCTATCGATAGAGGGCAGTTGCACTACTACACTATTCAGCAACAACAGAGAGCCTTGTAGTAGTAGTCCCCGACCCCTCCCTTGCTCTTTTTCTGTTATTTATTTTCTGTAGGCTGTACGCAGTGGCACTACTACACTAGGCAGCAACAACAAAAAGCCTTGTAGTAGTAGTCCACGACCCTTCCCTTGCTCTCTTCCTGTATTTTTTATTTTCTGAAGACAGTGGGCAGTGACACTACTACACTAGGCAGCAACAGCAGAAATCCTTGTAGTAGTAGTCCCCGACCCTCCCTTGCTCTCTTCTTGTTTTTTTAATTTCTCTAGGCAGTGGGCAGTGGCACTACTACAGTGGGCAGCAACAACAGAAAGCATTGTATTAGTAGTCATGATGCTTCCCTTGCTCTCTTACTATTTTTTTATTTTCTGTCGGCAGTGGACAGAGGCACTACTACACTAGGCAGCAACAACAGAAAGCCTCATAGTAGTAGTCCCCGTCCCATCCCTTACTTTCTTCTTGTTTTTTTATTTTTTGTAGGCTGTGAGCAGTGGCATTACTACACTAGGCAGAAACAACAGAAAGCCTTGTAGTAGTAGTAATCCCCGACCCTTAACTTGCTTTCTTCCTGTTTTCTTATTTTCTGAAGGCAGGGGGGAGTTGCACTACTATACTAGGCAGCAACAACAGAAAGCCTTGTAGAAGTAGTCCCCGACCCTTCCCTTGCTCTTTACCTGTTTTTTTATTTTCTTTCGGCAGTGGGCAGTGGCACTACTACACTAGGCAGCAACATTTAAGCCTCATAGTAGTAGTCTCCGAACCCTCCCTTGCTCTCTTCCTGTTTTTTTATCTTCTGTAGGTGATGGACAGTGGCACTACTACACTTGGCAGCAACAACAGAAAACCTTGTAGTGGTAGTCCTCGATCCATCCCTTCCTCTCATCCTGTTTTTTTATTTTCTCTTGGCAGAGGGCAGTGGCACTACTACACTGGGCAACAACAACAGAAAGCCTTGTAGTAGTAGTCCCTGACCCTTCCCTTGCTCTCTTCCTGTTTTTTTATTTTCTGTCGGCAGAGGGCAGTAGCACTACTACACTAGGCAGCAACAACAGAAAGCCTTGTAGTAGTAGTATACAACCCTTCCGTTGCTCTCTTCCTGTTTTTTTTATTATGAGTCGGCAGTGGGCAGTGGCACTACTACACTAGGCAGCAAAAACAGATAGCCTTGTAGTAGTAGTCCCCAACCCTTACCGTGCTCTCTTCCTATTTTTTTAACTTTCTGTAGGTAGAGGGCAGTAGCACTTCTGTACTAGTGTAACCCCCCTGCAAATGGGGGTTCCCAAAAGACTTCCAGGAGCTTGCTTGAATGCTCCAAGCCTGAATGGTGTTTGGCATCTAAGCCATTTATCAGTGAGTGTTTTTAGAGCCTCTGGTACTGTCTCTTTAAGAGCTGTATGCTAGCAGACATAATTAGTTTGTATGGGGGGACTGTGTGCTTCTCTGTTTGAGTACCACTCGAGCTGCTGCCAATTCACTCTATTTTTGCAGTCACTAGGAGTGCAAAGGGAACCTATCTGAAAGATGTAACCGTTTGCCAGAAATCATGTAGAGTAATAATGAAAATACAGTTTGTCTTACCTGCATTCTTTGCAGTCAGAACTGTGTCTGCCTAGTTCCCCATTCTGGTTTTGAACTGCTGAACTGGACCAATCAGTGTGGGGTAAGCTAGCTCCAAAATGGTGCCTTGGACGAATCAGAACTTGGACTCATAATCTGTGCCAGCCACAAGAGGATTGCATGGGCAGTGACTCTGGGAGATGTAGTTTAGACTTAGGCGACTTTTTGGACCAACAGCAGCAGTCTATTGTGAGTGACAGCCAATCCAGTCAAGAAATGGTAGGAACTCAAAGGAAGTGTCCGGTTTTGTCTGTTGGAGTTTCAGTTTAGCTTTGGCAGTGAAGGGGAAAGAAACCCTGTGCTCCTTCAGTGCACAGTTTCAGTCAAAAAACGTGTGTAAGGCCCAGAGTTCCGGTCTGCAGCTTGTGTAACTGCTTGTTAGGACTGAATCCATCCTGTGAAAAGAATCAAAGGATCTCTGAAGAGTGGAAACCAGGCTCACCCTGTAGAAGACTGGAGAAATTGTTGAATTGCACTCGGTCTGTCAGGAACTGAATCTGCTGTGTGTTCTCCCGGGTATTGTGCAGTAATTGCGATCGGGATAGAGAAGCAGACTGCCTGGTATAGTACTTTCTTTTTGCCATATAAATGTGTGAGTAGACTCGTGGAGCTCAAGAGTAGCCCTATGACATTGAAGGACCCTATCTTGTTTGGAGGTCGTGAGTACTAATTCAGGTCGCCCCTGTTGAATTGCCACATTAAATCCAAATGGAATCACTGTACTGCTGACTGTTTAAGCTAATTTTCTTTTCACTGTGTAGAAGAGCCCTACTAGCTGCCACAGTTTG
Source organism: Neoceratodus forsteri (assembly GCA_016271365.2). Taxonomy (NCBI): domain Eukaryota; kingdom Metazoa; phylum Chordata; order Ceratodontiformes; family Ceratodontidae; genus Neoceratodus; species Neoceratodus forsteri. Next base: position 1,344,298,007 of record CM057454.1, read on the forward strand.
GACTAGCCACTAGGGCTTGGGTACCCAGGGACAGTAACTGGTAGGGATAGGCCTGTGCACAGAGCCATAGGTAGATAGTAAAGTGATAAGCTAATTAACCTGATTTCCTGTCCTTGTTATATCCCCCTAAATAAATCAGAGCTGCTTGTTTCAGCAAAGTTATACTGCCTGAGGTATTTGTCTATGTTAAAGTACTGTACTGTGATTGTTGCACTGTATCTTATTTCACAGGAGGTCCCAGTGTGAAACCAGACCTGGGGGTAAGTGTATACAGTGAAGGTAATTCTGATATATTGTGTGGGCCACTGGTGGGAAGAAAGGGGGGTTGCAGTGTCCCAGAGGGCTGTGACCAAGTTAGTTTAACTATTGCAAACCCTGACCTCTGGGTGGAGGCACCCGCCATTGGATCCAGGCCCCTCAACCTGTTAGTGGGAAATCAGGCAGGGGTAGTAGCCCCTGGGATAACGCCATCTAGGGGTTACAGTAGGCAGCAACAAGAGATAGCCTTGTAGTAGTAGTCCCCGATCCTCCCTAGCTTTCTTCCTGTTTTTTTATTTTCTGTTGGCTCTGGGCAGTGGCACTACTACACTAGGCAGCAAAAACAGAAAGCCTTGTAGTAGTAGTCTTCGACCCTTCCCTTGCTCTCGTCGTGTTTTTTTATTTTCTGTTGACAGTGGGCAGTGGCACTAGTTCACTAGCAGCAATAACAGAAAGCCTCGTAGTAGTTTTCCGTGACCCTTCACTTGCTCTATTCCTGTTTTTTAATTTTTTGGTCAGCAGTGGGCAGTGGCTCTACTACACTAGGCAGCAAGAACAGAAGCCTTGTAGTAGTAGTCCACAACTCTTCACTTGCTTTCTTTCTGGTTTTTATTTTCTATCGATAGGGCTGGCACTTCTACACTAGGCAGCAAGAACAGAAAGCCTTGTAGTAGTAGTCACAACTCTTCACTGCTCCTCCTGTTTTTCTATTTTCTGTTGGCTGTGGGCAGTGGTAGTACTACACTAGGCAGCAACAAAAGAAAGCCTTGTAGTAGTAGTCTGCGGCCCATTCCTTTTGTCTTCCTGTTTTATTTTCTGTTGGCTGTGAGCAGCGGCACTACTACACAAGGCAGCAACAATAGAAAGCCTTGTAGTAGTAGTCCCCGACCCTTCCTCTCTCTTCAGGTTTTTCATTTTCTGTCAGCAGTGAGCAGTGGCACTCCTACACTAGGCAGCAACAACAGAAAGCCTTGTAGTAGTAGTAGTCCTTACCCTTCCCTTGCTCCCATCCTGTTTTTTTAATTTCTGTTGGCTGTGGGCAGGGGTACTACTATACTAGGCAAACAACAGAAAACCTCATTGTAGTAGTCCCCGTCCCATCTCTTACTCTCTTCTTGTTTTTTAATTTTTTGTAGGCTGTGGGCAGTGGCATTACTACACTAGGCAGAAACAACAGAAAACCTTGTAGTAGTAGTAATACCCGACCCTTAACTTGCTGTCTTCCTGTTTTCTTATTTTCTGAAGGCAGTGGGGAGTTGCACTACTACACTAGGCAGCAACAACAGAAAGCCTTGTAGAAGTAGTCCCCGACCCTTCCCTTGCTCTTTACCTGTTTTTTTATCTTCTTTCGGCAGTGGGCAGTGGCACTACTACACTAGGCAGCAACATCTAAGCCTCATAGTAGTAGTCTCCGACCCTTCCCTTGATCTCTTCCTGTTTTTTTATCTTATGGGTGATGGGCAGTGGCACTACATTGGCAGCAACACAGAAAACCTTGTAGTGGTGGTCCTCGATCCATCCCTTCCTCTCATCCTGTTTTTTATTTTCTTGGCAGTGGGCAGTGGCACTACTACACTGGGCAACAACAACAGAAAAGCCTTGTAGTAGTAGTCCTGACCCTTCCTTGGTTTCTTTCCTGTTTTTTTATTTTCTGTCGGCAGGGCAGTAGCACTACTACACTAGGCAGCAACAACAGAAAGCCTTGTAGTAGTAGTCCACAACCCTTACCGTGCTCTCTTCCTATTTTTTTAACTTTCTGTAGGCAGAGGACAGTAGCACTTCTACACTAGGCAGCAACAAGAGATAGCCTTGTAGTAGTAGTCCCCGATCCTCCCTTGCTTTCTTCCTGTTTTTTATTTTCTGTTGGCTCTGTGCAGTGGCACTACTACACTAAGCAGCAAAAACAGAAAGCCTTGTAGTAGTAGTCTTCGACCCTTCCCTTGCTCTCTTCCTGTTTTTTTATTTTCTGTTGACAGTGGGAAGTGGCACTAGTTCACTAGCAGCAATAACAGAAAGCCTCGTAGTAGTTTTCTGTGACCCTTCCCTTGCTCTATTCCTGTTTTTTTATTTTTTGGTCAGCAGTGGGCAGGGGCTCTTCTACACTAGGCAGCAAGAACAGAAAGCCTTGTAGTAGTAGTCCACAACTCTTCACTTGCTCTCTTTCTGTTTTTTTTTTTATTTTCTATCGATAGAGGGCAGTGGCACTTCTACACTAGGCAGCAAGAACAGAAAGCATTGTAGTAGTAGTCCACAACTCTTCACTTGCTCTCCTCCTGTTTTTCTATTTTCTGTTGGCTCTGGGCAGTGGCTCTACTACACTAGGCAGCAAAAACAGAAAGCCTTGTAGTAGTAGTCTTCGACCCTTCCCTAGCTCTCTTCCTGTTTTTTAATTTTCTGTTGTCAGTGGGCAGTGGCACTAGTTCATTAGCAGCAATAACAGAAAGCCTCGTAGTAGTTTTCCGTGACCCTTGCCTTGCTCTATTCCTGTTTTTTTATTTTTTGGTCAGCAGTGGGCAGTGGCTCTACTACACTAGGCAGCAAGAACAGAAAGCCTTGTAGTAGTAGTCCACAACTCTTCACTTGCTCTCTTTCAGTTTTTTTTTTTATTTTCTATCAATAGAGGGCAGTGGCACTTCTACACTACGCAGCAAGAACAGAAAGCCTTGTAGTAGTAGTCCACAACTCTTCACTTGCTCTCCTCCTGTTTTTCTATTTTCTGTTGGCTGTGGGCAGTGGTAGTACTACACTAGGCAACAACAACAGAAAGCCTTGTAGTAGTAGTCCGCGGCCCATTCCTTATTGTCTTCCTGTTTTTTATTTTCTGCTGGCTGTAAGCTGTGGCACTACTACACAAGGCAGAAACAATAGAAAGCCTCATAGTAGTAGTCCCCGACCCTTCCTCTCTTCCTGTTTTTTTATCTTCTGTTGTCGAAGGGCAGTGGCTCTACTACTCCAGGCAGCAACAACAGAAAGCCTTGTAGTAGTAGTCCCTAACCCCTCCCTTGCTCTCTTCCTGTTTTTTTATTTTCTGTAGGCTGTGAGCAGTGTCACGACTACACTAGGCAGCAACAACAGAAAGCCTTGTAGTAGTAGTCACAGACCCTCCCTTGCTCTCTTCCTATTTTTTTATTTTCTGTTGGCTGTGAGCAGTGGCATTACTACACTAGGCAGCAACAACAGAAAGCCTTGTCGTAGTAGTCTCCGACCCTCCCTTGCTTTCTTCCTGTTTTTTTATTTTCTGTAGGCTGTGAGCAGTGGCACTACTACACTAGCAGCAACAACAGAAAGCCACGTAGTAGTAGTAGTCCCTGACCCTTCTCTTGCTCTCTTCCTGCTTTTTATTTTCTGTAGGCAGTGGGCAGTGGCTCTACTACACTAGGCATCAAAAACAGAAAGCCTTTCAGATGTAGTCCCCAACCCATTACTTGCTCTCTTCCAGTTTTTTTTTTACTTTCTATCGATAGAGGGCAGTTGGACTACTACACTATTCAGCAACGACAGAGAGCCTTGTAGTAGTAGTCCCCGACCCCTCCCTTGCTCTCTTTCTGTTTTTTATTTTCTGTAGGCTGTACGCAGTGGCACTACTACACTAAGCAGCAACAGCAGAAATCCTTGAAGTAGTAGTCCCCGACCCTCCCTTGCTCTCTTCTTGTTTTTTTTAATTTCTCTAGGCAGTGCGCAGTGGCACTACTACAGTGGGCAGCAACAACAGAAAGCCTTGTAGTAGTAGTCATGACGCTTTCCTTGCTCTCTTACTATTTTTTTATTTTCTGTCACCAGTGGACAGAGGCACTACTACACTAGGCAGCAACAACAGAAAGCCTTGTAGTAGTAGTCCCCGACCCTTCCCTTGCTCTCTTCCAGTTTTTTTTTTCTGTAGGCTCTGAGCAGAGGCACTACTACACTAGGCACCAACAACAGAAAGCCTAGTAGTAGTAGTAGTCCCTTACCCTTCCCTTGCTCCCATCCTGTTTTTTTAATTTCTGTTGGCTGTGGGTAGGGGTACTACTATACTAAGCAGCAACAACAGAAAGCCTCATTGTAGTAGTCCCCGTCCCATCTCTTACTCTCTTCTTGTTTTTTTATTTTTTGTAGGCTGTGAGCAGTGGCATTACTACACTAAGAAGAAACAACAGAAAGCCTTGTAGTAGTAGTAATCCCCGACCCTTAACTTGCTGTCTTCCTGTTTTCTTATTTTCTGAAGGCAGGGGGGAGTTGCACTACTACACTAGGCAGCAACAACAGAAAGCCTTGTAGAAGTAGTCCCCGACCTTCCCTTGCTCTTTACCTGTTTTTTATTTTCTTTCGGCAGTGGGCAGTGGCACTACTACACTAGGCAGCAACATCTAAGCCTCATAGTAGTAGTCTCAACCCTTCCTTGATCTCTTCCTGTTTTTATCTTCTGTGGTGATGGGCAGTGGCACTACTACACTTGGCAGCAACAACAGAAAACCTTGTAGTGGTAGTCCTCGATCCATCCCTTCCTCTCATCCTGTTTTTTATGTTCTCTTGGCAGTGGGCAGTGGCACTACTACACTGGGCAACAACAACAGAAAGCCTTGTAGTAGTAGTATACAACCCTTCCATTGCTCTCTTCCTGTTTTTTTTATTTTGAGTCGGCAGTGGGCAGTGGCACTACTACACTAGGCAGCAACAACAGATAGCCTTGTAGTAGTAGTCCCAGACCCTTACCGTGCTCTCTTCCTATTTTTTTAACTTTCTGTAGGCAGAGGGCAGTAGCACTTCTACACTAGGCAGCGACAAGAGATAGCCTTGTAGTAGTAGTCCCCGATCCTCCCTGGCTTTCTTCCTGTTTTTTTATTTTCTGTTGGCTCTGGGCAGTGGCACTACTACACTAGGGCAGCAAAACAGAAAGCCCTGTAGTAGTAGTCTTGACCATTCCCATGCTCTCTTCCTGTTTTTTATTTTCTGTTGACAGTGGGCAGTGGCACTAGTTCACTAGCAGCAATAACTGAAAGCTTATCGTAGTAGTTTTCCGTGACCCTTCACTTGCTCTATTCCTGTTTTTTTATTTTTTGGTCAGCAGTGGGCAGTGGCTCTACTACACTAGGCAGCAAGAACAGAAAGCCTTGTAGTAGTAGTCCACAACTCTTCACTTGCTTTCTTTCTGGTTTTTTATTTTCTATCGATAGAGGGCAGTGGCACTTCTACACTAGGCAGCAAGAACAGAAAGCCTTGTAGTAGTAGTCCACAACTCTTCACTTGCTCTCCTCCTGTTTTTCTATTTTCTGTTGGCTGTGGGCAGTGGTAGTACTACACTAGGCAGCAACAAAAGAAAGCCTTGTAGTAGTAGTCTGCGGCCCATTCCTTACTGTCTTCCTGTTTTTTTATTTTCTGTTGGCTGTGAGCAGCGGCACTACTACACAAGGCAGCAACAATAGAAAGCCTTGTAGTAGTAGTCCCCGACCCTTCCCTTGCTCTCTTCAGGTTTTTTCATTTTCTGTCAGCAGTGAGCAGTGGCACTCCTACACTAGGCAGCAACAACAGAAAGCCTTGTAGTAGTAGTAGTCCCTTACCCTTCCCTTGCTCCCATCCTGTTTTTTTAATTTCTGTTGGCTGTGGGCAGGGGTACTACTATACTAGGCAGCAACAACAGAAAACCTCATTGTAGTAGTCCCCGTCCCATCTCTTACTCTCTTCTTGTTTTTTTATTTTTTGTAGGCTGTGGGCAGTGGCATTACTACACTAGGCAGAAACAACAGAAAACCTTGTAGTAGTAGTAATACCCGACCCTTAACTTGCTGTCTTCCTGTTTTCTTATTTTCTGAAGGCAGTGGGGAGTTGCACTACTACACTAGGCAGCAACAACAGAAAGCCTTGTAGAAGTAGTCCCCGACCCTTCCCTTGCTCTTTACCTGTTTTTTTATCTTCTTTCGGCAGTGGGCAGTGGCACTACTACACTAGGCAGCAACATCTAAGCCTCATAGTAGTAGTCTCCGACCCTTCCCTTGATCTCTTCCTGTTTTTTTATCTTATGTAGGTGATGGGCAGTGGCACTACTACACTTGGCAGCAACAACAGAAAACCTTGTAGTGGTAGTCCTCGATCCATCCCTTCCTCTCATCCTGTTTTTTTATTTTTTCTTGGCAGTGGGCAGTGGCACTACTACACTGGGCAACAACAACAGAAAGCCTTGTAGTAGTAGTCCCTGACCCTTCCCTTGGTTTCTTCCTGTTTTTTTATTTTCTGTCGGCAGAGGGCAGTAGCACTACTACACTAGGCAGCAACAACAGAAAGCCTTGTAGTAGTAGTCCACAACCCTTACCGTGCTCTCTTCCTATTTTTTTAACTTTCTGTAGGCAGAGGACAGTAGCACTTCTACACTAGGCAGCAACAAGAGATAGCCTTGTAGTAGTAGTCCCCGATCCTCCCTTGCTTTCTTCCTGTTTTTTATTTTCTGTTGGCTCTGTGCAGTGGCACTACTACACTAAGCAGCAAAAACAGAAAGCCTTGTAGTAGTAGTCTTCGACCCTTCCCTTGCTCTCTTCCTGTTTTTTTATTTTCTGTTGACAGTGGGAAGTGGCACTAGTTCACTAGCAGCAATAACAGAAAGCCTCGTAGTAGTTTTCTGTGACCCTTCCCTTGCTCTATTCCTGTTTTTTTATTTTTTGGTCAGCAGTGGGCAGGGGCTCTTCTACACTAGGCAGCAAGAACAGAAAGCCTTGTAGTAGTAGTCCACAACTCTTCACTTGCTCTCTTTCTGTTTTTTTTATTTTCTATCGATAGAGGGCAGTGGCACTTCTACACTAGGCAGCAAGAACAGAAAGCATTGTAGTAGTAGTCCACAACTCTTCACTTGCTCTCCTCCTGTTTTTCTATTTTCTGTTGGCTCTGGGCAGTGGCTCTACTACACTAGGCAGCAAAACCAGAAAGCCTTGTAGTAGTAGTCTTCGACCCTTCCCTAGCTCTCTTCCTGTTTTTTTATTTTCTGTTGTCAGTGGGCAGTGGCACTAGTTCATTAGCAGCAATAACAGAAAGCCTCGTAGTAGTTTTCCGTGACCCTTGCCTTGCTCTATTCCTGTTTTTTAATTTTTTGGTCAGCAGTGGGCAGTGGCTCTACTACACTAGGCAGCAAGAACAGAAAGCCTTGTAGTAGTAGTCCACAACTCTTCACTTGCTCTCTTTCAGTTTTTTTTTTTATTTTCTATCAATAGGGCAGTGGCACTCTACACTACCAGCAAGAACAGAAAGCCTTGTGTAGTAGTCCACAACTCTTCACTTGCTCTCCTCCTGTTTTTCTATTTTCTGTTGGCTGTGGGCAGTGGTGAGTACTACACTAGGCAACAACAACAGAAAGCCTTGTAGTAGTAGTCCATGCCTTCCTTATTGTCTTCCTGTTTTTATTTTCTGCTGGCTGTAAGCTGTGGCACTACTACACAAGGCAGAAACAATAGAAAGCCTCATAGTAGTAGTCCCCGACCCTTCCTCTCTTCCTGTTTTTTTATCTTCTGTTGTCGAAGGGCAGTGGCTCTACTACTCCAGGCAGCAACAACAGAAAGCCTTGTAGTAGTAGTCCCTAACCCTTCCCTTGCTCTCTTCCTGTTTTTTTATTTTCTGTAGGCTGTGAGCAGTGTCACGACTACACTAGGCAGCAACAACAGAAAGCCTTGTAGTAGTAGTCACAGACCCTCCCTTGCTCTCTTCCAATTTTTTTATTTTCTGTTGGCTGTGAGCAGTGGCATTACTACACTAGGCAGCAACAACAGAAAGCCTTGTCGTAGTAGTCTCCGACCCTCCCTTGCTTTCTTCCTGTTTTTTTATTTTCTGTAGGCTGTGAGCAGTGGCACTACTACACTAGCAGCAACAACAGAAAGCCACGTAGTAGTAGTAGTCCTGACCCTTCTCTTGCTCTCTTCCTGCTTTTTATTTTCTGTAGGCAGTGGGCAGTGGCTCTACTACACTAGGCATCAAAAACAGAAAGCCTTTCAGATGTAGTCCCCAACCCATTACTTGCTCTCTTCCAGTTTTTTTTTTACTTTCTATCGATAGAGGGCAGTTGGACTACTACACTATTCAGCAACGACAGAGAGCCTTGTAGTAGTAGTCCCCGACCCCTCCCTTGCTCTCTTTCTGTTTTTTATTTTCTGTAGGCTGTACGCAGTGGCACTACTACACTAAGCAGCAACAGCAGAAATCCTTGAAGTAGTAGTCCCCGACCTTCCCTTGCTCTCTTCTTGTTTTTTTTAATTTCTCTAGGCAGTGCGCAGTGGCACTACTACAGTGGGCAGCAACAACAGAAAGCCTTGTAGTAGTAGTCATGACGCTTTCCTTGCTCTCTTACTATTTTTTTATTTTCTGTCACCAGTGGACAGAGGCACTACTACACTAGGCAGCAACAACAGAAAGCCTTGTAGTAGTAGTCCCCGACCCCTCCCTTGCTCTCTTCCAGTTTTTTTTTTCTGTAGGCTCTGAGCAGAGGCACTACTACACTAGGCACCAACAACAGAAAGCCTAGTAGTAGTAGTAGTCCCTTACCCTTCCCTTGCTCCCATCCTGTTTTTTTAATTTCTGTTGGCTGTGGGTAGGGGTACTACTATACTAAGCAGCAACAACAGAAAGCCTCATTGTAGTAGTCCCCGTCCCATCTCTTACTCTCTTCTTGTTTTTTTATTTTTTGTAGGCTGTGAGCAGTGGCATTACTACACTAAGAAGAAACAACAGAAAGCCTTGTAGTAGTAGTAATCCGACCCTTAACACTGTCTTCCTGTTTTCTTATTTTCTGAAGGCAGGGGGTTGCACTACTACACTAGGCAGCAACAACAAGCAACTAAGTAGTCCCGACCCTTCCTTGCTCTTTACCTGTTTTTTTATTTTCTTTCGGCAGTGGGCAGTGGCACTACTACACTAGGCAGCAACATCTAAGCCTCATAGTAGTAGTCTCAAACCCTTCCCTTGATCTCTTCCTGTTTTTTTATCTTCTGTAGGTGATGGGCAGTGGCACTACTACACTTGGCAGCAACAACAGAAAACCTTGTAGTGGTAGTCCTCGATCCATCCCTTCCTCTCATCCTGTTTTTTTATGTTCTCTTGGCAGTGGGCAGTGGCACTACTACACTGGGCAACAACAACAGAAAGCCTTGTAGTAGTAGTATACAACCCTTCCATTGCTCTCTTCCTGTTTTTTTTATTTTGAGTCGGCAGTGGGCAGTGGCACTACTACACTAGGCAGCAACAACAGATAGCCTTGTAGTAGTAGTCCCAGACCCTTACCGTGCTCTCTTCCTATTTTTTTAACTTTCTGTAGGCAGAGGGCAGTAGCACTTCTACACTAGGCAGCGACAAGAGATAGCCTTGTAGTAGTAGTCCCCGATCCTCCCTGGCTTTCTTCCTGTTTTTTTATTTTCTGTTGGCTCTGGGCAGTGGCACTACTACACTAGGCAGCAAAAACAGAAAGCCCTGTAGTAGTAGTCTTCGACCATTCCCATGCTCTCTTCCTGTTTTTTTATTTTCTGTTGACAGTGGGCAGTGGCACTAGTTCACTAGCAGCAATAACTGAAAGCATCGTAGTAGTTTTCCGTGACCCTTCCCTTGCTCTTTTCCTGTTTTTTTATTTTTTGGTCAGCAGTGGGCAGTGGCTCTACTACACTAGGCAGCAAGAACAGAAAGCCTTGTAGTAGTAGTCCACAACTCTTCACTTGCTCTTTCTGTTTTTTTTTTTATTTTCTATCGATAGAGGGCAGTGGCACTTCTACACTAGGCAGCAAGAACAGAAAGTCTTGTAGTAGTAGTCCACAACTCTTCACTTGCTCTCCTCCTGTTTTTCTATTTTCTGTTGGCTCTGGGCACTGGCACTACTACACTAGGCAGCAACAACAGAAAGCCTTGTAGTAGTAGTCCCCGACCCTTGCCTTGCTCTATTCCTGTTTTTTTTTTTTCTCTTGGCAGTGGGAATTGGCAATACTACACTAGGTAGCAACAACAGAAATCCTTGTAGTAGTATTACCCGACCCTTCCCTTGCTCTTTTCCTGTTTTTTTTTCTGTTGGCAGTGGGCAGTGACACTACTACACTCTGCAGCAAAACAAAGCCTTGTAGTGGTAGTCTGATCCTTCCTTTCCTCTTCCTCTTCCTCTTTTTTATTTTCTGACTGTGAGCAGTAGCACTACTACACTAGGCATCTACAACAGAAAGCCTTGTAGTGGTAGTTCCTGACCCCTCCCTTGCTCTCTTCCTGTTTTTTTATTTTCTTTCAGCAGTGAGCAGTGGCACTACTACACTAGGTAGCAAAAACTAAGCCTCATTGTAGTAGTCCCCGACCCTTCCTCTCTTCCTATTTTATTATCTTCTGTTGTCGAAGGGCAGTGGCTCTACTACACCAGGCAGCAACAACAGAAAGCCTTGTAGTAGTAGTCCCTAACCACTCCCTTGCTCTCTTCCTGTTTTTTTATTTTCTGTAGGCTGTGAGCAGTGGCACGACTACAGTAGGCAGCAACAACAGAAAGCCTTGTAGTAGTAGTCACAGACCCTCCCTTGTTCTCTTCCTATTTTTTTATTTTCTGTTGGCTGTGAGCAGTGGCTTTACTACACTAGGCAGCAGCAAAAGAAAGCCTTGTCGTAGTAGTCCCCGACCCTCCCTTGCCTTCTTCCTATTTTTTTATTTTCTGTAGGCTGCGAGCAGTGGCACTACTACACTAGCAGCAACAACAGAAAGCCACGAAGTAGTAGTAGTCCCTGACCCTTCTTTTGCTCTCTTCCTGCTTTTTATTTTCTGTAGGCAGTGGGCAGTGGCTCTACTACACTAGGCATCAAAAACAGAAAGCCTTTCAGATGTAGTCCCCAACCCTTCACTTGCTCTCTTCCAGTTTTTTTTTTACTTTCTATCGATAGAGGGCAGTTGCACTACTACACTATTCAGCAACATCAGAGAGCCTTTTAGTAGTAGTCCCCGACCCTTCCCTTGCTCTCTTTCTGTTTTTTTAATTTCTTTTGGCTGTGGGCAGGGGTACCACTATACTAGGCAGCAACAACAGAAAGCCTTGTAGTAGTATTCCACAACCCTTCCATTGCTCTCTTCCTGTTTTTTTTATTTTGAGTCGGCAGTGGGCAGTGGCACTACTACATTAGGCAGCAACAACAGATAGCCTTGTAGTAGTAGTCCCCGACCCTTACCGTGTTCTCTTCTTATTTTTTTAACTTTCTGTAGGCAGAGGGCAGTAGCACTTCTACACTAGGCAGCAACAAGAGATAGCCTTGTAGTAGTAGTCCCCGATCCTCCCTTGCTCTCCTCCTGTTTTTCTATTTTCTGTTGGCTCTGGGCAGTGGCACTCTGCACTATGCAGCAAAAACAGAAAGCCTTGTAGTAGTAGTCTTCGACCCTTCCCTTGCTCTCTTCCTGTTTTTTTATTTTCTGTTGACAGTGGGCAGTGGCACTAGTTCGCTAGCAGCAATAACAGAAAGCCTCGTAGTAGTTTTCCATGACCCTTCCCTTGCTCTATTCCTGTTTTTTTATATTTTGGTCAGCAGTGGGCAGTGGCTCTACTACACTAGGCAGCAAGAACAGAAAGCCTTGTAGTAGTAGTCCACAACTCTTCACTTGCTCTCTTTCTGTTTTTTTTTTTCTCTCTATCGCTAGAGGGCAGTGGCATTTCTACACTAGGCAGCAAGAACAGAAAGCCTTGTAGTAGTAGTCCACAACTCTTCACTTGCTCTCCTCCTGTTTTTCTATTTTCTGTTGGCTCTGGGCAGTGGCACTACTACAATAGGCAGCAAAAACAGAAAGCCTTGTAGTAGTAGTCTTCGACCCTTCCCTTGCTCTCTTCCTGTTTTTCATTTTCTGTTGACAGTGGGCAGTGGCACTAGTTCACTAGCAGCAATAACAGAAAGCCTCGTAGTAGATTTCCGTGACCCTTCCCTTGCTCTATTCCTGTTTTTTTATTTTTTGGTCAGCAGTGGGCAGTGGCTCTACTACACTAGGCAGCAAGAACAGAAAGCCTTGTAGTAGTAGTCCACAACTCTTCACATGCTCGCTTCCTGTTTTTTTTTTTTCTATCGAGAGGGCAGTGGCACTTTACACTAGGGCAGCAAGAACAGAAAGCCTTGTAGTAGTAGTCACAACTCTTCATCTCTCTCTCTGTTTTTCTATTTTCTGTTGGCTGTGGGCAGTGGTAGTACTACACTAGGCCGCAGCAACAGAAAGCCTTGTAGTAGTAGTCCGCGGCCCATTCCTTACTGTCTTCCTGTTTTTTTATTTTCTGTTGGCTGTGAGCAGTGGCACTACTACACAAGGCAGCAACAATAGAAAGCCTTGTAGTAGTAGTCCCCAACCCTTCCCTTGCTCTTTTCCTGTTTTTTTATTTTCTTTCAGCAGTGAGCAGTGGCACTACTACACTAGGCAGTAAAAACTAAGCCTCATAGTAATAGTCCCCGACCCTTCCTCTCTTCCTGTTTTTTTATCTTCTGTTGTCGAAGGGCAGTGGCTCTACTACACCAGGCAGCAACAACAGAAAGCCTTGTAGTAGTAGTCCCTAACCCCTCCCTTGCTCTCTTCCTGTTTTTTTATTTTCTGTAGGCTGTGAGCAGTGGCACGACTACACTAGGCAGCAACATCAGAAAGCCCTGTAGTAGTAGTCACAGACCCTCCCTTGCTCTCTTCCTATTTTTTTTCTGTTGGCTGTGAGCAGTGGCATTACTAGACTAGGCAGCAACAACAGAAAGCCTTGTCGTACTAGTCCCTAACCCCTCCCTTGCTCTCTTCCTGTTTTTTTATTTTCTGTAGGCTGTGAGCAGTGGCACTACTACACTAGCAGCAACAACAGAAAGCCACGTAGTAGTAGTAGCCCCTGACCCTTCTCTTGCTCTCTTCCTGCTTTTTATTTTCTGTAGGCAGTGGGCAGTGGCTCTACTACACTAGGCATCAAAAACAGAAAGCGTTTCAGATGTAGTCCCCAACCCATCACTTGCTCTCTTCCAGTTTTTTTTTTACTTTCTATCGATAGAGGGCAGTTGCACTACTACACTATTCAGCAACAACAGAGAGCCTTGTAGTAGTAGTCCCCGACCCCTCCCTTGCTCTCTTTCTGTTTTTTATTTTCTGTAGGCTGTATGCAGTGGCACTACTACACTAGGCAGCAACAGCAGAAATCCTTGTAGTAGATGTCCCCGACCCTCCCTTGCTCTCTTCTTGTTTTTTTAATTTCTCTAGGCAGTGGGCAGTGGCACTACTACAGTGGGGAGCAACAACAGAAAGCCTTGTATTAGTAGTCATGACGCTTTCCTTGCTCTCTTCCTATTTTTTTATTTTCTGTCAGCAGTGGACAGAGGCACTACTACACTAGGCAGCAACAACAGAAAGCCTTGTAGTAGTAGTACCGACCCTTCCCTTGCTCTCTTCCAGTTTTTTTTTCTGTAGGCTCTGAGCAGTGGCACTACTACACTAGGCACCAGCAATAGAAAGCCTAGTAGTAGTAGTCCCACACCTTTCTGTTGCTCTCTTCAGGTTTTTTCATTTTCTGTCAGCAGTGAGCAGTGGCACTCCTACACTTGGCAGCAACAACAGAAAGCCTTGTAGTAGTAGTAGTCCCTTACCCTTCCCTTTCTCCCATCCTGTTTTTTTAATTTCTGTTGGCTGTGGGCAGGGGTACTACTGTACTAGGCAGCAACAACAGAAAGCCTCATAGTGGTAGTCCCCTGCCTCTCTTGCCTCTCTCTTTTTTTTTATTTTTTGTAGGCTGTGAGCAGTGGCATTACTACATGGCAGAAACAACAGAAAGCCTTGTAGTAGTAGTAATCCCCGACCCTTAACTTGCTGTCTTCCTGTTTTCTTATTTTCTATCTGAAGGCAGGAGTTGCACTACTACACTAGGCAGCAACAACAGAAAGCCTTGTAGAAGTAGTCCCCTAACCTTCCCTTGCTCTTTTACCTGTTTTTTTTTCTTTTCTTTGCAGTGGGCAGTGGCACTACTACACTAGGCAGCAACATCTAAGCCTTCATAGTAGTAGTCTCCGACCCTTCCCTTGCTCTCTTCCTGTTTTTATCTTCTGTAGGTGATGGCAGTGGCACTACTACACTTGGCAGCAACAACATAAACCTTGTAGTGGTAGTCCCGATCCATCCCTTCCTCTCATCCTGTTTTTTATTTCTCTTGGCAGTGGGCAGTGGCAATACTACACTGGGCAACAACAACAGAAGCCTTGTAGTAGTAGTCCCTGACCCTTCCCTTGCTCTCTTCCTGTTTTTTTATTTTCTGTCGGCAGAGGGCAGTAGCGCTACTACACTAGGCAGCAACAACTGATAGCCTTGTAGTAGTAGTCCACAACCCTTCCATTGCTCTCTTCCTGTTTTTTTTATTTTGAGTCGGCAGTGGGCAGTGGCACTACTACACTAGGCAGCAACAACAGATAGCCTTGTAGTAGTAGTCCTCGACCCTTACCGGGCTCTCATCCTATTTTTTTAACTTTCTGGAGGCAGAGGGCAGTAGCACTTCTACAATAGGCAGCAACAAGAGATAGCCTTGTAGTAGTAGTCCCCGATCCTCCCTTGCTTTCTTCCTGTTTTTTTATTTTCTGTTGGCTAAGGGCAGTGACACTACTACACTAGGCAGCATAAGCAGCAGCCTGTAGTAGTAGTGATCTTCCACCCTTCCCTTGCTCTCTTCCTGTTTTTTATTTTCTGTTGACAGTTGACAGTGGCACTAGTTCACTAGCAGCATAACAGAAAGCCTGTGAGTAGTTTTTCCGTGACCCTTCCTTGTTCTATTCCTGTTTTTATTTTTGGTCAGCAGTGGGCAGTGGCTCTACTACACTACAGGCAGCATGAACAGAAAGCCTTGTAGTAGTAGTCCACAACTCTTCACTTTGCTCTCTTCTGTTTTTTTTTTATTTTCTGTCGATGGGGCGGTGGCGACTTCTACACTAGGCAGCAAGAACAGAAAGCCTTGTAGTAGTAGTCCACAACTCTTCACTTGCTCTCCTCCTGTTTTTCTATTTTCTGTTGGCTGTGGGCAGTGGTAGTACTACACTAGGCAGCAACAACAGAAAGCCTTGTAGTAGTAGTCCACGGCCCATTCTTTACTGTCTTCCTGTTTTTTATTTTCTGTTGGCTGTGAGCAGTGGCACTACTACACAAGGCAGCAACACTAGAAAGCCTTGTAGTAGTAGTCCCCGACCCTTCCCTTGCTCTTTTCCTGTTTTTTTATTTTCTTTCAGCAGTGAGCAGTGGCACTACTACACTAGGCAGCAAAAACTAAGCCTCATAGTAGTAGTCCCCGACCCTTCCCTTCCTCTCTTCCTGTTTTTTTATCTTCTGTTGTCGAAGGGCAGTGGCTTTACTACACCAGGCAGCAACAATAGAAAGCCTAATAGTAGTAGTCCCTAACCCCTCCCTTGCTCTCTTCCTGTTTTTTTATTTTCTGTAGGCTGTGAGCAGTGGCACGACTACACTAGGCAGCAACAACAGAAAGCCTTGTAGTAGTAGTCACAGACCCTCCCATGCTCTCTTCCTGTATTTTTTATTTTCTGAAGACAGTGGGCAGTGACACTACTACACTAGGCAGCAACAGCAGAAATCCTTGTAGTAGTAGTCCCCGACCCTCCCTTGCTCTCTTCTTGCTTTTTTAATTTCTCTAGGCAGTGGGCAGTGGCACTACTACAGTGGGCAGCAACGACAGAAAGCCTTGTATTAGTAGTCATGACACTTTCCTTGCTCTCTTCCTATTTTTTATTTTCTGTCGGCAGTGGACAGAGGCACTACTACACTAGGCAGCAACAACAGAAAGCCTTGTAGTAGTAGTCCCCAACCCCTCCCTTGCTCTCTTCCAGTTTTTTTTATCTGTAGTCTCTGAGCAGTGGCACTACTACACTAGGCACCAACAACAGAAAGCCTTGTAGTAGTAGTCCCCGACCCATCCCTTGCTCTTTTCCAGTTTTTTTATTTTCTTTCGGCAGTGGGCAATGGCACTACTACATTAGGCAGCAACAACTAAGCCTCGTAGTAGTAGTCGCCGACCCTTCCCTTGCTCTCTTCCTCTTTTTTATTTTCCGTAGGCTGTGAGCAGCAGCACTACTACACTAGGCAGCAACAAAAGAAAGCCTTGTGGTGGTAGTCCCCAACCCCTCCCCTGTTCTCTTCCTGTTTTTTTATTTTCTGTCGGCAGTGGAGAGTGGCACTACTACACTATGCAGTAACAACAGAATGCCTTGTAGTAGTAGTAGTCCCTGACCCCTCCCTTGCTCTCTTTCTGTTTTTTAATTTTCTGTCGGCAGTGGGCAGTGGCAGTTCAACTCTAGGCAGCAACAACAGAAAGCGCTGTAGTAGTAGTCTCCGACCCCTGCCTAGCTCTCTTCCTGTTTTTTTATTTTCTGTCGGCAGTGAGCAGTGGCACTTCTACACTAGGGAGCAACAACAGAAAGCCTCGTAGTAGTAGTCCCACACCTTTCTATTGCTCTCTTCAGGTTTTTTCATTTTTTGTCCGCAGTGAGCAGTGGCACTCCTACACGAGGCAGCAACACAGAAAGCCTTGTCGTAGTAGTCCCCGACCCTCCCTTGCTTTCTTCCCATTTTTTTATTTTCTGTTGGCTGTGAGCAGTGGCACTACTACACTAGCACCAACAACAGAAAGCCATGTAGTAGTAGTAGTCCCTGACACTTCTCTTTGCTCTTCCTGCTTTTTATTTTCTATAGGCAGTGGGCAGGCTCTGACACTAGACATCAAAACAGAAAGCCTTTAGATGTAGTCACAACCCATCACTTGCTCTCTTCCAGTTTTTTAACTTTCTATCAATGAGGGGCAGTTGCACAACTACACTATTCAGCAACAACAAGAGAGCCTTGTAGTAGTCCCAACCCTCCCTTTGCTCCTCTTTCTGTTTTTTATTTTCTAGGCTGTACGCAGTGGCACTACTACACTAGGCATCAACAACAAAAAGCCTTGTAGTAGTTGTCCACGACCCCTCCCATGCTCTCTTCCTGTATTTTTTAAATTTCTGAAGACAGTGGGCAGTGACACTACTACACTAGGCAGCAACAGCAGAAATCCTTGTAGTAGTAGTCCCCGACCCTCCCTTGCTCTCTTCTTGTTTTTTTAATTTCTCTAGGCAGTGGGCAGTGGCACTACTACAGTGGGCAGCAACAAAAGAAACCTTTGTATTATTAGTCCTGACGCTTTCCTTGCTCTCTTCCTATTTATATTTTCTGTCGGCGGTGGACAGAGGTACTACTACACTAGGCAGCAACAACAGAAAGCCTTATTGTAGTAGTCCCACCATCCCTTTGCTCTCTTTTTTGGTTTTTTTTCTGTAGGTTTGAGCAGTGGCATCATTTACTACTAGGCAACTCAACAACAGAAAGCCTTGTGGTAATGGTCTGACCCTTCCTTGCTCTTTTCAGTTTTTTATTTTCTTTCGGCAGTGAGCAATGGCACTACTACATTGAAGCAGCAACAACTAAGCCTCGTGATAGTAGTCGCCGACCCCTTCCCTTGTTTCCTCTTCCTCTTTTTTATTTTCCTCAGAGGGCTGTGAGCAGCACTACTACACTAGGCAGCAAATAAAAAGAAAGCCTTGTGGTGGTAGTCCCAACCCCTCCTGTTCTCTTCCTGTTTTTTATTTTCTGTCGGCAGTGGAGAGTGGCACTACTACACTATGCAGTAACAACAGAATGCCTCATAGTAGCAGTAGTCCCTGACCCCTCCCTTGCTCTCTTTCCTGTTTTTAATTTTCTGTCGGCAGTGGGCAGTGGCAGTTCAACTCTAGGCAGCAACAACAGAAAGCACTGTAGTAGTAGTCTCCGACCCCTGCCTAGCTCTCTTCCTGTTTTTTTATTTTCTGTCGGCAGTGAGCAGTGGCACTTCTACACTAGGGAGCAACAACAGAAAGCCTTGTAGTAGTAGTCCCACACCTTTCTATTGCTCTCTTCAGGTTTTTTCATTTTCTGTCAGCAGTGAGCAGTGGCACTCCTACACTAGGCAGCAACAACAGAAAGCCTTGTAGTAGTAGTCGTCCCTTACCTTTCCCTTGCTCTCTTCCTGTTTTTTATTTTCTGTCTACAGTGGACAGTGGCACTACTACACTAGGCCGCAAATACAGAAAGCCTTGTAGTAGTAGTCCTTGACCACTCCCTTGCTCTCTTCCTGTTTTTCATTTCCTGTAGGCAGTATGCAGTGACACTACTACACTAGGCAGCAACAACAGAAAGCCTTGTAGTAGTAGTCTCTGACCTCTCCCT
The DNA here is from genome assembly GCA_016271365.2 of Neoceratodus forsteri. Lineage (NCBI taxonomy): Eukaryota > Metazoa > Chordata > Ceratodontiformes > Ceratodontidae > Neoceratodus > Neoceratodus forsteri. The sequence continues at coordinate 1,344,316,445 of CM057454.1, forward strand.
TGCTCTCTTCCTGTTTTTTATTTTCTGTATACTGTGATCAGTGGCACTACTACCCTAGGCATCAACAACAGAAACCCTTGTATTAGTAGTCCCCGACCCTTTCCTTATTCTCTTCCTATTTTATTTTTTTTTTCTGTTGGCAGTGGGCAGTAGCACTACTACACACGGCAGCAACAACAGAAAGTCTTGTAGTAGTACTCCCCGACCCCTCCCTTGCGCTCTTCCTGTTTTTTAATTTTCTGTCAGCAGAGAGCAGTGTCACTACTACACTAGGCAGCAACAACAGAAAGCCTTGTAGTAATAGTCCACAACCCTTCCGTTGCTCTCTTCCTGTTTTTTTTATTTTGTGTCAGCAGTGGGCAGTGGCACTACTACACTAGGCAGCAACAACAGATAGCCTTGTAGTAGTAGTCCCCGACCCTTACCGTGCTCTCTTCCTATTTTTTTAACTTCCAGTAGGCAGAGGGCAGTAGCACTTCTACACTAGGCAGCAACAAGAGATAGCCTTGTAGTAGTCAATCAATCAATCAATCAAAATCTTTATTTATTCAGGTGAACATCATTGAGCAAAGCTCATTTACAAGATGGACCTGAGTGGTCATACAAATGAGGATACAAGTATTATTACATAGACAAGAATAGAATAAATAGCAATACAATGGCATGAAATGATTATATACAACAATTTACATATATACAAGTAACAATAGAACCATTTAGCCTGTAGGAAAAAAGAGGACAAAGGGTATAGCAGTCCTAAAATATAGTTATATGGTCTAACTAGTTTTTAAGAGAATATAATAGGTGATTCGGAAGAAAGAAATTGAGTTAATATAATGGATAGAAAAAGGGAGGTTTAGTTGGGTCAGATAGGTAGGGATTATGCTTTATAAAAGCAATTGCAGAGCTCTGGAAAAGGGCGGAGAACAATCTTTTGAAGGATGCCAGAGGTAGTAGGCTATCTAGCTTCATGGATTTTTGGAGAGATTCCATGCAACTGCTGGAATAGCTGAAAGCAGCCTTCCCATACCGGGTGCAGGTATTGGGGACCTTTAATGTGATGAGATTTACTGATCCTTAAGGTGTATGGCCTGTTTGTAATTTGGGTAAAGCAATCAGTGATATAGGTCGGTAGTTTGCCTGTTAACGCTTTGAATATCCAGATAACAGCATTCCTATTTCTTCTGTGTTGCAATGATGTCCAGTTGACTGCCATATAAAGGGAGCAATGATGGGTGTTGGAGGGAAGGTCAGTAATAAATCTTATGGACCTGTGATACAGGGTGTCCAGCTTATGTAAGAGATGACTTGAACAATGGCAGTAGAGAAAATCAGCATAATCCATGAGGGATAGAATGAGGCCTCGAATTAACCTTTTTTGGAATCACTGTTTAGGTAATGTTTTATTCTAAAAATAGTCCGAGCTCTGTCTTAGCTTTTTAGTAGCTCTTCAATATGGACAGAATAGTCAAGCCTGTTATCTATCCAGACTCCAAGGTATTTGAAGTTATCAACAAATTCAAGTTTCTCCAAGTAAGGTGGATATATGTAGGTGTTGGATGCTGGGGTAGTGGTAGTACAACTCTTTTGTGGTAAAGAACATAGCTTTTGTTTTTTTTGCATTTAGAAGTAGTTTTTGTCAAGTAGATTGTGCTGCAGAATGGAGAATTGATTGTAGAAGTTCACAGGCTTTGAAGGTGAGGGATTGCTGACATATAATACAGTATCATCAGCAAACAGATGAATGTTAGATTGAGTGAGGTTGGCATCAATATTGTTTATATAAATAGCAAAGAGGATAGGGGCCAAGAATAGAGCCTTGTGGTACGCTCCTTAGCAGAGGTTTTGAGGTGGATAGGTAATTTCCATTTCTAACCAGTTGCGACCTATCTGAAAGGTAATCCTTAAACCAGTTGAGTGATAGGGAATCCAGGCCTAATGAGTTAAGGGAGTGAGTAATAAGTCATGATCCACTGTGTCAAAGGCTTTTACTCAAATCCAGAAACACAGCACAGGTAAAATTTTTTCTTGTCCAAATTAGTCTGCCAATCGTTGGTTACCTTGGCTAAGGCAGTAATGGTGTTATGCTTTGATCTAAATCCAGATTGTGCAGAATTTAGAAGGTTATTGTTATCCAGATAGTCCCTTAACTGAGAGTTTACTAGTTTTCGAGCATCTTAGATAGTACTGGTAGGATGGAGATAGGTCTGTAATTGTTGAGATCCCTAGTATCACCAGATTTGAGTAATGGAACTACTTGAGTTGTTTTCCAGGTAGATGGAATGGATCCAGTAGTTAGGGAAAGATTGAAGAGATGAGTAAGGGGGGCAGATAAGACATGTGAAGCAATTTTCAGGAAATAGGGATCCAGGGAGTCTGCACCTGCACTTTTAGTTGTGTCTAAATTAGAGAGGAGATCTTCCACTTCTTTCACGGATATTGGGATGAAGGAAAAAGTTGAAGTGGCCATTTGTCCCACAGTAGTTTGCAGGTTCAAGGAAGATCTCAGGATATTTGCAGGTGATGAGTCAAATGCTAGGCCAGCAGTGGTGAAGTGAACATTGAAGGTATTTCTTGTTTACCTGTAATTTCTGTGTCATTTAGTAGCAATTTGGTGGTTAAGGCAGGAGTAGAATTCTGGCCCAGAAGTCCTTTTATTGTACCCCAGAGTCTGGATGGGTTATTGTAGGAGGCACCCAATTCAGCTGTATAGTAGGCAGTTTTGGCAGTTCTTATTTTTTTGTACATGAATTCCTTTGCTTTTCTGAAATTTAGCCAATCTCTGGTGTCCTTTGTTTTTTCTTGCCTTTTCCACTGCTTGTCTCTGGTTCTCAAGGCTGCTTTAAGCTCAGAGGTGAACCAAGGGCAGGATTTACCTTAGTTCTGATACTGGTGATAGGTGCATGAATATTGAGAACATTGTGATAATATCCTTAAAGTCTGGAGTGCTGTTTCAACAGAGGTTGTGAAGATAAAATCTTGCCAATATATTGTAGTACTCAGTCATGGAGGTAACCTGAGATATTGAAATTCTTTTGACCTTTTGAGGATAAATTCTGCAGGATTTGTGGTTTAGTGTGGATCTTATGCCAGCTATAGGTAATGGTCACCACATCACTTGGGAGTACTCCTGCATGTGAGTATAAGTGAGGCTTGTTTACCAACATAATATCCAGTAGTGAGCTGTTGCTGAATTTCTTCGGTTAATCCTAGTTGGGTCTCTTTAATCAGCTGTGTGAATCCATAGGTGTCACAAAAGGTTATCAAAGGTGCAGGATACATTAGCAACCAGTTTAAATTCAAATCACCAAGGATGACGGTATCTTCAGGGCCTTGGTTGAGAATTGACCCTAGGTGAGAAAGCAGTTTAAGGCCTGCAGAGGGGGCCTATAGCATCCAATCAGTTTAAATGGAGACGAATTAGGAAGGGAAATTTTGATTGATAAACATTCAAATTCATTTGGCTCAGATGTGTTGATGAGGCAGGTTGCAGAGATGGTGTCCTTAATGTGTATGGCCACCCCACCACCCCGAGGGCGATCTGCTCTTGAAGAGCTGGTAATTGGGAAGGTTTACAACACTGTCTTTTTTTGTAGGCCTGAGCCAAGATTCAGAGATGACCAGGAAGTCTGGAAGAGTATGTGCCACCCAAGCCTGTATTAAGATGAACTTTTTAGGAGGCTGCAAGCATTGAAGTGTATGAAGCTTAGTCCTTTTATGGTAGTCAGCTCAGCAGGGGAAGATAAACTGACAATGGGGCCAGGATTAATCTCAATGGTGCCAATGCATAAAAGGAGGTAGAAGATTAATTTGAGTAGGGCACCAAGGGATAGGGATAGAGAGTGATCAGAGCATTTCCTCTTAGTCCTAGATGCACACTGTGTAGTAGTCCCCGATCCTCCCTTGCTTTCTTCCTGTTTTTTATTTTCTGTTGGCTCTGGGCAGTGGCACTACTACACTAAGCAGCAAAAACAGAAAGCCTTGTAGAAGTAGTCCCCGACCCTCCCTTGCTCTCTTCCTGTTTTTTTATTTTCTGTAGGCTGTGAGCAGTGGCACTACTACACTAGGCTGCAACAACAGAAAGCCTTGCATTAGAAGTCTTCGACCCTTCCCTTGCTCTCTTCCTGTTTTTTATTTTCTGTCGACAGTGGACAGTGGCACTACTACACTAGGCAGCAAATACAGAAAGCCTTGTAGTAGTAGTCCCCAACCCCTCTCTTTCTCTTTTCCTGTTTTTTTATTTTCTGTCGGCTGAGGGCAGTGCACTACTACACTAGGCAGCAACAACAAAAAGCCTAGTAGTAGTAGTCCCTGACCCTTCCCTTGCTCTCTTCCTGGTTTTTTATTTTCTGTAGGCTCTGAGCAGTGGCACTACTACACTAGGCAGCAACAACAGAAAGTTTTGTAGAACTAGTGCCCTACCACTCCCTTGTTCTCTTCCTGTTTTCTTATTTTCTGTAGGCTGTGAGCAGTATCACTACTACACTAGGCTGCAACAACAGAAAGCCTTGTAGTAGTAGCAGTCTCCAGCCATTTCTTTGCAGTCTACCTTTTTTTTTATTTTTTGTGGTCAGTGGGCAGTGTCACTAGTACTCAAGGCAACAACAACCGAAACCTTGTGTAGTCCCTGACCCTCCCTTGCTCTTCTTCCTGTTTTTTTTATTTTCAGGCTGTGAGCAGTGGCACTACTACACTAGGCAGCAACAATAGAAAGCCTTTTAGTGGTAATCCTCATCCTTCCTTGCTTTCTCCTGTTTTTTTTATTTCTGTTGGTAGTGGCAGTGGCACTACTACTTAGGGAACAACAACAGAAAGCTTTTGCAGTAGTAGTCCCCACCTCCTCCTCTCTTCCTGTTACTTATTTCCTGTGGCAGTGGGCAGCAGCACTACTCAGGCGGTAGCAACAGAAAGCCTTGTAGTAGTAGTCCCTGAACCTTCCCTTGCTCGCTTCCTGTTTTTTTTTTTCAGGCTGAGCAGTGGCACTCATACACTAGTCAGCGACAACAGACAGCCTTAGTAGTTGTTGTTCCGGGCCCTCCCTTGTTTTTCATCCTGTTTTTATTTTCTGTTGGCACTGAATTGGTAAACCACACTAGGCAGCAACAGCAGAAAGCTTTGTAGCAGTAGTCCCGATTACTTCCCTTGCTGTCTTCCTGTTTTTTATTTTCTGCTTCCAGTGGGTAGTGGCACTTCATACTAGGCAGCTACAACAGAGAAGCCGTGGTGGTAGTACGATCTCCTCCCCTGTTCTCTTCCTGTTTTTTATTTTTCTGTCGGAAGTGAAAGTGGCACACTGCACTAGGGCAGTAACAACAGAAAGCCTTGCAGTTGTAGTCCCTGACCCCTCCCTTTCTCTCTTCTTATTTTTTATTTTCTGTTGGCAGTGGGCAGTGGCAGTTCTACTCTAGCCAGCAACAACAGAATGCGTTGTATTAGTAGTTTCCGACCCCTCCCTAACGCTATTCCTGTTTTTTTCTTTTTTGTCGGCAGTGAGCAGTGGCACTTTTACACTAGGCAGCAACAACAGAAAGCCTTAAAGTAGTAGACTCTGACCCTTCCCTTGCTCTCTTCCTGTTTTTTATTTTCTGTCAGCAGTGGACAGTGGCATTACTACACAAGGCAGCAAAAACAGAAAGCCTTGAAGTAGAAGTCCCCGACCCTTCCCTTGCTGTCTTCTTGTTTTTTATTTTCTGTATGCTGTGAGCAGTGGCGCACTACTACCCTGAAACGCTTAACAACAGAAACATTTTGTATTAGTAGTCCCTAATCTTCCTTGCTCTCTTGTTTTTTTTTTTATTTTCTTGGCAGTGGCCAGTGGCTCTACTACACTTGGCAGCAACAACAGAAAGTCTTGTAGTAGTAGTCCCCGACCCCTCCCTTGCTCTCTTCCTGTTTTTTTATTTTCTGAAGGCAGTGGGCAGTGGTACTACTACACTAGGCTGCAACAACAGAAAGTCATGTAGTAGTAGTCCTTGACCCCTCCATTTCTCTTTTCCTGTTTTTTTATTTTCTGTCGGCAGTGGGCAGTGCACTACTACACTAGGCAACAACAATAGAAAGCCTAGTAGTAGTAGTCCCTGACCCTTCCCTTGCTCTCTTCCTTTTTTATTTTCTGTAGGCTCTGAGCAGTGACAGTACTACACTTACAGCAACAACAGAAAAGTCTTTAGTAGTAGTGCCCTCACCCTACCTTGTCTCCTGTTTTTATTATTTTTCTGTAGGTTGAGTAGTAACACTACTACACTAAGCTGCAACAAAAGAAAGCCTTGTAGTAGTAGACCCTGACCCATCCTTTGCTGTCTACCTGTTTTTTTATTTTCTGTGGTCAGTGGACAGTGTCACTACTGCACTAGGTAGCAACAAGAGAAAGCCACGTAGTAGTAGTAGTCCCGGACCCTTCCCTTGTTCTCTTCCATTTTTTTTATTGTCTGTAGACAGTGGGCAGTGGTACTACTACACTAGGCATCAGCAACAGAAAGTCTCGTAGTAGTAGTAGTCCCCGACCCTTCCCTTGCTCGCTTCCTGTTTTTTTATTTTCTGTTGGCTGTGAGCAGTGGCACTGCTAGACTAGGCAGCAACAAACAGAAAGCCTTGTAGTAGTTGTCTTCGAACCCTTCCTTGCTCTCTTCATGTTTTTTTATTTTTTGTAGGCAGTCGGAATTGGCAAAACTACACTAGTCAGCAACAGCAGAAAGCCTTGCAGTAGTAGTCCCCGACACTTCCTCTTCCTCTTTTCTGTTTTTTTTATTTTCTGTTGCAGTGGGCAGTGGCACTTCTACACTAGGCAGTTACAACAGAAAGCCTTGTTGTAGTAGTAGTCCCTGACCCCTCCCCTTGCACTCTTCCTGTTTTTTTATTTTCTTTAGGCTGTGTGCAGTGGCACTACTACACTAGGCAGCAACAACTGAAAACCTTGTGGTAGTCCCCTATCCCTCCCTTGCTCTCTTTCTGTTTTTTTATTTTCTGTCTGCAGTGTTCAGAGGCACTTCTACACCAGGCAGCTACAACAGATAGCCTTGTAGTAGAAGTCCCCGACACTTCCCTTGCTCTCTTTCTGTTTTTTTATTTTCTGTCGGCAGTGGGCACTGGCACTTCTACACTAGGCAGCTATAACAGAAAGCCTTGTAGTAGTAGTCCCAGACACTTACCTTGCTCTCTTTCTGTTTTTTTTATTTTCTCTCGGCAGTGGGCACTGGCACTACTACACAAGCAACAACAACAGAAAGACTTGTGAGTGGTAGTCCTCGACCCTTCCTTGTTCTCTTCCTGTTTTTAAACCTTTCTGTGTGGCAGTGGCAGTGGCACCTCTCTACACTTAGGCAGCAACAAGCGATAGCCTTGTAGTAGTAGTCCTTTGATCCTCCCTTGCTTTCTTCCTGTTTTTATTTTCTGTTGGCTCTGGTCAGTAGCACTAATACTATTATTCAGGCAGCAAAACAGAAAGCCTTGTAGTAGTAGTCCACAAACTCTTCTTCACTTTTCTGTTTCTTCTGTTTTTTTTTTATTTTCTATCGATAGAGGGCAGTGGCACTTTTACACTAGGCAGCAAGAACAGAAAGTCTTGTGGTAGTAGTCCACAACCTTCACTTACCCTGTTTTTCTATTTTCTGTTGGCTCTGGGCAGTGGCACTACTACACTAGGCAGCAAAAACAGAAAGCCTTGTAGTAGTAGTCTTCGACCCTTCCCTTGCTCTCTTACTGTTTTTTTATTTTCTGTTGACAGTGGGCAGTGGCAATAGTTCACTAGCAACAATAAGAGAAAGCCTCGTAGTAGTTTTCCATGACCCTTCCCTTGCTCTATTCCTGTTTTTTAATTTTTTGGTCAGCAGTGGAAGTGGCTCTACTACACTAGGCAGCAAGAACAGAAAGCCTTGTAGTAGTAGTAGTCCACAACCTTCACTTGTTCTCTTTCTGTTTTTTTTATTTTCTATTGATAGAGGGCAGTGGTACTGGCTACACTAGGGCAGCAAGAACAGAAAGCCTTGTAGTAGTAGTCCACAACCTTCACTTGCTCTCCTCCTGTTTTTCATTTTCTGTTGGCTGTGGGCAGTGGTAGACTACACCAGGCAACAACAGAAAGTTCTGTAGTAGTCCGCGCCTGTTCCTTACTGTCTTCCTGTTGTTTTATTTTCTGTTGGTTGTGAGCAGTGGCACTAATACACAAGGCAGCAACACAGAGCCTTGTAGTAGCAGTCCCCGACCCTTCCCTTGGCTCTCTTTTCCTGTTTTTTATTTTCTTCAGCAGTGAGCAGTGGCACTACCACACTAGGCAGGTAACAACTAAGCCTTGTAGTAGTGTAGTCCCTAATCCCTTCCTCTCTTCCTTTTTTTTATCTTCGGCTGTCGAAGGGCAGTGGCTCTCCTACACCAGGTAGCAACAACAGAAAGCCTGTAGTAGTAGTCCCTACCTCCCTGTTTCTCTTCCTGTTTTTATTTTCTGTAGGCTTTGAGCAGTGGCACAACTACACTAGGCAGCAACAACAGAAAGCTCTCTGTAGTAATAGTCACAGACCCTCCCTTGCTCTCTTCCTATTTTTTTATTTTCTGTTGGCTGTGAGCAGTGGCACTACTACACTAGGCAGCAACAACAGAAAGCCTTGTAGTAGTAGTTCCCGACCCTCCCTTGCTTTCTTCCTGTTTTTTTATTTTCTGTAGGCTGTGAGCAGTGGCACTACTACACTAGCAGCAACAACAGAAAGCCACGTAGTAGTAGTAGTAGTCCCTGACTCTTCTCTTGCTCTCTTCCTGCTTTTTATTTTCAGGTGGGTGTGCCTCTACCACACCAGGCACTCAAAACAGGAAAGCCTTCAGATGTAGTCCCCCAACCCATCACTTGCTCTTCCAGTTTTTTTTTTTACTTTCTATCGATAGAGGGCAGTTGCACCATTACACTATTCAGCAACAACAGAGAGCCTTGTAGTAGTAGTCCCCTGACCCTCCCTTTTGCTCTCTTTCTGTTTTTATTTTCAGGCTGTACTGCAGTGGCACTACTACACTAGGCAGCAACAGCAGAAATCTCTCAGGTAGTAGTATTCGTCCGACCCTCCCTTGCTCTCTTCTGTTTTTAATTTCTCCTGGGCAGTGGGCAGTGGCACTACTACAGTGCAGCAACAACATAAAAGCTTCTGTATTAGTAGTCCTGGATGCTTTCCTTGCTCTCTTCCTATTTTTTTTTTCTGTCAGCAGTGGGCAGTGGCACTACTCCGCTAGGCAGCAACAACAGAAAGTCTTGTAGTAGTAGTCCCATTCCTTGCTCTCTTCCAGTTTTTTTTTCTTGGCTCTGAGCTGTGGCACTACTACACTAGGCATCTCAGCTATAGAAAGCCTCATAGTAGTAGTCCCCACCTTTCTGTTGCTCTTCAGGTTTTTTCATTTTCTGTCAGCAGTGAGCAGTGGCACTCCTACACTAGGCAGCAACAACGGAAGCCTTGTAGTAAGTAGTAGTCCCTTAACCTTCCTTGCTCCATCCTGTTTTTTAATTTCACAATTGGCTGTGGGCAGGGTACTACTATACTGGGCAGCAGCAACAGAAAGCCTTACAGTAGTAGTCCCCTGCCCCATCTCTGCTCTCTTCTTGTTTTTTATTTTTTGTAGGCTGTGAGCAGTGGCATTATTTGAACTATGGGCAGAAACAACAGAAAGCCTTTGTAGTAGTAGTAATCCCCTGACCCTTAACCTGCTGTCTTCCTGTTTTCTTATTTTTTCTGCAGGCGAGTGTACACTAGCTGACTAGGCAGCAACAAACAGAAAGCCTTGTAGAAGTAGTCCCCCGACCCTTCCCTTGCTCTTTTACCCGTTTTTTATTTTCTTTTCTCGCAGTGGGCAGTGGCACTACTACACCAGGCAGCAACATCTAAGCCTCTATAGTAGTAGTCTCCACCCTTTCCTTGTTTCCTTCCTGTTTTTTTATCTTCTGTTGGTGATGGAGGGTGGCACTACTACACTTGGCAGCAACAACAGAAAACCTTAGTAGTGGTGTCCCTGATCCATCCCTTCCTCTCATCCTGTTTATTATTTTCTCTTGGCAGTGGCAGTGGCACTACTACACTGCATAACAACAACAGAAAGCCTTGTAGTAGTAGTAGTAGTCCCTGGACCCCTTCCTTGCTCTCTCTTCCTGTTTTTTATTTTCTGTCGGGTAGAGGTGGTAGCACTACTGGCCACTCAGGCAGCAACAACAGAAAGCCTTGTAGTAGTCCTCGACCCCTTCCTTCCCTGTTTCTCACCTGTTTTTATTTTCTTTTCTGCAGGGCAGTGGCACTACTACACTAGGCAGCAACATCTAAGCCTCATAGTAGTAGTCTCCGGACCCTTCCCTTGTTTCCTTCCTGCTTTTTATCTCTGTGGTGGTGATGGGCAGTGGCACTACTAATTTGGCAGCAACAACAGAAAACCTTGTAGTGGTAATCCTCAATCCATCCCTTCCTTCATCCTGTTTATTTATTTTCTGGCAGTGGCAGTGGCACTACTACACTTGGCAACAACAACAGAAAGCCTGTAGTGGTAGTAGTCCTGGACCCACAACAGAAAGCCTTGTAGTAGTTGTTGTCCTGCAACCTCCTGTGACTTCTTCCCAGTTTTCAGTATTTTCTGTAGGCTGTCAGCAGTGGCACGACTACACTCAGGGCAGCAACAACAGAAAGCTTCCTTGTAGTGTAGTCCCCGATCCTTCACTTGCTCTCTTCCTGTTTTTTTATTTTCTGTTGGCAGTGGGCAGTGGCACTATTACACTAGGCAACAACAACAGAAAGCCTTGTAGTAGTAATCCCTGACTCTTCCCTTGCTCTCTTTCTGTTTTTTAATTTCCTGTAGGCAGTGGGCACTGTCACTACTACACTAGGCAACAACAACAGAAAGCCTTTTAGTTGTAGTCCCCGACCCTTCTATTGCTCTCTTCCTGTTTTTTTATTTTCTGTCGGCAGTGGGCAGTGGCACTACTACACTAGGCAGCAACAACAGAAAAGCCTGTAGTAGTAGTCCCTGAACCTTCCCTTGCTCTCTTCCTGTTTCTTTATTTTCTATCGGCAGTGGGCAGTGTCACTACTACACTAGGCAGCAAAGACAGAAAGACTTATAGTAGTAGTCCCCCACCCTTCACTTGCTCTCTTCCTGTTTTTTTTTAATTATCTATCGACAGATGGCAGTGGCATTACTACACTAGGCAGCAACAACAGAAAGCCTTGTAGTAGTAGTCCCCGACCCTTTCCTTCCTCTCTCCCTGTTTTCTTATTTTCTGTAGGCAGTGGGCAGTGGTACTTCTACACGAGGCAGGAACAACTAAGCCTCGTAGTAGTTGTCCCGTCCCTTCCCTTGCTCTCTTCCTGTTTTTTTTTTATTTTCTGTCGGCAGTGGGCAGTGGCACTACTACACTAGGCAGCAACAACAGAAAGCCTTGTAGTAGTAGTCCCTGACACCTACCTTGCTCTCTTCCTGTTTTTTTATTTTATGTTGGCAGTCAGAATTGGCAATATTACACTAGGCAGCAACAGCAAAAAGCCTTTTAGTAGTAGTCCCTGGCACTTCCCTTGCTCTCTTTCTGTTTTTTTTATTTCCTGTTGGCAGTGAGCAGTGGCACTACTACACTAGGCAGCAACAACAGAAATCCTTGTAGTAGTAGTAGTCCTCATACCCTCCCTTGCTCTCTTCCTGTTTTTTTAACTTTCTAAAGGAAGTGGGCAGTGGCACTTCTACACTAAGCAGCAACATCAGAAATCCTCATAATAGAAGTCCATGGCCCATCCCTTACTCTCTTCCTGTTTTTTTATTTTAGGTATGCTGTGAGCAGTGGCTCTACTACACTATGCAGCAACAACAGAAAGCCTTGTAGTGGTAGTCCCCCAACCTTCAGTTCCTCTCTTCCTGTTTTTTCATTTTCTGTCGGCAGTGGGCAGTGGCACTACTACTCTAGGCAGCAACTACAGAAAGCCTTGAAGTAGTAGTCCCTGACCCCTCACTTGCTCTCTTCCTGTTTTTTTTATTTTCTGTAGGCTGTGAGCAGTGGCACTACTACACTTAGCAACAACAACAGAAATCCTTGTAGTAGTAGTCCCGGACCCTTCCCTTGCTCTCTTCCTGTTTCTTTATTTCCTGTAGGCAGTAGGCATTGGCACTACTACCCTAGGCAGCAACCACAGAAAGCCTTGTAGTAGTTGTCCCGAGAACCTCCCTTTGCCTCTTCCTGTTTTTTTATTTTCTGTCTGTGAGGGCAGTGGCACCTCTACTACTCAGGCAGCAACAACAGAAAGCCTTGTAGTAGTAGTCATCGACCCTTCCTTTGCTCTCTTCCTATTTTCTAACTTTGTATGTGGGTAGTAGGCAGTAGCACTTCTACACTAGGCAGCAACAACAGAAGCTTTGTGGTAGTGGTCCAACCCTTCCCCTTCTCTACCTCGCTTTTTTATTTTCTGTTGGCTGTGAGCAGTGGCACTACTACACTAGGCTGCAACAGAAAGCCTTGTAGTAGCAGTCCCCAACCCTTCCCTTCCTCTCTTCCTGTTTTTTCATTTTCTGTGGGCAGAGGCACTACTACACTAGGCAGCTACTACAGAAAGTCTTGAAGTAGTAGTCCCTGACCCCTCACTTGCTGTCTTTCTGTTTTTTTATTTTCTGTCGGCAGTATGCAGTGGCACATCTACTCTACGCAGCAACAATAGAAAGCCTTGTAGTAGTAGTCCCACGACCTTCCTTTGCTCTCTTCCTGTTTTTATTTCTTGTCGGAAGTGGACGGTGGCACTACTTCACTAGGCAGGCAACAACAGAAGCCTTGTAGTAGTAGTCCCAGACCATCTACCTTGTTCTCTTCCTGTTTCTTTATTTTCTGATCGGCAGTGGGCAGTGTCACTACTACACTAGGCAGCAAAGACAGAAAGACTTATAGTAGTAGTCCCCCACCCTTCACTTGCTCTCTTCCTGTTTTTTTTTAATTATCTATCGACAGATGGCAGTGGCATTACTACACTAGGCAGCAACAACTGAAAGCCTTGTAGTAGTAGTCCCCGACCCTTTCCTTCCTCTCTCCCTGTTTTCTTATTTTCTGTAGGCAGTTGGCAGTGGCACTACTACACTAGGCAGCAACAACAGAAAGCCTTATAGTAGTAGTCCCTGACCCTTCACTTGCTCTTTTCCTGTTTTTTTATTTTCTTTCGGCAATGGGCAGTGGTACTACTACGCGGGGCAGCAAGAACAGAAAGCCTTGTAGTAGTAGATCCACAACTCTTCCTTGCCTCTCTTCCCTGTTTTTTTATTTTCTGTCGGTAGTGGGTGGCACTACTACACTAGGCAGCAACAACAGAAAGCCTTGTAGTAGTAGTCCCTGACACCTACCTTGCTCTCTTCCTGTTTTTTTTATTTTCTGTCAGCAGTGGGCAGTCGCACTTCTACTCTAGGCAGCTACAAAAGAAAGTGTTGTAGTAGTAGTCTTCGACCTCTCCCTTGCTCTCTTCCTGTTTTTTTATTTTATGTTGGCAGTCGGAATTGGCAATATTACACTAGGCAGCAACAGCAAAAAGCCTTTTAGTAGTAGTCCCCGACACTTCCCTTGCTCTCTTTCTGTTTTTTTTTATTTATTTCCTGTTGGCAGTGAGCAGTGGCACTACTACACTACGCAGCAACAACAGAAATCCTTGTAGTAGTAGTTCTCGACCCCTCACTTGCTCTCTTCCTGTTTTTTTTAACTTTCTAAAGGCAGTGGGCAGTGGCACTTCTACACTAAGCAGCAACAACAGAAAACCTCATAGTAGTAGTCCATGCCATCCCTTTGCTCTTCCTGTTTTTTTTTATTTTATGTATGCTGTGAGCAGTGGCTCTACTACACTATGCAGCAAACAACAGAAGCCTTGTAGTGGTAGTCCCCCAACCTTCAGTTCCTCTCTTCCTGTTTTTTCATTTTCTGTCGGCAGTGGGCAGTGGCACTACTACACTAGGCAGCAACTACAGAAAGCCTTGAAGTAGTAGTCCCTGACCCCTCACTTGCTCTCTTCCTGTTTTTTTATTTTCTGTCGGCAGTGGGCAGTGGCACTACTACACTAGGCAGCAACTACAGAAAGCCTCGTAGTAGTTGTCCGCAAACCTTCCCTTGGTTTCTTCCTGTTTTTTTTAATTTCTGTTGGCAGTGGGCAGTGGCACTACTACACTAGGCAGCAACAACAGAAAGCCTTGTAGTAGTAGTCCGCGACCCTTCCTTTGCTCTCTTCCTATTTTTCTAACTTTATGTGGGTAGTGGGCAGTAGCACTTCTACACTAGGCAGTAACAACAGAAAGCCTTGTAATAGTAGTCCCTGACACCTACCTTGCTCTCTTCCTGTTTTTTCATTTTCTGTCTGCTGTGGGCAGTGGCACTTCTACTCTATGCAGCAACAACAGAAAGTGTTGTAGTAGTAGTCTCCGACCCCTCCCTTGCTCTCTTCCTGTTTTTTTATTTTATGTTGGCAGTCGGAATTAGCAATATTTCACTAGGCAGCAACAGCAGAAAGCCTTATAGTACTAGTCCCCGACACTTCCCTTGCTCTCTTCATGTTTTTTTTTTCTGTCGGCATTGGACAGTGGCACTACTACACTAGGCAGTAACAACAGAAAGCCTTGTAGTAGTAGTCCCTGACACCTACCTTGCTCTCTTCCTGTTTTTTTATTTTCTGTCAGCAGTGGGCAGTCACACTTCTACTCTAGGCAGCTACAAAAGAAAGTGTTGTAGTAGTAGTCTCCGACCCCTCCCTTGCTCTCTTCCTGTTTTTTTATTTTATGTTGGCAGTCGGAATTGGCAATATTACACTAGGCAGCAACAGCAAAAAGCCTTTTAGTAGTAGTCCCCGACACTTCCCTTGCTCTCTTTCTGTTTTTTTATTTCCTGTTGGCAGTGAGCAGTGGCACTACTACACTAGGCAGCAACAACAGAAATCCTTGTAGTAGTAGTCGACGATCCTTCCCTTTCTCTCTTCCTGTTTTCTTGTTTTCTGTCGGCAGTGGGTAGTGACACAACTACACTAGTCAGCAACAGCAGAAAGCCTTGTAGTAGTAGTCCCTTACCCTTCCCTTGCTCTCTTCCTGGTTTTTTCTTTTCTGTCTGCAGTAGGCAGTGGCACTACTACTCTAGGCAGCAACAACACAAAGCCTTTTAGTAGTATTCCGTGACTCTTCCTTTGCTCTCTTCCTAGTTTTCTAACTTTATGTGGGTAGTGGGCAGTAGCACTTCTACACTAGGCAGCAACAACAGAAAGCCTTGTAGTAGTAGTCCCCGTCCCTCCCTTGCTTTCTTCCTGTTTTTTCATTTTCTGTCTGCTGTGGGCAGTGGCACTACTACACTAGGCAGCAACAACAGAAAGCCTTGTATTAGTAGTCCCCGACCCTTCCCTTGATCTCTTCCTGTTTTCTTATTTTATGTAGGCTGTGAGCAGAGGCACTACTACACTAGGCTGCAACAACAGAAAGCCTTGTAGTAGTAGTCCCCGACCCTTCCCTTGCTCTCTTCCTGTGTTTTTTATTTTCTGTCGGCAGTGGCAAGTGACAGTTCCACACTAGGCAGCTACAACAGAAAGCCTTGTAGTAGTAGTCCCCCATCCTTCCTGTGCTGTCTTCCTGTTTTTTAATTTTCTGTCGGAAGTGGGCAGTGGCACTACTACACTAGGCAGCAACAACAGAAAGCCCTGTAGTACTAGTTCCCGACCCCTCCCTTGCTCTCTTCATGTTTTTAAGTTTCTGTAGGCTGTGGGCGGTGGCACTACTACACTAGGCAGCAACAACAGAAAGCCTTGTAGTAGTAATCTCCGACCCTTCCCTTGCTCTCTTCCTGTTTTTTTATTTTCTGTCTGCAGTGGGTACTGGCACTTTGACACTAGGCAGCAACAACAGAAAGCCTTCTAGTAGTAGTCTCCGACCCCTCCCATGCTCTCTAGCTGTTTTTTGTTTTCTGTTGGCAGTGGGCTGTGGCACTACCACGCTGGGCAGCAACAATAGAAAGGCTTGTAGTAGTAGTCACCGACCCCTGCCTTGCTCTCTTCCTGTTTTTTATTTTCTGTAGGCTGTGAGCAGTGGTGATACTACACTAGGCTGCAACAACAGAAAGCTTTGTAGTAGGATTCCTCGACCATTCACTTTCTCTCTTCCTGTTTTTGTATTTTCTGTCGGCAGTTGGCACTGGCACTATTACACTAGGTAACAACAAGAGAAAGAATTGTAGTAGTAGTCCCCGACCCCTCCCTTGCTCGCTTTCCTTTTTTTATTTTCTGCAGGCTGTGAGAGCTGGCCTGGCGTCTGCCTAGGCAGCAAGAACAGAAAGCCTTGTAGTAGTGTATCTCTGACCCTTCTCGTGTTTCCTTCCTGTTTTTTTGTTTTCTGTCGGCAGTGGACATTGGCACTACTACACTAGACAGCTACAAAAAAAAGCCTTGTAGTAGTAGTCCCTGACCCCTCCCTTTCTCTCGTCCTGTTTTTTTTTTTTTCTTTTGGCAGTGGGCAGTGGCACTACTACACTAGGCAGCAACAACAGAAAGCCTTGTAGTAGTAGTCCCCGACCCTTCCCTTGTTCTTTTACTGTTTTTTTATTTTCTGAAGGCAGTGGGCAGTGGCACTACTACACTACGCAGCAGCAACAGAAGGCCTTGTAGTAGTTGCCCCCCCACCTTCCTGTGCTCTCTTTCTTTTTATTTTATTTTCTGAAGGCAGTGGGCAGTGACACTTCTACACTAGGCAGCTACAACAGAAAGCCTTATAGTAGTAGTCCCTGACCCCTCCCTTGCTCTCTTCCTGTTTTTTTTATTTTCTTTTGGCAGTGGACAGTGGCACTACTACACTAGGCAGCAACAACTGAAAGCCTTGTATTTGTAGACCCCGACCCTTCCCTTGTTCTTTTACTGTTCTTTTATTTTCTTTCGGCTATGAGCAGTGGCACTACTACACTCGGCTGCAACAGAAAGCCTCGTAGTAGCAGTCCCCGACCCTTCCTTTGCTCTCTTCCTGTTTTTTTATTTTCTGAAGGCAGTCGGCTGTGGCACTACTACAGTAGGCAGCAACAACAGCAAGCCTTGTAATAGTAGTCCCCGACCCTTCCCTTGCTATCTTCCTGTTTTTTTTTTATTTTCTGAAGGCATTCGACAGTGGCACTACTACAATAGGCATCACCAACAGAAAGCCTTGTAGTAGTAGTCCCCGAACCCTCCCTTGCTCTCTTTCTCTTTTTTTTTGTAGGCAGTTGCACTACAACACTAGGCAGCAGCAATAGAAAGCCTTTTAGTAGTACTCCCCGACCCCTCCCTTGCCCACTTCCTGTTTTTTTATTTTCTGTCAGCAGTGGGCAGTGGCACTTCTACTCTATGCAGCAACAACAGAAAGTGTTGTAGTAGTAGTCTCTGACCCCTCCCTTGCTCTCTTCCTGTTTTTTTATTTTATGTTGGCAGTTGGAATTAGCAATATTTCACTAGGCAGCAACAGCAGAAAGCCTTATAGTACTAGTCCCCGACACTTCCCTTGCTCTCTTCATGTTTTTTTTTTTTTCTGTCAGCAGTGGACAGTGGCACTACTACACTAGGCAGTAACAACAGAAAGCCTTGTAGAAGTAGTCCCTGACCCCTCCCATGCTCTCTTCCTGTTTTTTCATTTTTTGTCGGCAGTGAGCAGTGGCACTTCTACACTGGGCAGCAACAACAGAAAGCCTTGTAGTAGTAGTCCCTGACTCTTCCCTTGCTCTTTTCCTGTTTTTGATTTTCTGTCAGAAGTGGGCAGTTTCACTCCTACACTAGGCAGCAAATACAGAAAGCCTTGTAGTAGTAGTAGTCCCCAACCCTTCCCTTGCTCTCTTCCTGTTTTTTTATTTTCTGTCGGCAGTGGGCGGTGGCACTACTACATTAGGCAGCAACAACAGAAAGCCTTGTAGTTGTAATCCCCGACCCTTCTCTTGCTCTCTACCTGTTTTTTATTTTCTGTCAGCTGTGAGCAGTGGCACTACTACACAAGGCTGCAACAGAATGCCTCGTAGTAGCAGTCCCGGACCCTTCCCTTGCTCTCTTCCTGTTTTTTTATTTTCTGTTGGCAGTGGGCAGTGGCACTTTTACACTTGGCAGCTACAACAGAAAGCCTTGTAGTAGTAGTCCCTGATCCATCCCTTGCTCTCATCCTGTTTTTTTATTTTCTGTGGGCAAGTGGGCAGTGGCACTACTACACTAGGCAAGAACAACAGAAAGCCGTGTAGTAGTAGTCTCCAACCCTTCCCTTGCACTCTTTCTGTTTTTTTATTTTCTGTGGGCAGTGGCACTACTACACTAAAGAAGCAACAACAGAAAACATTGTAGTAGTAGTCGCCGATCCTTCCCTTTCTCTCTTCCTGTTTTCTTGTTTTCTGTCGGCAGTGGGTAGTGACACAACTACACTAGTCAGCAACAGCAGAAAGCCTTGTAGTAGTAGTCCCTTACCCTTCCCTTGCTCTCTTCCTGGTTTTTTCTTTTCTGTCTGCAGTAGGCAGTGGCACTACTACTCTAGGCAGCAACAACAGAAAGCCTTGTAGTAATAGTCCCCACCCCTCCCTTGCTTTCTTCCTGTTTTTTATTTTCTGTAAGCTGTGAGCAGTGGCACTTCTACACTAGGCAGCATCTACAGAAAGCCATGTAGGGATAGTCCCCGACCCTTCCCTTGCTCTCTTCCTGTTTTTTTATTTTCTGTCGGCACTGGGCAGTGGCAGTTCCACACTAGGCAGCTACAACAGAAAGCCTTGTAGTTGTAGTCCCCCACCCTTCCTGTGCTCTCTTACTGTTTTTTTAATTTTCTGTCGGCAGAGGGCAGTGGCACTACTACACTAGGCAGCAACAACAGAAAGCCTTGTAGTAGTAGAACCCCAAACCTTCCATTGCTCTCTTCATGTTTTTAATTTTCTGTAGGCTGTTGGCAGTGGCACTGCTACACTAGGCAGCAACAACAGAAAGCCTTGTAGTAGTTATCCCGACCCTTCCCTTGCTCTCTTCATGTTTTTTTATTTTCTGTCTGCAGTGGGCAGTTTCACTTCTACACTAGGCAGCACCAACAGAAAGCCTTGTAGTAGTTGTCACCGACCCTTCCCTTGCTCTCTTGCTGTTTTTTTATTTTCTTAAGGCAGTGGGCAGTGCCACTACTACACTAGGCAGTAACAACAGAATGTCTTGTAATAGTAGTCCCTGACCCTTCCTGTGCTCTCTTTCTGCTTTTTTATTTTCTGTCGGCAGTGGGCAGTGGCACTACTACACTAGGCAGTTACAACAGAAAGCCTTGTAGTAGTAGTCCCTTACCCCTCCCTTGCTCTCTTCCTGTTATTTTATTTTCTGTTGGCAGTGGACAGTGGCACTACTACACTAAGCAGCAACAACAGAAAGCCTTGTAGTTGTAGATCCTGCCCCCTCCCTTGCTCTCTTCCTGTTTTTTTGTTTTCTGTCATCCGTGGGCAGTGGCACTACTACACTAGGCAGGAACAACTGAAAGCCTTGTAGTACTAGTCTTCAACCCTTCCCTTGCTCTCTTTCTGTTTTTTTATTTTCTGTCGGCTGTGTGCAGTGGCACTACTACACCAGGCTGCAACAGAAAGCCTCGTAGTAGGAGTCCCCGACCCTTCCTTTGCTCTCTTCCTGTTTTTTTATTTTCTGAAAGCAGTCGGCAGTGGCACATCTACACTAGGTGGCAGCAACAACAGAAAGCCTTGTAGTAGTAGTCCCCGACCCCTCCCTTGCTCTCTTTCTGTTTTTTTATTTTTTGTAGGCAGTGGCACTACAACACTAGGCAGCAGCAATAGAAAGGCTTGTAGTATTAGTCCCCGACCCCTCCCTTGCCCTCTTCCTGTTTTTTTATTTTCTGTTGGCAGAAGGCAGTGGCACTACTACACTAGGCAGCAACTAGAGAAAGCCTTGTAGTAGTAATCCCCGACCTTTCCCTTGCTCTCTTCTTGTTTTTTTATTTTCTGTGGGCTGTGAGCAGTGGCACTACTACACTAAACAGCAACAACAGAAAGCCTTGTAGTAGTTGTCCCCGACCCCTCCCTTGCCCTCTTCCTGTTTTTTTATTTTCTGTAGGCTGTGAGCAGTGGCACTACTACACCAGGCAGCAACAATAGAAAGCCTTGTAGTAGTAGTCCCCAACCCTTCCCTTGCTCTCTTCCTGTTTTTTTTATTTTGTGTGGGCAGTGGGCAGTGGCACTACTACACTAGGCAGCAACAACAGGAAGCCATGTAGTAGTAGTCCCTGACCCCTCCCTTGCTCTCTTCCTGTTTTTTTATTTTCTGTTGGCAGTGGGCAGTGGCATTTCTACACTAGGCAGCAACAACAGGAAGCCGTGTAGTAGTCATCCCCGACCCTTCCCTTGCTCTCTTCCTGCTTTTTTTTTATTTTCTGAAGGCATTCAGCAGTGGCACTGCTACAATAGGCAGCACCAACAGAAAGCTTTGTAGTAGTAGTAGTCCCCGACCCCTCCCTTGTTCTCTTTCTATTTTTTTATTTTCTGTCAGCAGTGGCACTACTACACTAGACAGCAACAGTAGAAAGCCTTGTAGTAGTACTCCCTGACTCATCCCTTGCCCTCTTCCTGTTTTTTTCATTTTCTGTAGGCAGAAGGCAGCAGCACTACTTCACTAGGCAGCAATTAGAGAAGGCCTTGTAGTTGTAGTCCCCGACCCGTCCCTTGCTCTCTTCCTGTTTTTTTATTTTCTGTGGGCTGTGAGCAGTGGCACTACTACACTGGGCAGCAACAACAGAAAACCTTGTAGTAGCAGTCCCCGACCCCTCCCTTGTTCTCTTCCTGTTTTTTATTTTCTGTATGTAACCCCCCCTGCAAATGGGGGTTCCCAAAAGACTTCCAGGAGCTTGCTTGAATGCTCCAAGCCTGAATGGTGTTTGGCGTTTAAGCCATTTATCAGTGAGTGTTTTTAGAGCCTCTGGTACTGTCTCTTTAAGAGCTGTCTGCTTGCAGACATAATTAGTTTGTATGGGGGGACTGTGTGCTTCTCTGCTTGAGTACCACTTGAGCTGCTGCCAATTCACTCCATTTTGCAGTCACTAGGAGTGCAAAGGGAACCTATCTGAAAGATGTAACTGTTTGCCAGAAATCATTTAGAGTAATAATGAAAATACAGTTTGTCTAATCTGCTTTCTTTGCAGTCAGAACTGTGTTTGCCTAGTTCCCCATTCTAGTTTTGAACTGCTGAACTGGACCAATCCAGTGTGGGTTAAGGTAGCTCTAAAATGGTGCCTTGGACGAATCAAAACTTGGACTCGTAATCTGAGCCAGCCACAAGAGGATTGTATGGGCAGTGACTCTGGGAGATGTAGTTGCTTGACTGCCTTTTTGGACCTCAACAGGGGCAGTCTCATTGTGAGTGACACCAATCC
The DNA here is from genome assembly GCA_016271365.2 of Neoceratodus forsteri. Classification (NCBI taxonomy): domain Eukaryota; kingdom Metazoa; phylum Chordata; order Ceratodontiformes; family Ceratodontidae; genus Neoceratodus; species Neoceratodus forsteri. The sequence continues at coordinate 1,344,337,775 of CM057454.1, forward strand.
AGCCAAGAACTGGGAGGAACTCAAAGGAAGTGCCCGGTTTTGTCTGCTGGAGTTTCAGTTGAGCTCTGGCAGTGAAGAGGGAAGGAGCCCTGTGCTTTTTTCGGTGTGCAGTTTTAGTCGGGAAACGTGTGTAAGGCCCAGAGTTCCGGTCTGCAGCTTGTGTAACTGCTTGTTAGGACTGAATCCGTCCTGTGAAGAGGATCAAAGGATATCTGAAGAGTAGAAACCAGGCTCACCCTGTAGAAGACTGGAGAAATTGCTGAATTGCACTCGGTCTGTCAGGAACTGAATCTGCTGTGTGTTCTCCCGGGTATTGTGCAGTAATTGCGATCGGGATAGAGAAGCAGCCTGCCTGGTATAGTACTTTCTTTTTACCATATAAATGTGTGAGGAGGCTTGTGTAGCTCATGTGAATCCTGCTGCCATTAAAGGACTTTTGCCTGTTACTGTTTGCCATATAAATGTGTGAGGAGTCTCCTGGAGCTCAGCAGTAGCCCTGCTGACTTTGAAGGACCCTATCTTGTTTGGAGGTCGTGAGTACTAATTCAGAGTCGCTCCCTGTTGAATTGCCACATTGAATCCAAATGGAATTACTGTACTGCTGGCTGTTTAACTAATTTTTCTTTTCTATGTGTGAAAGGGCCCCTTCCAGCTGCCACGGTTTGGACTAGCCACTAGGGCTTGGGTACCCAGGGACAGTAACTGGTAGGGATAGGCCTGTGCACAGAGCCATAGGTAGATGAGTAAAGTGATAAGCTAATTAACCTGATTTCCCCTGTCCTTGTTATATCCCCTAAATAAATCAGAGCTGCTTGTTTCAGCAAAGTTATACTGCCAGGTATTTGTCTATGTTAAAGTATTGTACTGTGATTGTTGCACTGTATCTTATTACTTTACAGGGGTCCCAGTGCCTGAACCAGTCCTGGGGGTAAGTGTATACTGTGAAGGTAATTCTGATATATTGTGGGCCACTAGTGGGAAGAAAGGGGGTTGCAGTGTCCCAGAGGGCTGTGACCAAGTTAGTTTAACTATTGCAAACCCTGACCTCTGGGTGGAGGCACCCGCCATCGGATCCAGGCCCCTCAACCTGTTAGTGGCAAATCAGGCAGGGGTAGTAGCCCCTGGGATAGCACCATCTAGAGGTTACATGTAGGCAGAGAGCAGTTGCGCTGCTACACTAGGCATCAACAACAGAAAGTCTTGTAGTGGTAGTCTCCGACCCCTCCCTTGCTCTCTTTCTGTTTTTTTATTTTCTGTTGGCAGAAGTCAGTGGCACTACTACACTAGGCAGCAACAACAGAAAGCCTTGTAGTAGTAGTCCCCAACCCTTCCCTTACTCTCTTTCTGTTTTTTTATTTTCTGTGGGCAGTGGGCAGTGGCACTACTACACTAGGCAGCAACCACAGAAAGCCTTGTAGAAGTAGTCCCCGACCCCTCCCTTGCTCTCTTCCTGTTTTTTTATTTTCTGTAGGCAGTGAGCAGTGGCACAACTGCACTAGGCAGCAAGAACAGAAAGCCTTGTAGTAGTAGACCCCGATCCCTCCCTTGCTCTCTTTCTGTTTTTTTTTTTGTTTTCTGTCGGCAGTGGGCAGTGGCACTACTACACTAGGCAGCAACAACAGAAAGCCTTGTAGTAGTAGTCCCCGACCCTTCCTTTGCTCTCTTCCTGTTTTTTTATTTTCTGTAAGCTGTGAGCAGTGGCACTTCTTCACTAGGCAGCAACAACAGAAAGCCTTGTTGCTAGTCTAGTCCCTTTAGTAGTTAGTTGAAACACTGTCAGTTACTCTGTATTAGTGTCTGCTTCTGCTCAGTGCTCCTTACTTTCTTCTTAGTGGAATGCTTATTATTGCTCTCCTTTTTAACTTTACTGCTGTTGCTAGTTCTCAGTTGTCAGGGGACCAGGGGTCCACCCTGCGGCACAGACAGCAGTCCGAGTAGCCAACAGTACCAGACAGTCCCCCCCAAGTTTCTGTTTTCTTTGGTTGTAGTATAATTATTTTATTTATATGCTCCTTAGTTTGCTTTTACCTTGTTATGCCCAATTCTGGAACACAAGAAGTCCAGGCCCTTCTCAATATTTACCCTCGCTACTCTGAACACTCCTTATTGTACTCTCTTCTTCATTAATTTGACACCATTGAAAATGTTTTTATTTTTTAATTAAAGGTGTACATGATACAGTATACATCCAGAGATTCTGTTCCATATAATTAATCATTCAGCTAGCAATGCACATGTACAAACTTCCATGAAGCATAGGAATGTAGCTGGGTAAAGAGGGGGGGATATACAGTTTGCATAAGAGAGTGTTATTAAGTTAATACAGACATCGATCATTATTCTCTCAGAAGGTATGCAGACAATTAATTATACATACAGTACACAGGAGGAAAGGTCAGACATCAAGTTAAGAAGATGTCCAGTTGCAAGCAGATTGCTATCAGTCTTGTAACCACTGAAATTGTACATATACATTATAGTAGAAATACCACATGCAGGGTACAGCCGGTTTAACCTGTTGCTAGCATGGTGTTCTTATCAAGTCAGATTCCCACTGTGGGGGGAGAAAGGAGGAACAATAACCACTTTACACAATACTTGGTCAACTGCTAACATTTCCAGTCAAGCACCTCATAACCCACAGATGGTTCAAGGAGGGTTCATCCTATACCTGTCTGTGGATTGACGTCTTTAAGGTAATTAAGTTAAGTTAAAGTAATTATGATTAGGTGCCCAGCAGAGTCTAAATGTGGACATTTGAGATGTTCGAAGGTGGGAAATTCTATCTAGCTTCACCAGGGCCGTAAGGGATGTCATTATTTCAGTTACTGTGGGGACCAGAGGGGATTTCCATTTATGTAGAATAGATCTCTTAGTTTGCAGAGTAAGCATCACTAGCCATCTATAATGTTGTGGGGGTAACTTCGATATATCATTACTTATTCCCAAAAGGTAGAAAAGAGGGCTAAGAGGAATCTGTTGCTGCATCACCTTTGAGGCTACCTTCTGTATTAATTTGGCACTTTGGCAAAACTGGCAGGTAGATTTGTCTGTCTGCTGTACTAATGCAGCTAATGCTATCAGTGAATCCTCAATGCTCATCCACCACAGCTCCTGCCTTCCCCTCCCCCGCTCTTCACTGTCACCCGACCAACACCCTCCCTCCCTCCCTCCCTCCTTGATTAAGTTTACAAGATTTTTTTCTTACTCCGAGTCCTAGTAGTCCACACACACACACACAATTAGCAAGTAAGTCCCAACTCCCCAATGACTCAACCAAAAAACAAGTTAGACAATGCACGGCCGCCTGTTCTGTGTTCTCCTCTGCACAACTAACAGACAGTGAATGAGGGACACTGAGCACAATGCACGTCCCTGTTATGATCTGACCACCAAATCACCGCCATGGCCAATGGGCATCACTTACAGTTTGAAGACTGGTTGCTGATTTTACCTCATGCCTGCCAGTCCGATGACTGTCCCCTCCTATGTTTCCTCACAGATGTTGCTCGCTCCCGACCAGTAGGTGCTCACTCACGCTAAATACAGATCATGTGAGCATCGCTCCAGTAGGTCAGATGACTGCTGAGACAGCCAAAGCAGTGAGCACCCTACTGGTGGAAGCTGGAATTGCAACAGGCTCTTAAAAGTTTTTTTAAATCAGTGCTAGCCCATGGACAAGTGGCACAACAGAAAATGCTTGTCCCTGCACTGTAAATGGTAGCACGAGATGTTGGGCTGTAAGATTTGTTGAACCCTAAATTCTAGATATGAGAACACTGGGTATATAAGGCAGAGTGCAAACTGGAATAAACCTGAGCATTGTAACTATAAGGAAATCTAGATATGAGAACAGAGGGTATAGAAGACAAAGTGAAAATTGGAATAAACCTAGGCATTGTAACTATAAGGAAATCTAGATGTGAGAGCAGTCTGTCTACAAGGTAAAGTGTAATCAGGAATAAACTTGAGCATTATAACTATAAGGAAATCTAGATATGAGAACAGTACACATAAGAATAATAATAATAATAATAATAAACTTTATTTTTTAAGTGCCTTTTAGATTATCAAGGTGCTTTACAGTAATTAAACATAATTTCATAAACCACAAATACGGAAATCAGTAACACAAAAACTCCAGTAAAGAGCAAGTCACTGACATGCCTATAGCCACAAAAAGGTTTGAAATGCCTGTCTAAATCCCCCCACAGTCACACACTCCCGAAGCTGACGTGGTAGAGAATTCCAGAGGGTAAGGGTCACAAACATAAATGCACAGGCCCCAGAAGATTTCAAAGTCACCCTTGGAATCTCTAGCAACCCCTCATCAGCAGAATGGAGCTGTCACACAGGGCGGTAGAGAACAAGAAGCTCTTTCAAGTAGTCAGGGCCAAGTCCATGTAGGGCTATGTAAGTCAGCAAACCAACTTTGAAGGTGATCCGTCACTGAATTGGCAGCCAGTGCAGATAGGTAGAACCGGGGTAATATGCGAAGCCCAAGAAGATCCTGACAACAATCGAGCTGCAGCATTCTGCACTAGCTGCAAGTGACAGATATCAACCCCAGGAAGCCCTAAGTATAGGGAGTTGCAATAGTCAAGGTGCGAGGTCACAAAGACGTGGACCAACACCGGCAGATAGCAGGACGGAACAAGATGCTTGACCCTGGCAATGTTCCTAAGATGATGAAAGGCAGACTTGATGACTGCCGACACCTGAGATTGGAGGGTCAGACCAATGTCAAGCACCACTCCCAGGTCATGCACCCATTCAGAAGTAAGAATCCGGAAGCCCCCCAGAAAAAGTCCAGAGGGCTGACCAGCCCTCAACCCCTCTATCCAGCGACCCGGAACCACAACCATCACCTCCGTTTTTCCCGCGTTCAACTTTAGATAACTCAAATTCATCCAATCCTGGATTTCAGTAAGGCAGTTATTAAATACTGAGAGTGCACTGTCCTGGTCAGGTGCAAAAGAAAGGTAGAGCTGGGTATCATCAGCATAGCAGTGATACCTTAGCCCATACCATCTTACAATGCCTCTGAAGGGCAGCATATACACTGCAAACAACACGGGGGACAGTACAGAGCCCTGAGGGACCCCAAATAACAGAGCAAGTGAGTCTGAAGCAAAAAATTCCAGACACAACTCTCTGGGTTCTGCCAGTGAGGAAGGATGTAAACCACTTGATGAACATACATGTCAAGCCACAGATGAACCTCAGGTGCTCAAGCAGTACCCCTTGATCCACAGTGTCAAAGGCTGAAGAGAGATCAAGGAGCACTAAGATGGAGTGGCTTCTCCGATCTCTCGCCATCAGGAGATCATTGAGCACCTGAACCAGCGCAGTCTCAGTACTATGCCTCCTACAAAAACTGGACTGGAGAGGTTCATAGATATTATGGATGGCCAAATGGTTCTCCAGCTGAATTGCCACTACTTTCTCAATAACCTTCCCTATAAAGGGAAGGTTTGAGATTGATTTGTAGTTTGCTAGGTCATCTGGGTCCAGAAGAGCTATCTTCAGAAGGGATGTTACCACTGCCTCCTTCAAGGAACTTGGAAAATCACCTGATTCCAAAGAGCACCTGACTAACCGAGTCAGAACCGGGTCGATAATATTACTACAACCCATAACCAGGAAAGATGGACCAGATTAGCACTACAGCACCTAGGCCACATACCCTGAACAATCTGCATAACATCCATGAAAACTCCGGTAGGTCAAAGGTACTCCAGGAAACATGAGGTGCAGTGACCAAGGATCGACTGATAGCATCCCCCACAAAGCAAGTCAAGAGGATCTCTGACCTGATGTTAGCCACCTTATTCACAAAGAATCGAGCAAGTTTATTACATACCATTTGCGAAAAAGCACTTCAAAGCTGCAGACATGCTGGGTTGCACAATCTGTCCACAGTTTGGAAGAGCTGAGCTGGTCGATTTTGAGTGAAAGCAATCTCCCTGGACGGGAACTCTGCCTTCTTACGCAAGATCACTGATTGGTAAGCCTGATAATGCTCAACCAATCTAAGGCAGTCAGCCTCCAGGGTGTATTTCTGCCAGTGCCACTCTAGCCTTCATCCTAGTCGTCACAACTCCCTCAGCGACCCATCAAACCAAGGGGCCTGAGGGCGGAGTCGGAGAGGACGAACATGGACAGGAGCAATCAAATCCAGGGCCAAGGAGATGACCTTATTATAGGCTAAAACCAAGGACTCTGGGTTTGAGCTAGACTCAGGAAACTCCGAGAGGTCAATCACTGCCGCTAGGCCTTCAGGGATAACATTCTGCAAAGGGCGGTAACTGACCATCTCCACAGGGGCAGGCCTGCAAAGTGGGGCACAAAAGTTAAACCTCACAGTGTAATGATCAGACCATCTGACAGGTTTCACCTCAAAATCAGAGGCCTCAATCCCCAGTAGGAAGACCAAGTCCGGAGAGTGACTATGACTATGGGTAGCAGAGGTAACAACCTGTGTGAAGAGCGAAGTCATCAACTGGAGGAAGTGCTGTCCAAAAAGTGAGAGTTAGTCATCAAATCAGGCACAGAAGTCACCTAGAACCATCAGTCTGGGTGAGTCCAACACCACGTCGATGGCGAAGCCTGCTGCATCCTGCAGTAATCGCTGTTCGTCCCTTGGTGGATGGTAGATGACAGCTATCCTACAACCCACACCTGCTACCACAGTACACTCAAAATATTCAGCCTCCTCTACTGGTACACCCGTGAGGCCCAACTCGGTCTTGAAACAGACCACTACCCCCCCGCGGTACAATCTCAGGTAGTGTATCACCGAGTAGCCGGCCATAATTGCCACTTCTAACTAAGAACTGGCATATACAAGGTAAAGTGCAAACTGGAGTACACCTGAGCATTGTAACTATAAGGAAATCTAGATATGAGAACAGTGGATACACAGGGTAAAGTGCAAACTGGAGTAAACCTGAGCAATGTAACTATATGGAAATCTAGATATGAGAACAGTCGGTATACAAGGTAAAGTGCAAACTGCAGTAAACCTGATCATTGTAACTATAAGGAAATCGAGATATGAGAACAGTGCGTATACAAGGTAAAGTTTTTTCAGTACCAATGTGGTGACATACTGGTGATGGAAGGAGAGGAGGAGGAAGTGCTAAAGAGAAAGAGGCAGTGTCAAGAGGAGTGGGTAGCTCAGGGTACTAGGCAGAAATAACTTATAGTATATGGTTAGAGCTTATTGTGTATGGAAAACGATTGTTTTCCAAAAGTTGTAGGGCAGTTCAAAAGTCAAAATAGCTGTTGTACTATCTTTGTGACATCACATCGATAGTACAACAACTTTTTACCCTTGACCTGCCATCTGATTGGCTCAGCCAAGGCTCTCTGTAAAAAAATAAAAACAAACATGGCGGTGCAATTTAGCGAGCGCCAGGCAGTGGCGCCACTGACAGTTGAATTCAGAGCCGAGACACGGAAAGCAATACATGCCTCCATTTCTGAAAAACAAATTCTCTTTTTTTTCTAATTTTAAACTAAGCAGTGCAGAAAAGTTAAAGTTAGAAGCCGGATCGGATGGAGCAGGAGTAGCAGCGGGGGGATCGGGAGCAAGCAGGAGCACCAGGAGGAATGGACCGGCATCCAAAGCAAGTAATTTCAATAAAATAATGAGAAACAGAACAAAAAAAAAATATATACTTTATAAAATAGTGGATGACTGAACATCCACAACAAAGGCTGCGTTTCCATCTCAAGGAGTTGATGACATCAACGAGACCTCTTGAGCTTCAATCTCGAGGTCTCTATGATGTCATCAACTCCCTCGATGGAAACACAGCCTTGTTGTGGATGTCCATCCATCCACTATTCTATATGTAGCAGAATGCAGGACTGAGCAACCTCACTTCATGATACTAGATTACAGCAATAGCAGCCCAGGAGGCATTGTCTTGTAGAACTAAATGGTAATTAAACAGTTGGTGAAACACCAACTGCAGTACTGCGTCCAGTTATGGAGACCCCATCTCCGCAAGGACATACTGTAGACAGGATGGAAACAGTGCAGAGGAGGGCAACTAAAATGGTGCAGGGTCTGCAACAGAAGCCATATGAAAAGAGACTAAAGGAGCTTAATTTGTATACCCTTGAAGAAAGGAGGGAGAGGTGGGACATAATAGAAACTTTTAAGTACCTCAAGGGAATCAACAAAGTCCAAGAGGGTAGCATCTTTCAGAAAAAGAAATGTGCAAGAACAAGGGGACACAATTTGAAAATAGAGTAGGGACAGCTCAAAGGTAATGTGAGGAAGTATTTTTTTACAGACAGAGTGGTGGATGCATGGAACAGCCTTCCTGAGGAGGTTGTGAGGTTAAAAAGAGAGGGGGAATTCAAAAATGCATGGGACAGACACAAGGCAATTCTTGTGGGTGGGTAGGAAGAAATGGGCTGTTGGTTAACTAGAATCTGCAGCTTATCCAGTATGTAGGGAAAAGGTCAGACTAGGTGGGCCAAGCTATCCTTATCTGCCATCAAAGTCTATGTCTATGTTTCTTTATAATAGGATTCAAGGGTATATTTAACTGAGGAACAGTCCAAAAGTGATTATACAAGGACACAAAAAAAGGGAGGGGGTGAGAGGGGGTAGAGGTGGAGGTAAAGCAGGGAGGAGGGGGTAGTGCAGTATCTAAATAGGTAGTATCTAATAGGCAGCAATAAGATGGCCAATATTACTGGGTGGGGAAAAGGAACTTGGCAGAGAGAGATTAAGAGGAGCCAGAGAGGTTTCTGGATCTGTGTCTATTACAAATGGTAAATTCTCATTAAAAGGGGCCACTTTGCAAACTGATTCATGGGAGTGAATTTGGCAACTTTTCCTAAAAATCACCTCTAAGGTAAAACTTTGCTGCATCTCTATTCAGAACAGTCCAGTGTACAAGTGGTTAGAAGAGGAATCAAAACAAAAATTAGATACGGGCTCAGAAGTTTCCTATGTTTGCTCAGAAAATCATAAAACACAAGAAAAAAGGATAGCTATCAATGTCAGTGGCTCAGTAGGTAGTACACTCACCTCTGGATCCAGACAATCAAAAGGTTGTGGGTCACAGCCTGACACCTGATGCTTTAGATTAATCACACCTGGCATCACTCCACAAGAGATGACCCAAGGATGACCCAGGTATCTATAGGACAGTCAACCTGACCTCAAAAGTATTTAAATTCATGGAGATCATACTAAAGAAATGGCTTGTGAGGTACATCGAGAAAAACGGTCTACATGATGAAAGACAGCACAGGTTTGTGGCATGCAAAATGTGTCAAACAAACCTGATTGAGTTCTTCAATTGAGTCATGAGGGCAGTGGAAAAAGGCCAGGCTGTGGACATCGTATACCTGAACTTTAACAAGGCCTTCAATTCTGTACCACACAAAAGGTTGATAATGAAACTGAAGGCTCTAGGGCTGGGGGGAGAATATGGTGAGATGGGTTGAAAACTGGTTGAGTGGTGTTCGCTCTGGAAGGGGTCTTCTCCTTTGCCTTGAAGGAGGTACTGGTGAACCCCCTTCTGAAAAAAACATTTCTTGAAACCCAATGTCCTAGCAAATTATGGACCCATCTCCAACCTACCATTTTTAGGGAATGTTGCTGAGAAAATAGGGGCTGTGCACCTCAAGGATCACCTGGAGGCCTATGACATTTATGGGCAATTCCAGACCAGATTCAGGGGGAGGTACAGCACCAAGACAGCACTGGTCCAGGTACATAATGACCTCCTCAAGGCAACAGATCGAGGAGAATGGTCAATTCTCATTCTCCTCAGTCTAGCACCTGCATCTGATACAGTGGACAAAAATGTGTTTCTTGATCGCCTTAGATAGTGGTGTGGACTCGCCAGTACAGACATCAGCTGGTTTGAGTCCTTTCTCTGAGGTAGGAAGCAAAGGGTGGCAATGGGGACATTTTCCTCTTCCCCCTCTGCCCCTCACATGTGGAGTCCCTCAATGTTTGATCCTGTCACCAGTGCTGTTCTCACTATACATGCTGCCCCCAGGGAGGATCACCAGACAGTACAGTTTGAGTTTTCACTGCTATGCAGATGATACGCAACAGTATGCAGTATGTCCTTTGTACCAGGGACCAGTGATGCTGTCGAAGTGTGGAATAAATGCCTCACTGAGATCCAGGACAGGATGAACTCTAACTGACTAAGGCTTAACCCTTTCAAGATGGAGGTACTAGTCACTGAGTCTGACCACAGATGAAGCGAGGGCACCTCTGTTATGACAACAGACTTAGTCCTGGGGTCAATACCATTGATGGCATCCTTCAGGGTGCAAAATCTGAGCGTGATCTTCGATGACCAGCTGACATCTGAAGCTCAGGTGTCGTCTGTCATCAAAAGTAATTTTTACCACCTTAGGAACATTTCTTGGATTGAGACCCTAATCCCACCTGGAGACCTGCCATCAGTGGTGCATGCTTTTTGTAACATCCAGGCTCATCCACTGTATCTCAGGGTCAGTGGAGGAAACCTCTCTGGCTACAGCTGGTGCAGAATGCAGTGGACAGACTGCTGACAGGATTGCCTAGATTATGTCGTGTGACCTTGGTCCTGCGGAGTCTGCACTGGCTGCTGGTCAGGTGGTGGGTTCTCTTCAAGGTGGGCTTGCTCACCAATAAGGCCCTATACAGATTGGGCCCTGGCTACCTGTCAGAGTGCCTTACTCCTGCCATTCTGACTCGATCCCTCTGTTTTTCCACCCAGGGCCTCCTTGTGATTCTGAGGACTGGGCTTGAAAATCTCAGGTGACAGCTCATTCGGGTGGCCAATCTGGTCCTTTGGAATTTGTTTCCAAGATCATTGAGGGAGGCCCCTATGGTGGAGGCATTCAGGAGGGGCTTCACATCTCTTTTATTTCAGTTAACATTTCTGGATATAATTTAATGCTCACTGCTGGTTTAAGAAGAGTTGGAATTTACTGTGTGTATTATTAATTATGGTCTTGAATTTTTATGTAAGGTGCCCAGAGCCTTTGGGATTAGGTGCCTAAAATAAACACTTACTTACCCAGAGACTAGTGGTTGGGGTTGAGTTCTCCAGCACCAAGGAGGTCAACAGCGGGGTCCTGCAGGGGTCAGTGATGGGGTCTGTGTTGTTCAATGTCTTCATAAGAGACATCAAGGAAGGCATTAAAGACAAAATGTGCCTGTTTGTGGATGACACCAAACTCTGCGGGCGAGTGTACCCCAAGGAAGGGATAGAAGACCTAAAAGAGAGCTTCGCCAGACTAGAGAGATGATCAGAAATCTTGCAACTTAGTTTCAATGTCAAAGTGCAAAATGATTCCCACTGGGGCCAAGAACCCAAGGACAGAGTATTACATCGGAGGGGCACAGGTAACTGCTTCTGCAGAGAAAAAGGATCTAGAGGTAGTGACTATGAGTGACCTGAATCACACTTCTCAGTGTGAAATGGTGGTGGCAAAGACTAATAGGAAGCTGAGATGTATTGCAAGCGGATTCAGTAGTAGGCAGAGCGAGGTTATTTTACCATTATACAGGTCATTGGTGAGATTACATTTAGAATATGGGGTGAGGTACTGGCATCCTTACCTTACGAAGGATATCAGCATGCTGGAGGGGGTCCAGAGGAGAGAAAACAAGATGATCAGGGGGTTACAGGGTAGGTCCTATGAGGAGAGGTTAGGAGCCTTGGAGATGTACTTCTTGGAAGAGAGGAGGCAGAGGGGTAATATGATATGACAGCAACCTTTAAGTACATGTACATGAAGGGAATTGACAGAGTGAAAAGTAAAGGGTCTTTTTAAAATGAGTGACAACAGCATCACTGGGGGGCACAGCCTAAAATTGATGGGGGGTGAGATTCAGAAGGGATGTAAGGAAGCATTTCTATACAGAGATGGTGATGTTCACCTGGAATGAGATGCCAGAGGAGGTGGCATCAGCAAGGATGGTGGGAACATTCAACAGAACCTGAGACAAGCACAAAGGGAACGACTGGGACCAAGGCAGGGGAGAAGAGGGGAGAGGGATGGACAGTTTGGGGGCAGGGTCATTGGTGTAAATTGTAAGGCCAGACCCTGCATTGCTTACCGAGAAGACTCAATAGACTTGGTGGTCTTCTTCTGCTGGCTCTTTTCATGTGTTTGAATGTTCGTAATACCTGTACCATAACTGACACTGTAGTGAGTTACAGCCTGACACCTGATGATTAGGCTAATACCTGTACCATAACTGACACTGTAGAGAGTTGCAGTCTGACATCTGATGCTTAGGCTAATACCTGTACAGTAACTGACACTGTAGTGAGTTATAGCCTGACACCTGATATTTAGACTAATACCTGTACCATAACTGACACTGTAGTGAGTTACAGCCTGAAACATGCTGCTTAGGCTAATACCTGTACCATAACTGATCCTGTAATGAGTTATAGCCTGACACCTGGTGCGTAGGCTAATACCTGTACCATAACTGACACTGTAGTGAGTTAAAGCCTGACACCTGATGTTTAGGCTAATACCTGTACCATAACTGACACTGTAGTGAGTTATAGCCTGGCAAATGATGCTTGGGCTGATACCTGTTCCTTAACAGATACTGTAGTGTGTTACAGCCTGGCACCTGATGTTTAGGCTAATACCTGTACCATAACTGACACTGTAGTGAGTTATAGCCTGACACCTGATGATTAGGCTAATACCTGTACCATAACTGACACTGTAGTGAGTTATAGCCTTACACCTGTGGCTTTGGCTAATATCTATACCATAACTGACACTGTAATGAGTTATAGCCTGACACTTGATGCTTAGGCTAATACCTGTACCTTAGCTGACACTGTAGTGAGTTATAGCTTGATACCTGATGGTTAGAAACATAGAAACATAGAGGTTAATGGCAGATAAGGACCGCAAGGCCCATCCAGTATGCTCATTTTTTCTACCTTATGAATATGCCATAGGCCTGTACTCTGTCAATGTCCTATTTATTCATACTCATCTGTATTGCTCCCTTATGCCTATCCCATGCCTGCATGAAGCACTGCACTGTATTCATATCCACCACTTCTTGAGGTATGCCATTCCATGCATCCACCACTCTTTCTGTGAAAAATAACTTCCTCACATTACCCCTTAATCGGCCTCCCTCTAAACTCATGCTGTGTCCTCTTGTCCCGCTATTTTTCTTATATTGAAACATGTTAGACTCTTTCACATTGTTAATGCCCTTAAGATGTTTGAATGCTTCAATCATATCACCTCTCTCCCTCCTTTGCTCTAGGAATACATAGTGAGCTCCGTTAATCTGTCCTCATACGTTTTCTGATGTAGTCCCTGCACCATTTTGATTGCCCTTCTCTGGATTGCCTCTATTTTGTTAATGTCCTTGTGCAGGTGCAGCCTCCAATACTGCGCACAGTACTCCAGATGGGGCCTAACCAGTGTCTTGTAAAGAGGGATAATTATAGCCTCTTATGACTAGCGATACCCCTACTAATACACCCCGATATCCCTCTAGCCTTACCTACTGCTTTAGTGGTCTGCTTGGATGATTTCAGGTAATCTGTGATCATGATGCCCAAGTCTCTCTCTTCCCTTGTGATTGCCAGCAACTACCCTCCCAACCTATAGCTGGCATCAGGGTTTCTCTTCCCTATGTGCATGATCTTGCACTTCTTTGCATTAAATCCCAATTGCCACTCTTCCAACCATTCTGCTAGTTTATCCAGATCTCTTATCATTCTACCCAGCCCATCTGGATCATCTACTCTGTTGCAGATCTTGGTGTCAACTATAAACAGACAAACTTTACCTTCCAGTCCATCTGTAATGTCACCGATGAAGATACTGAAGAGGACTAACTCCAGGACTGATCCCTGAGGTACCCCACTTGTGACTTGCATCTCTTCTGATTGTATACCATTTACCACTGCTCTCTGTTTTCTGCCCACAAACCAGTTTGGCAACCAGTTGATCAACTTCTGACCCACTCCGAGCCTACCCAGCTTGTTACTCAATCTTCTATTTGGAACAGTATTGAAAGTTTTGCTGAAGTCAAGGTAGGTGACATCAACTGCTCCCCCTTGGTCCACCACTCTGGTTACCCAGTCAAAGAAATCTATGAGATTAGTTTGACAGGACCTTCCTGTTGTAAAAACATGCTATCTTGGATCTTGCGCTCCTATGGATTACAGGTATTACACTATCCTTTCCTTAAGGAGTGCCTCCATAATCTTGCCCACTAATGAGGTAAGACCGACTGGTCTATAGTTCCTGCCTCCTTCCTGCTACCACTTTTGTGGAGCGGGATCACATGAGCCCTTCTCCAGTCTTTTGGGACCATTTCTGTGCTCAGAGACTCACTAAACAGTTCTGCTAATGGCTCTGCTTGTTCCACCCTTAGCTCCTTTAGTATCCTGGGATGTATGCCATCAGGTCCCATTGCCTTGTCCACCCTATGCTTAGTGAGCTCTTGTAGGACCCTTTCTTTTGTGAAGGGACTAGTGCACATCTCCCTCCCCACTGTGTCCATGGTGCTGAGCTGTGGGCCCTGCCCTACCTTCTCCTCAGTAAATACTGAGCAGAAGTATTGATTTAGGATAGATGCTTTTCTTTGGTCCTCCTCCCCTCACTCCATCTTATCCCCTTTGATATTAGCAATACACCCTCTGGGCTTTCTCTTTTCACTAATGTATCTATAGAAAGTCATGTCCCTTTCATTTACTGTTCATGCTAGTGTTTCCTCAGTTTGGGTCTTTGCCTGCCGTTCTGCCTTCCCTGCTTCCATTAGAGAAGTTTGGTATGCCTCCCTATCTTCATCTCGCTGCGTTCCCTTGTATTTCCTGAAGGCCAGCCTTTTGGCTCTGACCTTTTCTGCTACTGTTTCTGAGAACCAAAGTGGTTTCCTTCTTCTTTTGCTCTTGCCTTTCTCTCTAATACAATGAGATGTTGCTTCAAGTAATGCATCTTTAATGCTTGCCCACTTTGCCTGTACCTCCTCACCTGTATTTCTTCTTGCTAGAGCTACCTTAACTCTGTTGGCCATCTTATCAAAGTCAGCCCCCCCTGAAATCCCATATCTTTACCTTGGAATGGGATGATTCAGTTCTAGTGGTCAAATTGAACCATACCATATGATGGTCACTGGCCCCCAGGTGACCTTCTACCTGGAGATCTGTGATCCTTTCCCAATCAGTCAGTACTAGATCTACGATAGCCCTGTCTCTTGAGGGTTGTTGTACCAGTTGTGTGAGGCCCTCCCTCTGCAGGGAATCCACTATGTGTCTAATTCCGGTGGATGTTCCTGCTGGTATTGACCAATCTGTATCCGGCATGTTGAAGTCTCCCATTATCAAAACCTTGCCTTTAGCTGTCATGTTTTGTATATCTTCTAACAGTAATGTGTCTATGTCCTCCCCCTGGTCTGCAGGCCTGTATACAACCCCAGACTATATGGCTGTCCCATTTCCTGTTTCCAGGGTGATCCACAGTTCTTCTTCATTTGCTACTAAACCAGAAGTTGCTCCTGAATGCCAAGAAAACTAAAGCAGTGTTCTTTTCATCCTTTTCCAATGTACCAAACCCTACTGCGACTGGGGCACTTCCCCTGATTACCAGCATCCTTGGCGAACAGCTGGAGTACGTATCTAAATTCAAATATCTGGGGGTACGGCTCGATAATAAACTCTCCTTTCTAGGACATATAGAAGAACTGTCAAAGAAACTTAGACAGAGACCTGGGCTTTTCTTTAGAATCAAAAACCTCCTTACTAGGGACGCCAAGATGAGATTAGTCCAAACTGCCTTTCTTACTTTATGAGACTATGAGACCACATCCAAGAGCAGGGCCATTCTCAATGCCCTACAGGTGGCATGACTCAGACAGCTAGTTCTGGAACCCACTCATGAGGGAGCAACCTTAGACCTCGTACTCTCAAATGGGGACAGTGAGAGGATCTCAGATCTAGAACTGGGTAGCCATCTGGGAACAACTGACCAACAAACAGTGTGGCTCATGATAAACTCAGCAACAGAGTCAAGCCCTACAAAAGTGAGGGTACTGGACTTCAGGAGGGCTGACTCTGGCAAGATGGGAGAGGGCCTTAGAAAAGCACTAGTAAATAGGCTAGAAGGAGGGGTGAAGCAACAATGGAGAAACATCAAAACTGCCATCACAGAGGCAACAAGCCTTTGTGTGAAGCAAATAAACAAATCAAAATGGAAGAAAAAAACCACTATGGATCTCAAAAGAGGTGGTGGGAAAGATTAGGGAGAAAAATATAGCATTTAGGAGGTATAAAGACACACACAAGAAGCAGGACAGAGAACCGTGCCAGTTAAGGCAGAAGGAAGAAGGGAGGGAAATCAGAATAGCAAAGGGCCAAACTGAAGAAAATATAGCAAACTCGGTTAAGAAGGGGGATAAAACCTTTTATAGGTACATCAGGAGCGTAGAAAGACAAAGGGAGGGATAGTGAGGCTGAATAGAATGGATGGTGGGTGGACAGAGAAAGACAGTGAAAAAGCCGGGATACTGAACGAATACTTCTGCTCAGTATTCACAAAAGAGGAGGAGGGGGAGGGGGAGGTGCCTAATCCAATTAACAGAAGCACTCTGGATGGGGGGGGGGGGGTCGATCCCAGTCCTTTCACAGAAGAAAGGGTTCTGAAAGAACTCCTAAAACTGAAGGTGGACAAAGCAATGAGGCCTGATGGAATTTACCCCAGAATTCTAAAAGAATTGAGGAGAGAACTAGTGACACCTCTGACTACCATTTTTAACAAATCATGGAAGGATGGTGTATTACCTGAGGACTGGAGGAAGGTGGATGTGATTCTCTTCACAAAAGTGGTAGCACGACAGAGGCAGGAAAT
Organism: Neoceratodus forsteri; assembly: GCA_016271365.2. Lineage (NCBI taxonomy): Eukaryota > Metazoa > Chordata > Ceratodontiformes > Ceratodontidae > Neoceratodus > Neoceratodus forsteri. The sequence continues at coordinate 1,344,354,656 of CM057454.1, forward strand.
TACAGACCTGTCAGTTTGACCCCCTGTGGTAGAGAAAGTGATGGAATCACTTTTGAAGGAAATAATTGTTAAGTACCTAGAGGCCAGTTGGGCACAGGACCCAAGGCAGCATGGGTTCACAGTGGGAAGGTCATGTCAGACAAATCTAATTGATTTCTTTGACGGGGTGACCAAAGTAGTAGACCAGGGAGGAGCTGTGGACATGGCCTACCTAGACTTTAGCAAGGCATTTGACACAGTCCCACACAAAAGATTAATAATCAAATTAACCATCCTGGGAGTGGGTCTCAGGGTGGTAGCCTGGGTAAAACACTGGCTGGATAACAGGACACAGAAAGTAATTGAAAATGAGAGTCCACTCTGAAGAAAAGGGGGTTAGTAGTGGGGTACCACAGTGTTCAGTACTGGGTCCAGTCCTTTTTAATGTCTTTATAAGTGACATTGCAAAGGAACTGGAAGGAAAAGTATGCCTCTCTGCAGATGACACAAAGATCTGCAACAGGGTTGATACACAAGGAAGCATGGAAAGGATGAGAAGGGATTTGGCAAGGTTGGAGGAATGGTCAGAAGTATGGTGGTGTGGATTCTATGCAAAGAAGTGCAAAATAATGCACCTGGGAAACAGAAACCTTGGGGAAGATTACATAATGGGGGGGGGAGTAACAACAACAAAAATGGAAAGGGACCTAGGTGGAATCATATCAGATGGTCTTAAGGTGGGCAAGCAATGTGAGAAGGCAGTAGGGAGGGCTGTGAGGATGCTTGGATGTATAGGGAGAGGCATCACCAGCAGAAAACAGGAAGCTGTTATCCATCTCTACACACAGTTGGGGAGACCCCATCTGGAGTACTGCGTCCAGTTCTGGAGACCCCATCTCCGCAAGGACATAGACAGGATGGAGGCAGTCCTGAGGAGGTCAACTAAAATGATGCACGGTCTGCAAGAGAAGCCATACAAGGAGAGACTAAAGGAGCATAATATGTATACCCTAGAGGAAAGGAGGGAGAGGGGGACATGACAGAAACTTTTGAGTATCTCAGTGGAATCAACAAAGTCCAAGAGGGTAACATCTTTCAGAAAAAGAGATGTTCAAGAACAAGGTGACACAATTTGAAGTTAGAGAGGAGACGGCTCAGGGGCAATGTGAGGAAGTATTTTTACACAGAGACGGTGGTGGACACATGGAACAGCCTTCCTTAGGAGGCTGTGGGGTCTAAAACTGTGGAAGAATTCAAGAATGCAAGGGACACAGAGTCATGTGATGCTGTGCAGGGGATAAGACATGCTCGTCGGAGCTCCGCTCTCTTGTCGACCCAAACCGCTAATAACACCCATTTATTCCTACTATTTCTTTGATATTACAAAAAGTTAAGTAATCAGGAATGCAGAAGCAGTGTTTGGTCACTATCTGCAGTTGAACATTTCTGCAACATGTCTATGCAGCAATTAGTTGAGGAGGCCGCGCAGGAGTCAGAAGCTAAGCGCCCTCGCTTTAGTTCCTCTCCCCAAAGTCCTCCAGAGGAGCTCTCGCCCTCACACATCTATTCAGAGCTATCAACTATCAAAGAGGCTTTGATGAAGCTAATTGAAGATGTTGTGAACTTCAAACCAACGCTTACCCAGCTAGCCCACAGGGTTACAGATGCAGAAGCCAGAGAAGCCTCTATAGAAAGAAAGCAGGACAAAATGGAGCCTCAGGTGATGGAAATAAAAAGGACTTTAACTAAATTGGAACATTGATTTGATGATTTGAAGGGGAGAAACAGGAGGAACAATCTGGTGCTGATAGGTCTGCCTGAAGGGGAAGAGGGCCCTAACACAATACATTATTTACAACATTTATTGAAGAAAACTGTGGGTCCCTCCCCGAATTGTCCGGAGTTTATTATAGAAAGAGCACACAGATCTTTGAGGGCAAAACCTGCTCCGACTGACCCGCCTAGGCCTATAATCTTTAAATTACTAAACTACCTAGACAGGGAATTCATTCATAAGGAAGCTAGAAAATTATTAGCTATTCTGTGGGAAGGTAAAAAATTGAGGCTGGTTCCAGATTTAATGCTGAAAACCCACCAGCTATGAGCTTCATTTCGCCCCATCAATTCCTAGCTGTGGGCAGCTGGCATAAAGCATTGTATGTTATACCCAGCTCGTCTGGAAGTTTCCTTAAAAGAAGGAGCCAAACGTTTTGATACCGCAGAAGATGCTATAAAGACTCTGAAGAAAAGTTATCCTGATTTATTTCCCAAGTGAGAAAGTTCTAATTTAGCAGTATGACAACTTAAAAAGTCAGCTCCAAGAACATTCCAGAAGGACACTGTATCACCATACTGTCTAATTACTTCTAGGCAGATCAGCTCTACTAAATGTTTGTTAGAGAGGACCATGTATTTCTCTAGCAGAATGGGAAAAATTTACTTTTAGGGGCACTATTGGATACTTACCGGTCAATCTTGATTATTTGTTTTTTATTTGTTCTCTGTTTGACTTATGAAGATGCTGTGATGGATGCCATAGTTTGGTTTGTCCACTAGATGGTGCCAAATATGTCTGGTTAAATGACGTGCTTATTGCCAGATTTCTCAGTTTTAGTTGCTTAATTTCTCGGTACCATATCTATTTCGGAGTCTCCCTCTCTCTATTCTGATTTATGTGGCTGTTTACACTACATTGCGTTTCTGGCCCATGGGGAGAGACAGATAATTTTTTGTTTCTATGGATCGTTAGTGGCATTGAACAGCACTCCCTCGGGAGAGAAGTGAATTTAATAGAGGGGATTCTCAGCTGTGACGGTTTAGTCCCATACAGCTTTACTGTTCTTTTTTCACCATTTCTTGTTTAGTCCCTTCATTACCAGACTAGCTAGTCATTCTGGCATAATTTACAATAAATATAGTCATTTCGGAAGAGCATTTCGCAGTTTATATGGTAGCTTGGGACATAGGCTTAAACTGAGTTCATAGTAGGCCTTTAAATATGCTTTGGGTGCTACATTTACTTTGGGAACGGTATGGTTCCTTAAGGGAATATCCCTATCAGGATCCCAAGCTTGATTTATATTAATACCTAATGTTCCGGATTCTCCCTGTGCCTTACATAAACATTAGAGCTCTAGTTAAGGCCAAATTATACAAAAGTCAGCGATTACTTGCGCTGAATAGTATAGGTCCATTTTTTTTATGCTTATTTCTGGAAGCCCGGTTTCCTAATTAATGTTGGAGGTGATATATAACATCCCTTCTGTTATACCACTTTATTTAGGCAGGGAGAATCTACATGGATAGGAGGATGGTGGGTGTGCCATGAGCTACTTCCATACCATTTTCTCGTTTGGAGGTTGGGGAGGTGGTAGAGTGGCGCTCTGTCCTTTGTGAGTATCATGGACCGTGAGGCAAGGAGGAGGCTTAGGGTCTGGGTATTGAGACTTGTATATAGTTCAAAGTTTTTGAGTGTTAGCTTAATTTCAGGGTGTTTGGAGGATATTTTCGTGGTAGTCTGTCTCTTTTTTGGGGAGGGGGGGTGGCAGCAGAACAGCCCTTTAATCTTTTTTTATTACATGGCACAATCAAGTATTAATCTATGCTCACGGGCTTGACTGTTCTTTCATGGAATATTAATGGGGATAAAGACAATAAGAAGAAATATATTATTTTAAACCATCTTGCCAAGTATGACACTTCAATAGTGTTTCTCCAAGAAATGCACATGCTTCCAGAACAGTTAAAGTTCTTTAAAAAGAGCTGGGTAGGACAAGCTTTCGGAGCAGGATTCAGTTCTAATAAATGTGGGGTGGCCTTGCTGCTTGCCAAAAAACTACCCTTTACTCCGGTGGAGTCTATTAGTGACCCTGAGGAGAGGTTTATTTTTGTTGTAGGCAGATTGGGCAGTCTTGATATAGTATTGGGATCAGTTTATGGCCCTAATGTAGAAACCCCTTCTTTTTTTACTCAATTAGCAATGGTATTGCAATTTCCTATTATAATTGGAGGAGACTGGAATTTAGTTCAAGCAAAAGATCTGGACCATACTTATCTTAAGGGAGTGAGACTGACTTCAACACAAAAAGCTTTAGGAGAATTCATCTCCTCCTTGGGTCTTATAGACCCTTGGAGATTACTTAATCTGTCAGGAAAAGAGTTAACTTTTTTTCCCCAGTACACAAAAGCTACTCTCGTATTGATTACTTTTTAGTAAGTCATCAGCTAATTTCATGCATGATAGATTCCAAAATACTAACTTAAGTAATTTCTGACCACTTCCTAATATTAGTCCAGATAGAAATACCCAATGTCCCTATCAGGTCGCATACATGGTCATTAAATAACAGACTATTAAAAGACAAACTAATCATTTCAAATTTCCAATATTTTTAGCAGGATTCCATTAAGGTTAACTATAATTCGATCCCTGCTGTGGATCGGGTCTGGGCAGCTTTAAAAGCTACGTGGAGGGGCAAACTTATACGTATTGCTACAGTACAAAAAAAGAAAAAGGTCAGCCAAATGGTAACTGTCTGCAGAGAATTAAAAGGTTGGAAAATAAAGGGGTGGACAAACTTTTGCCTTCAGAAGACCAAGAACTTACTAGGCTAAGAGCACACTATGCTAGTATTTTACTGGAGAGGGTGGAGAGGTCAGCTTCATTATTAAGGCTTCTTATATTGGCCAAGGTAGTAAAGCAAGTAAATTACTTGCTTGGCAAATAAAGCAGCAGTCAACATCAAAATGGATCACAGCTATTAGACATCCCCAATCAGGATTCTTGGTGGTTAGTCCACTGGAGATACTAACTCTATTCAAGGAGTACTATAAGGCATTGTACTCACCAGGCCCATTGCTGGGTGTTCATTTTGAGAAAATATTAGTATTTTTTTTTTCAATTCAAACTTTATTAACAGATTTTCACAATACAGGGGACAGAAAGTTACAACATACCCTGCATATGTACGGAATATTACATGATCTGCCCCATCCTCCCTTCCCCCCACCCCGTACAGCAGTAAAAATCCATGTTGTAGTATAAAAACATAACAATATGCTGACATAAATTAAGGTTCACTATTACAGTAACTCATTTATCTATTCTGATCATAATTAGAGTGTGAAGGGGATCCCAAATACTCTTGTATCTCTGCAACTTGTTGTGGAGGCTCGCTATTGCTTTCTCTGTATGAAGGTTAGCTAGGATTTCATTAACCTATTCTTGATATGTTGGGCTTACCGCATCCTTCCAATGCCGAAGTACAATTTTTTTAACAGATAATGCAATCATGGAAATGTGAAATCTCCTGATTTTAACTTTGATACAGGATAGATCTCCCAACAAACATATGTCTGGGGTGAAGCAATCCTGCAAACCTAGAATAGGATCTAAGTTAGTCTGGATAGCCACCCACAATGACCTTATCTTGGGGCATGACCAAAAAATGCGCAGAAGTGTGCCATCCTCCTGACATCCTTTGGTGCAAGTCCCTGACCCTATAAGGCCCCATTTCCTTAACTTAACCGGGGTGTAATACATATTGTGCATAATATGATATTGCATAAGTCATAATCTGTCCTGAGAGACGTATCTGTGATAAATCTTCCATAAAACCGACCACTTGGGAGTGTATTGGGGAAAAAAAGAAACCCAGAGCTTAGTGGTACCTTCAGATCTCCTGTACTTCCAGTGAAATAAAACTCGGTATATTTTAGAAATAACACCTGGTAAACCCATCAGGGAGGAGCGCTCGGGTACAAATGAAAAGACAGGCCAGCGAGGAGGGGTATTACCAAGCACTGTAGAAAGCAGGTGTTTTAACTGGACCACCCTGAAACAATGAGCTACTGGAATGTCAAATTTATTAATTATATTAGAAACTGAGAGCCATTCCCCTTCATCATCCAAAAAAGTAGAAATGATCCCATCCCCAATTTGGGGCAACCACGTACGAGAGACCTTCCGTTTATTTATTGTGAAGGATGGGGAGTTCCAGATGGACTGAGACAATCCAAATGTGGGTGTACTCAAAAGAGCAAAGCTGTACATGGACTTTAAGGACGTCCGAAGGGTGGTACATCTGCAAGCGTCTTGAAGGGACGCAGTTTTAACATGGATCATAGTCAAGGGATCCATGTTCTCAGACTGGATAAAGTCTAACTCAATTTTAAGCCTGACCGGTCTTAGGTGCTCAGGACCCGGACTCACCTAGCGCATGTATTTTGCAATGTGACTGGCCCAATAATAGATTGCCAGATGTGGGATTCGCAATCCTCCATCCATTTTCTGAGCAGCCAGCTTATGATTTGCCAACTTGGGTTGCTTATTGGACCAAATGAAGTTGATAAAAATTCCGTGTATTCTCTGAAACCATGATAAAGGAATAAAGGAATTAAGGAGCGAGAGGGGATAAAACAAGTGAGGAAAAACATTAATTTTAATTATATTAATGCGACCCCAAAGAGAGACAGGAAGCTTAGACCATCTATTGAGGTCCTGAACTATCACTTGGGAAAGGGACTCCAAGTTCTCTTTGAACCAGGAAGAGGGGTTACACTCAAGTTGATACCCAGGTATCTAAGAACGCGGGGAGACCAACCAAGACCAAAAGGGAAACATCACCTTAAAACCTTATGGTTAAGAGGGAAATGGAAGATTTGTTGACATTCAATTTATAATTTGAGAAAATACTGAACTTGGCTATTTCTCCCAACATAACAGGGATAGATGTTTTTGGTGAAAGAGATGGAGGAGAAGATCATCATCATAAGCCGTGATCTTCACCACGTTATTCCCTATCGGTATGCCTTGTATCTCCAGATTATTAAGAATATTTCGGATAAGGGGCTCTAAATATAAATTAAATAAAAGAGGGGAAAGGGGACAACCCTGCCTGGTACCGGAAAATAAAGAAAAGGGTTTGGAAAATGCTCCATTGCCAGAAACTCTGTCAGAGGGGGTCTGATATAGGGCCCGAATCCAATCTATGAACATGGTAGGAAAATCAAATACTTTTAGAACCTGAAACAAGAAATTCCAGTTGACATGATCAAATGCCTTCTTGGCATCCAGGGAGACCAATCCCGCGGGAAAAGTGGCGTCCCTGGACACCGAGAAGACATGCAAAAGAGTAAATGGTCTGACGATGAACACCCCTTCATGAATCCCACCTGGGACATACTAATCAGGTCTGGGAGGACCCGAGTTATTCTGTCGGCCAATATCTTCGAGGGAATTTTAACATCCTGATTCAATAGGGAAACGGGCCTATAACTTTGAACTGACTCTGGGTCTTTGTCAGGTTTTGGAAGAAGAACAATCAGGGCTTCAAACAAATGTGGATCTACCCTTACCCCAGAAAGAATATGACGGTACAACCAGTGAAGTACCGGCAATAGTTGTGTTCGAAAAGTTTTATAGAATAATGCAGAAAAAACATCCAGTCCCGGGACTTTGTCCGATGGCAAAGCCCCGATGACCTCTAATATTTCCTCCAGAGATATTGGGGAAGATAACAACTTCTTCTGTGACTCGGACAGGGAAGTGAGAGAAGAATCCCTCAAGTATGCCTCTAGCACCTCCAAAGAAGGAGGACTATCCATATCCCTATATAATTGCTCATAGTACGAGGCAAATTCCTGCACAATCTCTGAAGGGGATACCTTCAGGGATCCATCTGCCTGGGCCCTGATTGGAGGAATAAACCTAGCAGATTCCTGCTGTTTTAATCTTAGAGCAAGCAAGCGACCAGCTTTTTGCCCTGATTGGTGTAGCTCGCTTTAGTGCAGATAATAGATATCTCTGCCTTTTCTCTCAACAAATCTAAATATTTATCTTTAGCCACCAATAGCCTCCTCATATCCACTTCCGAGGTGCTGGAGGATAAATTAGCTTCCAGAGACCTAACTAGTGATAATGAGGATAATAATTCAGCCTCTCGAACCCTTTTCCTCTTTGTGGCTAGGCTAATAATAATCCCTCTCATATAGGCCTTGAAGATGCCACATAACACATCAGGTGTCATACCCTCCGAGAAGTTGGTAGAAAAAAGAAATCGATCTGTTCTTTTATTAGGTTACACTATTTAACATCTTTCAATAATTATTCGTTTAATTTCCATCGGGTTTCTTTTTGGGGAATATTAAGAAAAGCCAGATTTCAAATCACCAAAGAGTGATCGGACACTGGACCTGGCTGAATCATGGCTGCTAAGACCCCCGGTAAGAGGGCCTGGGAAATTAAGAGATAGTTGATGCGAGACTGGGTTCTGTGCACAGGCGAGTTGAAGGTATACTCCCTGTCCTTGGGATGTAATACACGCCACACATCACACAGTCTGCACTGATCCAGTAAGTCCCTGAATGCCCTCTGCCCAGGAGACAAACTCCTTGACCCACTACCAGACCTGTCCACTTCAGGATCCAAAACCAGATTAAAGTCTCCACCCATAATTATAACAATGGGAAGGATGATGGAAATAAGCTTCATAAAGAAGCCTGGACCTTCTGCATTTGGCCCATATATACTGCACAGTAAAACTGGTATGGACCAAAGATTCCCCGGAACCAGGACGTATCTACTGCCCTGGTCCCAAAGGACCTGCTTATAGACAAAGGGAATGCCTCTATTGACCAGAACCATAACCCTGCAACTGTTAGTGGACCCTGAGGCATTAAATACCTGCCCAATCTGTTGACTCTTAAGTTGCAGAGTTTCACTCTCAAGTAAATGAGATTCTTGCAAGAATGTAATCTGAGTAGACAATAAGTTTAAATGTTTTAATGCTTGATATTGTTTAACTTTTTTCCTTATCCCCTTCACATTCCAAGTAGCCAGATTGATACTACTGGCCATCTACGTAGGAAAAAATAAATCCCTTATATACCATTCGGAAATTACTACAACAAAAATTAAGTGTCCAGAACCCCTGATTACTGCTGTATCCCCCTCCCAACCCAACATCCACCTCCCCCATTCTGATCCCCCACAAACCCTCCAACTAAATTACCCCCAAACAACCCAAAAATTGAGTAAATTGAAGAACTTGAGTATAACCTTATCCCTACCCTCCCCACCCCAACTATCATGAGCAACGCTCAGCATAATACCGCTTTTCTTCCTCCCCCTCCAGACTCCCCGACGTGTGCCCCAAAACCCTACCCCTATATGCAAAACCTTCCTATTAAAGCTAATAAGTGTTAGTATCTATGCAAAGAAAATAATGGTGTAAATAAAAACACACAACCGTTAAGCTCCTGAAATCCAGAGAAGGGAAGAGATGAGACGAGAAAGAGAAGAGAGAGCATTCCCCATTTTGGAGCTAGCTAGAGAACCCGAATGTCTGAATGGGAAAGCGGTAATATACCATGTGATAGCTGAGCTCGCTATCGTAACTACTGCTGCCAGCGACAATAAAACCTTTTAAAACTGTTCCTAGTTAGCGGTAGGTCTAGATGCTCCCAAGTAGAGAATCTCAGTATGTTCCCAGGCCCCCATTAAGAAGCTCTATCAGGGAAAGTAGGTTCTCGAAATAAGTAATGGAGCTGATCCACCAAGTTAATAGCAAGGGCACACTCTGGTGATATAAGCTCGGTGACGCATGACCATCCGAAATTGAAACTAGGGGGTCACTCTCCTGACTATTGTCGTAACAGGCTGAAACAATAAGTCTGAAGGCATTCACTCTGACATTTGAGCAAAAGGAGATACTCTGATGCCCCTGTAAATGATTAATAAAACACGATCCATGCAAAGAGAGGATCCTCCCCCCAGACAAAATATACCCCATTAAACAGTCTCCTGGAATATGCAATTGCCCCGTAACACTAAGCAATAAAGTATGCAATGATAATAACATGATTCCGATGAGAATAGTCCCTTCAGCCATAGCTCTCAGGAACACACAAAATCAGACAAGCATTCTTTTCCCATTTTGAATAGTGACTCGAGAAGAACTTCTCCCTTCCATTGCTGGTTTGACTAAGACCAAGAAAGCAGGTCAGGTGTCCCGAAACAGATCAGGCAAGGCAGCCTTGAGCCCCATAAGAGCAGCTTCAGGGTCCTCATAGGTTGACCAGGTACCTGCCACCAGTAACTGCAATCTAGCTGGGTAGCCCATTTTAAAACAACGGCCTGCTGCTATGATCTTTGAAACAATAGGATGAAACGCTGTGCGTTTTACTCTGACTGACCCCGGTAAATCCTGTGTGATTCTGAGCCTTGCACTCTCCGATTTGACTTCTTGCATTTCTCTCACTTTTGCCAGAAAATGTTGCCACTCCAAGTAATTTAGAAAGTGGCATATAATGGGATGTGGTGTTGCTCCTTGGGAAGGTTTGTGTGGCAAAGACCTATGTGCCTTCTCTATGATATACTTGACCCCGAAGGGAGAGGGACCGGCGATCTTTTCCACCAATTTCTGCACAAAGATAACTGTGTTCAGGCCCTCTCTCTCTTCTGGGAGCCCCAAAATAACTATGTTATTCCTTTGGCTTCGGCCCTCTAAATCTTCTAGCTTGGCCTCCAGTCGAGAGAATTTCTGCCGCATAGCCACAAGACTGGGGTCAATTTTTTCCACTTGCTTCTCAAGGGAGGAGATTCGGGCTGCGTTATCTGAAGTTTTCATTTAGACCTTTTTGAGCTTTTTGGAAAGGAATTTGATTTCAGCTGAGATTTCTTTTACTTCTTCATGGAAGGGTTTAAACTCCTCCAAAAATCTACTCAGTGTTAGCGGTTCTTGTTCAGAGATCAAGTTCAAAGGCTCTGGCTTATCCGCTGCACTCAAGGCCCTTGATTTCTTCTGGGCCTTCTCGGGAGTGACCGGCGTGGTGTGCTTCTGTGGAGCTTTTTTCATATAAACCTCCATAGTGGCTGAAATCAATCCAGCAGGAGCACAGGGTTCTAAGAAGGTGGTAAAGAGCAGCTTTTCTGGGTTTTAGGCTAATATAATAACCTGAAATATAGTAACCTGAAATAGCAAAACTTTACAGTTATGAGGCTGGAGCTGTACAGAGGAGCTTCTACCCAGTACCCTGCATCATGTGATCCCCCAAATATTAGTATTTTTGGAGAGAGCTGTTTTACCCACCTTGTCCAGTGATAGCCATGCCTATTTAGTAGCCTCAATCACTGGGGAAGAAATTTCAGCAGTGATCGATTCTTTAAAACCAGACAAGGCACCAGGCCCAGATGGGTTTACAGGCCTATTTTATAAAACCTTTAAAAAACATCTTATCCCTCTGTTGCTACAGCTATACAGTTACTAGAGCTCCTTCCCAGTTCTGGACCAGTCACTATTTGAAGCAAGAATAATCCTCCTACCTAAGCCGGGGAAGGATCCGTCAGTGATTAGCAATTACAAGCCTATTTCTTTGCTGAACATTGATGTCAAAATATATGCAAAACATTCTGGCTAACAGGTTGGGGAGAGTATGGAAATGTCATCTAAGTCCTGAACAAGCAGGGTTTGTGGCAGGATGTACTTCACGGGATCATTTTAAGAAATTGTTCCACCTGATTTCTGCATACAGGGACCCCGAGTTGGAAGTGGCCTTGGTGTCCCTGGATGCAGAAAAAGCATTTGATAGGGTAGGGTGGAAATACTTGTTTGAGGTTCTCTCAAAATATGGTATACCGCAACCCTTCATTAATCAAATTCGGGTTTTGTATTGCTGTCCGTCAGCACGATTGCAATGCAATAATCACATTTCTGATGTCTTCCCACTTCGTCGTGGTACCCGACAGGGCTGCCCTCTTTCCCCCTATTTATTTAATCTATACATAGAACCCTTAGCTAGAGTTCTCAATTTGGAACGGGGGATAAAAGGTATCTGATTGGAACATCTGGAATTTAAACTATCCCTATTTGCTGATGATTTACTTTTTCATATTTCGAGCAGTAGACAGTCCCTCCCCCACGCCCTCCAAATTATTTCTCAGTTTAGTGAATTTTCAGGTTATAAACTTAATAAAAACAAAAGTATGGTATATTCCTTATCTCCTCTTCTTACGAGAGACCTAAGTGAAAATATGGGCCTCCAATGGGAGAAAGAATACCTAACTTACCTGGGTATCAAAATCTCTAAAGACATTTCTACTCTTAAGGATCTCAATTTAGATCCACTGATAAAATCAACTAAAGAAGACCTGGCGAGGTGGAACAATTTACCGTATCCTTTTGGGGGAGGGCCAATGTCCTCAAAATGTCAATTTTGCCCAGATGTTTTTACCCTCTTAGTAATCTTAACATTTACCTCCCTAAATCTTTTTTTTTTATTGCTTCAGAGGATTTGTTCAGATTTTCTTTGGAAAGGAAAGGCTTCGCATAGGGCCTACAGAAAACTTACCTGCCCTAGGGCATTGGGGGGCTTCAATTACCTATTATGTTTATTATCTGGCAATTCATGCTAATAGATTTTTACATTGGTTTACGTCTACGGCCTGCATATTGGAGCCCCCCCATGGCTGCTCTTAGCCAATCAACAGCTGGTTCTTGTAATATGGACCTGGGGGCTTTCCTGTTCAATCCATGGTCAAATATCCCAGTAAAACTCAAGAACTCTCCCATCGGGTGGGATGTGAGAGCTTTACAGCAATTATGCTCCCTGCTTCAAATTTTCACTACAAAAGACCTGAAGCAACCCCTGCTTAATAACCCAAATTTAAAAATAGATAAGAAAACAACTAAAACCTTTTTGGGAGGATCCCACGGTGAGCTATGCCTAGCTGACTTTGTTTCGGGCAACTCGGTCCTATCTATCTCTACTCTACAAGCAAAGTTTAAGGTGCCTCTAAAAAATCGGGTTCAGTTATTTCAAACACGTCAGTGTATTAAACACTTTCTGGGTAAACCTCCATGGTCAGACAATGCGGGGGTAGTATTAAATAACCTCTGGTCAATATCTAAGGGTCGGAAAGCGATAGCTAAATTGTACAAGAGAATCATAAGCCATGTTGTGTTAAAGGTTTCCCCCATAGCCTATTATTGGAAAAATAATTACAATAAGGACTTCACAGATAAAATTTGGGAAAAGATCTGGACAGATAATTATCTTTTAATTAAACAGGACCGATTAAGAAACATTCAGTTCAATATTCTCCACAACTTATACTTTATGCCCGCTAAATTATTCCAGATTGGGAGGCTGGCTTCAGCAGACTGTAAAGATTGTGGCTCTGAGCTTGCTACATTACACCATAAATTATGGTCGTGCCCTAGAATAGTTAAATTATGGAGCTCGGTCAAACAGAGGGTGGCGCCCTATCTTAAAATTGCCCCGTACTTTAACGAGGACACTTGTCTGTTAGGTATGTATTCATCGATCCCTACCTATTCTCAAAAAGTGCAGTTAGCACTGGTGGCTATGGTCACTAAGTTAGTATTACTTAGACACTGGAAGGAGGAATGGGAACCTTCATTTGGAGAATGGTGGGCGGAATTTCTTACCACTCTAAATGCAGAAAGATGTGTAGCCTGGTTCTCCCACTCTGGCGAGAAGTTCCAGGAATGCTGGGGTGAACTTTTTTCAATTCTTAAGGACAAATTTGGTTACTGAACCAACATCCACCAGTCCCTTTCCCCTTTCTTTCTATTAAGGCCTATGATCCCTCTGTTATATGTCTACCTTAGATGGTTGCTATGCTAGATATCCCTTTGTCTAGGGATAGTTATATTTCTAGGCTTTTATAGGGGGGCATAGTAACTTCCAGTATGTTCTTTTTAACTTATTTTTTTATATAGGTTTTTTGTTTGTACCTTTCTTTCATTGTTCCCTCCTTTTTACTACCTTTCATGTTGGATTGGTTAAGGGCTGTGCCATGAACCTCTACTTGTGCTACTCAAAGGACCCTTATGTGGGCCTACACGGTTTACATAATATCAGTTGTAGAAGCATTTAGGTTACGGTAAAGGGGCTGCTGGGGGTTGGGTGGGGTGGTGGGAAGGGCTTTGTTTTGGTTATATTTAGGTTTTTTCTTTTTGTTTTCTGTTTTTTATGTTGTTTTATTTTATGGTATATAAACAAATCTGTGATTGCCTAGCCAAGATAGAGTGTTGTTTTGTGATTTTTTTAATTTCATATAGAAACATAGAAACATAGAATTTGACGGCAGATAAGGACCGCTTGGCCCGCCCAGTCTGCCCATTTCCCTACCTACTGGATAAGCTGCAGATCGTAGTTAACCAGCAGCCTACCTCTTACTACCCCCACCCCCTAGAATTGCCTTATGACTGTCCCATGCATGCTTGAATTCCACCACTGATTTTGACTCCACAACCTCCTCCGGAAGGCCGTTCCATGCATCCACAACCCTCTCTGTGAAAAAATACTTCCTTAAATTACCTCTGAGCCACTCCCCACCTCTATCTTCAAATTGTGCCCTCTTGTTCTTGCACACCTCTTTTTTTGAAAGATGCTACCCTCTTGGACTTTGTTGATTCCCTTGAGGTACTTGAATGTTTCTATCATGTCCCCCCTCTCCCTCCTTTCCTCGAGGCTATACATATTAAGCTCCTTTCGTCTCTCTTCATATGTCTTCCGGTGCAGACCCTGCACCATTTTAGTTGCCCCTTCTGGACAGCTTCCATCCTGTCTATGTCTTTGGAGATTGGGCCTCCAGAACTGCACACGTACTCAGATGGGGTCTCACCAGCTGTCTGTACAGAGGATAATAACTTCTTGTTTTCTACTGGTGATGCCTCTCCTATGTATCCCAGTATTCCCCCAGCCCTCCTTGCTGCCCTCTCACATTGCTTGCCCACCTTTAGGTCATCTGATATGACTACCCCCAGGTCCCTTTCCATTTTTGTTGTTGTTAGTATCTCACCCCCCATTGTGTACTCTTCCCCTGGGTTTTTGTTTCCCAGGTGCATTACCTTGCACTTCTTAGCATTGAATCTAAGCTGCCATACATTTGACCATTCCTCTAACCTTGCCAAGTCCTTCTCATCCTTTCCACCCCACCCTGTGTATCAACTCTGTTGCAGATCTTTGTGTTATCTGCAAAGAGACATACTTTTCCTTCCAGTCCCTCTGCAATGTCGCTTATAAAGACATTGAAGAGGACCGGTCCTAATACTGAACCCTGCGGTACCCCACTAGTAACCCCCCTTTCTTCTGAGTGGACTCCATTTACTATTACTCTCTGTATCCTATTCTCCAGCCAATTCTTTACCCAGGCTATTATCTTGGGATCCACTCCCAGGCTGGCTAACTTGTATATTAATCTTTTGTGTGGGACTGTGTCAAATGCCTTGCTAAAGTCTAGGTAGGCCATGACCACAGCCCCTCCCTGATCTACTACTTTGGTCACCCAGTCAAAGAAATCTATCAGATTCACCTGGCATGACCTTCCCGTTGTGAATCCATGCTGCCTAGGGTCCTGCACCCCTCTGGCCTCTAGATACTCGACATTTCTTTCCTTCAGAAGTGATTTCATCATTTTCCCTATCACTGAGGTTAAACTAACAGGTCTGTAGTTTCCTGCTTCTGCCTTGCTCCCACTTTTGTGAAGGGGAATCACATCTGCCCTCTTCCAGTCCTCGGTACCACCCCATCCTCCCATGATTTGTTAAAAAGGGTAGTCAGTGGTGTCACTAGTTCTACCCTTAGTTCTTTTAGAATTCTGGGATGAATCCCATCAGGCCCCATTGCTTTGTCCACCTTCAGTTTTAAGAGTTCTTTCAGAACCCTTTCTTCTGTAAATGGGCTGGTATCAACTTCTGTATCCAGAGTGTTTCTACTGTTTGTTTTATGTACCTCCCCTTCTTCATTTGTAAATACTGAGCAAAAATATTTGTTTAGTATCTCTGCCTTTTCACAGTCTCCTCTGCCCACCCTCCCTCCCCTTTATTAAGCCTCACTATCCCTCCCTTGGTCTTCCTTCACTTCCTGATGTACCTATAAAAGGTTTTATCCCCCTTCTTAACTGAGTTGGCTATCTTTTCCTCGGTTTGGGCCTTTGCTGTTCTGACTGCCTTCTCAGCCTCCTTTTGCTTTAACTGATACAGTTCTCTGTCCTGCTCCTTCTGTGATTCCTTGTACTTCCTGAATGCTTTCTTTTTCTCTTGAACCTTCACTGCCACTTCCTTTGTTTATTTGCTTCACACAAAGGCTTGTTACCTCTGTGATGGCAGTTTTTATTATTCCCCATTGTTCTTCCACCCCTCCTTCCTGCCCATTTGCTAGTGCATTCCTTAGGCACTCACCCATTTTGGCAAAGTCAGCCCTCCTAAAGTCCAGTACTTTTGTCTTTGTATGGCTTGACTCTATTGCTGTGTTTATTGTGAACCATACTGTTCAATGGTCGCTAGTTCCCAGATGGCTACCCACTTCTACATCTGTGATCCTCTCTCCATCTCCATTTGAGAGAATCAAGTCTAATATTGCTCCCTCTCGGTGGGCTCCAGTACTAGTTGTCTAAGGCATGCCCCTGTGGGGCATCTAGAATAACTCCACTCTTCGAAGTGGCAGTTGCAACTGCACTCCAGTTAACATCTGGCATATTCAGATCACCCATCAGCAATATCTCCCCTTTTTCTGCCATTCTAAGTATACTTTCTATCATTTCCTTGTCCATTTCCTCCCCCTGAGAAGGGGGTCTGTATACAACCCTGTGCAGATTGTGGTGCCATTGCCTGTCTCCAAATTTACCCACAGTGCTTCTTCTCCTCCCTGTTTACCCTTTTGTTCTGTTGTTTTATTCCTTCCCTTATGTAAGAGCTACTCCTCCTCCTCTTTACCCTCTCTGTCCCTCCTAGATAGTGTATCCTGGTATGTTTACGTCCCAGTCATGGTTTGTGTGTACCATGTTTCTGTGACTGCCACGATATCTAGATGTTCCTCCTCCTCCATCAAGGCCACTAATTCAGGAAGCTTGTTACCCAGACTACGGGCATTGGTACTCATTGCTCTCCATTTTTTGATGGCTTTATCTTCTGTTGCAGCATCCCCCACTGACCGTTCTACCTCGGTCTTTTTCTCATTTAGTACCCTGTTTTGTAGGGAGAGGCTGGGACTTTCCTGCTGCTTGTCATGCTTCATGAGTTCTGTAAACTTGTTTTTCTGAAAAAATAAAGTTATTTGCAAAAAAAAAAAAGAATGCATGGGACAGACATAAGGCAATTCTTGTGGGGGGTAGGAAGAAATAGACTGTTGGCTAACTAGGATCTGCAGCTTATCTTGTAGATAGGGAAATGAGCAAACTAGGTGGGCCAAGCGGTCCTTATCTGCATTTCAAAGTCTATGTTTCTATGCTGACTTCCTTTACAGCCAGTGTCCTGCCGGTGCACTCACCAGACTTGATACGGTCTATCACAGAGCCCTAAGGTTTATAACGACCTCCCCTATCACACCCACCATTGATCTTTGTATACTGCAGTAGGCTGGTCATCCCTCAGCTTCAGACAACAGAGGAATGCCACAATCTGGACCTAAAAAGTTGTCTTAAACAAACTGCCGACTACATCGCTGACTGCTTACCACTGTCTCCACTAAGTAAGTATATACTGTGAAGTGCTTCTTAAATTTCACTGAAGGTACTCAAGGCCAGATCTCGCTTTGGCTAGGCTTCTGTTAGTTATGTGCTGCCTCAAATGTGGAATAAACTGCAAAAAAACATGAAAAGAAATCCTCCCATTACCTTACCAGCCTTCACAATGCTATATTTGTGTCATACCAAGGAATCTTGTGTTTGCTAGCCATGACACTAGGGTCTCCTATATCTAGAAGCCCCCTGAATATCTCTTGCCTCTGCTTCTCCATGTCTTATGCTCGTCTACCATCTGGTCCCCCTTCCCCCACCCCCACTACAGTACTCTCTGTGTCCTTGTTTTTAACCCCCTGAAATCTGGACTTGGCTTAGCATCAGCCTTACCCTACTCCTTGCCCATGCCGCTTTATTCCCCCAATCAGTTTATATCACACAACCTTGTACGATGCAACATCTCGTTCCCATGCCTTATCCCTTCCTATCCACTGCCTCCTCCCCCTTCCCCTCCTCTTCTCCTGTACTTACTACATCTTCCTGCTTTGTCCTTCTGGGGTATCCAGATAGAACTACCTGGGCCTGGCCTTTGTCAGCAACACTGTTTGTTCGTACCATATCTGCAACACTGTTTGTTTTGTACATATTAATTGACTGTATAATGTTTTCTGTACTTTATCCTGCACTTATATTTGTATCTGTATTTTTCCTTCTGTTGTTCTTTTTATATGAACTTTTCTTCTTATACTGTACACTCCAGGTTCACCTCAAAAATGTGATCTGCTCAGCAGTGTTCACCTGGTTAAATAAAGATTTTGATTGTGATTGTCTCCTTATGTGTATTCTGAATTTCTGTAACTTGGATATTTTTATTGACATAAAGGGCCCCCACATTTTGTACCTCATTCTCTTCTGAACAGTACATAGCTGGGCACTGATGTCTTCCAAGTGTGGTTACTGGTGAATCATGTCTTGCTAATGGCTACTATGTCCAGTTTAACCTCTGTCATTGTTGCACGCAGGTCTGGGATCTTGTTTCCCAGACTGCGGGCATTTGTGTACATGATTTTCCTTTGGCCAGATTTCAGTGTGTGAACTGTTGGGGAGGTCCGGGTGTTCCCTGCATGTTGTATAGGGGAGTCAGACCTTTTTCTTTACCTGGTGATGCAAATGAACTACAAACATGATGAACTCCAGCTTGATCACTAGCTGAAGGGAGAGGGTGTTCTTCCCATTTGATGTATCAGATGTTGTACTCTGTCCCCATTTGCTAGTTTAAATATTAGGCTAAGATAATGCTTATACCATAACTGACACTGTAGTGAGCTATAGCCTGACACCTGATGCTTAGGCTAATCCCTGTACCACAACAAACACTGTATTGTGTCATAGCCATCCACCAAGCCTGACACCTGATGCTCAGACTAATACCTGTGCCTTAGCTGACACTGTAGTCAGTTATAGCCTGACACTTGGTGCTTAGGCTAATACCTGTGCCTTAAGCTGAAACTGTAGTCAGTTAGTCTGACACTTGGTGCTTAGGCTAACACCTGTGCCTTTAGCTGAAACTGTAGTCAGTTATAGTCTGACACTTGGTGCTTAGGCTAATACCTGTACCATAACAGGCAGCTGCAGTGCAAAGAAGGCTAGCTGCACATTCAAGAAGACTTGATGGACCATATTGTTTGTATCTGCTGGAGGTTTTGTATGTTCGTATAACTGACACTGTAGTGAGTTATAGCCTGACACCTGAAGCTTAGGCTAATAACTCTACCATAACTGATGCTGTAGTGAGTTATAGCCTGACACCTGGTGTGTAGGCTAATATCTGTACCATAACTGACTGTAGTGAGTTATAGCCTAACACCTGAAGCTTAGGCTAATAACTGTACCATAATTGACACTGTAGTGAGTTATAGCCTGACACCTGAAGCTTAGGCTAATAACTGTACCATAATTGACACTGTAGTGAGTTATAGCCTGACACCTGAAGCTTAGACCAATAACTGTACCATAATTGACATTGTAGTGAGTTATAGCCTGACACCTGAAGCTTAGGCTAATAACTGTACCATAACTGATGCTATAGTGAGTTATAGCCTGACACCTGGTGCGTAGGCTAATATCTGTACCATAACTGACTGTAGTGAGTTATAATCTGACACCTGATGTTTAGGCTAATACCAATACCATAACTGACCCTATATTGAGTTATTGCCTGACATCTGTTCCTTAGGCTAATACCTCTACCATAATTGACCCTGTAGTGAGTCAAAGCCTGACATCTAATGTTTAGGCTAATATCTGTAACATAAGTGACACTGTAGTGAGATATATAATGACACCTGATCCTTAGGCTATTACTGGTACCATAAGTTACACTGTAGTGAGTTATAGCCTGACACCTGATGCTTGGGTTAATATCTGTACCATAACTGACACTGTAGTGAGCTATAGCCTGATGCCTGATGCTTCGGCTAATACCTGTACCATAACTGACGCTGTAGTGAGTTATAGCCTGATATCTGATGCTTAGGCTAATACCAGTACCATAACTGACACTGTAGGACCATAACTGACACTGTAGTGTAGATAATGTTTCACATACTTTTGTAGCCTGACACCAGTGGGTAATTCCAGATGACAGTGAAGTAGGACCACTGTTCTGTGGATCCAAGGGGCACTCCCCTGAGGATTCTAAAGAGTGTTAGCAGTCCAGTAAGAGACAAGTGTTTTGTGTGAAGCTGTGACAAGTTACTGGTAAAGAGAAGAGATATTTCTTCCAGCATCCATGTCCGTAACAAAGGGACGAATGAAGACATGAATACAGCTACATGGGACTGTTTTCTTAGGGAGCTGTCTGAGGTGTATGTGCCCAAAAATAAGGCTAGAATGCACCTGTCAGGGCTCCTGTATTACCACAAACATGTGCGTGAAGTGAAGTTTTAATGCTGGAGTCCTTTAGCAATTCAAGGAATTTAAGGCTTAATTTGTGCAACCTAGAAGGAAGGGCAGAGACTGGCTGGGACCAGAGTGGGCAAGCACCCATCTGAAACTTCAGTTAGGGATAACTGGTTCACAGAAGGGTATAAGGTTACCCTGAGTATGTTAACTAAGTTCATTTCTTTAGGAAGAAAAGTATGAAACATTTTGAAGTGTGTGGAATCCCCACAAAATATACACTTTTGGAAGCTACAGCTACTTGTCTTGGATCTCCAGTACATTCCTTTCCACACAGAAACTATCATTTGTCCCTCTGTTACAGACATGGATGCTGGAAGAAGCACCTCTTCCTTTACAGGTAGCTTGTCACAGCTTCATGCAAACCCCTCGTCTCTTTCTTGGCAGCTGGCACTCTTTCAGAACCTCAGTCCTAGTACAGATATTAGCCCCTTGATCCACAGAACTGCAGTCCCATCACTGTCATCTGAATGACCCACAGTGGTCTCACTGACGGTCTCCAGGTCATCACTGGAAAAGGAACTGTCTTGTCTCAGTGGGCCTACCCCGTCATCAAAATCTAAATAAACAAGTAAGTGAAGGTCCAAAGGTTCCTGATACATAAGGATCGACAGTTCGATAGTTTCTGTGTAGAAAAGGAGTGCACTAGAGACCCAAGACAAGTGTTGTTTCTGGAAAAGAAAAGTGTGTGTCACCCTGAAAACACAGCTTCTATCCTGGGGACCACGCCATTTTGTTGTTTCCATCTTCTGTCACAATAAAGCCATACTGTACAATCCCATTTCCAGTAGTGGATATTACATCTAGTTTCCACTGTGAACTTGTTATGGGCCCCTCAGAAGACAGACAAAGCATAGCCTTAGCATCTCTCTCCCAGAACTTGGAGTAAATAGAAATGTTTATTTTGGGCCCTAACCCCCCACAACCTCTAGATGCCAACTCAGGTATTCTCCCAGTGCCAGGGTGATACCTTTTGTTTTATGCCAACTTGTGGTTTGTTGTCTTGCCTGGGTGCAAGTTTTAGGGGGATCCTGGTCAAATCACTGCTCTTGGCCAGGGTAAGGGTTGCACTTACAGAGCCAGTGTCTCACATTCCTGCAGGTCTCCAGGTCAGTCCAGTGTAGCATTCTTACCCTTAGCAGCTCTTGGCTACACCAGTTGGGGAGGTAAGGCACAGTACTCAGGAAGTACCCAACTGGAAAAGTGTTGTCTAAGTGGAAGGGACAAAGAATCATTGATGAGCCCCACTACTGTGTGGAATGGTCCAGCGTTGGCTAGGGGATCATGCTGTAGGGGTCCACATGTAATCACACAAGGTTACAATTGCATCACAAGCAGCACTGCAGCTCTACCCCTGCACCAATAGGCTGGGCCACTTATTATTCTTCTTACCACCTAGGGACTCCCATCTCCCAGGACACACCTGCATCACCAGCAGTAGCTTTACCACTGCACCGATACGTTGTGCCCACTTATTGTACTTTTTACCACCTAGGGACTCCCATCCCCCAGGACACTCCTGTATCACTAGCAGTAGTTCTACCACTGCATTGATACGTTGTGCCCACTTATTGTACTTTTTACCACCTAGGGACTCCCATCCCCCAGGACACACCTGCATCGCCAGCAGTAGCTCTACCACTCTACCGATAGACTTGACCCCCTTATTGTACTTCTTATCGCCTAGGGACCCCCATCCCCCAGGTCACACCTGCATCCCAAGCATTAGCTCTCCCAAAGCACTGTTTGGCTGGATTCTCTTATTGTACTTGTACCACTATCCCTTAAGTCTCACCTGATACACAATCAGTAGCTCTACCATGTCACTGATAGGCTGTGCCCACTTATTGTACTTCTTACCACCTAGGTATCACCATCCCCCGGGTCACACCTGTATCACAATAAGTAGCTCTACCACTACACTGATAGACTGGGCACACTTATTGTACTTCTTCCCACCTAGGTACCACCATCCCCGAGTCACACCTGTATTGCAAACAGTGGTTCTGCCCCTGTACTGATAGGCTGGGCCTGGTTGTTGTATTCCTTACCACCTAGGAAATCCCATACCCCATATCACATCAGCATCACAAGTAGTATTTTTAACACAGCAGCCATAGACTTGGCCTGTTATTGTACTTCTTATGATCCAGAGACCCC
The DNA here is from genome assembly GCA_016271365.2 of Neoceratodus forsteri. Classification (NCBI taxonomy): domain Eukaryota; kingdom Metazoa; phylum Chordata; order Ceratodontiformes; family Ceratodontidae; genus Neoceratodus; species Neoceratodus forsteri. The sequence continues at coordinate 1,344,377,241 of CM057454.1, forward strand.
CCCATCCCCCAGGTCACCCCTGCATCACAAGCAGTAGCTCTACCATGGCACCAATGGGCCTGCTTCTTGTATAGCTTACTACCTAGGGACATCCATCCCCCAAGTCACCCCTGCATCACAAACAGTAGCTCTACCATGGCAACAATGGGCCTGCTTCTTGTATAGCTTACCACCTAGGGACACCCATCCCCCAAGTCACCCCTGCATCACAAACAGTAGCTCTACCATTACACCAATGGGCCTACTTTGTATAGCTTACCACCTAGGGACACCCATCCCCAAGTCACCCCTGCATCACAAACAGTAGCTCTACCATTGCACCAATGGGCCTGCTTCTTGAATAGCTTACCACCTAGGGACACCCATCCCACAGGTCACCTCTGCATCACAAACAGTAGCTCTACCATTGCACCAATAGGCTGGACCCACCTATTGTACTTCTTACCACCTAGGGATCTCCATACCCCACCCCAGGTCACACCTGCATCCCAAGTAGCAGCTCTACCCCTACACAGATAGGTTGGACCCACTTATTGTACTTCTGACCACCTAGGAACCCCCTTTCCCAGGTCACACCTTCATCACAACCTCTGGCACAGTGTACATGTCCTTGTCATCATAATATACATAAATAAATAAATAAATACAAACATACATACATACACACACACACACATACATACACCCATACACACATACATACATACACACATACACACATACATACACACACACATGCACACACACATGCACACATACACACATACATACACACATACACACATACATACACACACATACACACATACATATA